>NW_019168026.1:12147325-12405447 GCF_002303985.1 Durio zibethinus | reverse complement strand
TATAAATAAATTAATGAAAATAATTTGATAGAAAAAATGATATAAAAATTTTATAAAACGATTATTTCATATAAAAATATCACTTTTGTTAAACTTCCACACATCAATGTACGATCCTTTAAAAATCAATGTAATGCATGTGATATTATCCCATATGTAATCTTTATCTATATTCTATTTAACTATCATGATCAGCTCTTGGTCCCTTTTATAGAACGCTAGAAATGAAGATCTTTTCCCTTCAATCGAAACAATAAAAGAAAAAAGAATAAAATTTGAGAAAGCTGCTTATTACCAACCAATTAATCATGGTATCTTTGCGTCAAATTCAATTACATAAAAAAGGGTTTTGACCTTTGAAAAGAAGAAAAAGAATATGGTTGATGTCACACTTATTTTACTAGTAAAAACAAGTCACTATCCTAAAAAGAAACATCAGTTTTAGAGGTTTTGGTATTTAGTGGGCTCACCCACTCTTTATTTTCCAAGAACAAGAAATTTCATTTTATTTAATGAAAAAATTCAAGTCATTATCCTTTTTATTTTAAATTATCGCTCGAATGTCGAATTTTAATTATTAAAATTAAGAGTTTAATATTCTATTAATAAGTTATAGGGTGATTATTGGCATGTGAAAGTCAAATTAAAAATATTTTTGATGACTTCAATTCCTCATCAAAATTCTTTAAATTAACAAATTAAAGATGAATTATCAGCATAATTACCAGCAAAAATATAGAAAATTACACCTTTTATGAATAAAATTAACATGAATTAATGACATAAAAGTTGTAGGCTTCCATATTTGATATTTTCCAACATTATGCAGACGACCAAAATTAATTAGCAAATAAAATAAATGGGAATCTCACACAAAATTGCAAATGTCTTTTCCATTTGTAAATTGCCTGAGTGGAAAATTGAAAGAGACATCTCCCTTCTTGCTTTCTCTCCCTCCATGCAAATTGTCGGCAGACTGTATTCCATAACCCTTGCTTATTATGTCTTGGCAATTAAAAAAAATGGAAACAAAATTGAGATGTATTAATCACTTAAATTAATTTGTTATTTTTTTGTTTATTGAAATATGTATTATCAAAAAATAAGCATAGAGATTTTTGAAAAAAATAATTTATGCATGATTGAAAATTTTTTAATAAAAAAATCAAACCAATACATTATTATATATGAGGCATAAGGATTATATAGATTAGTTGCATTTCAAACAAGTTACATGAATTCAGACCGCCCTTAATTTTTTTTTTTTCATTTTCATTGTATGATGTGGAATTATGCCTAATTAATATATTAATAATGTCTTTTGAATTAGGAAGGGGATGGTGGTGACATCAATAGAGATGGAGATGACTTGGATCTTTTCAATTAATAGTTTAGAAAAGTAATTTAAAATTTTAATTTAATTTTTCAAATAAATATAATACGATTAAAAAACAATCATGTGTAAATTTAAAATTTAATTCAATCAATTTATATAATTAATTTTAAGAATTGATATTTAATGTTTTGGATATTTATTATTATTATTATTATTATTATTATTACTCCTTCTATCTACTTTTTTATCTATTTTTTTGAAATGTTTCAAAATTATATCTTATTTATTTTTTTAACTATATAAAATTCTTACTTTTTTATATTTTAAAATTATTTTTATGATTTTTTTATTTTTTAATATTAAAAATTAAAAAAATTAAATTTTATTAAAGAATTTAAATTTTGATATTAAACATATTAAAATCAATTTATTTTAATTTTATCAAAATTAATATATAATAAATATTTTAGGACGAACGAAATATTCTTTTGCTTTTATCTTGAATCAAAGGTCGGTATCAATAAAATACAAGAAGGTTAAGGCATATTAATAATTGCATTTTTGAAAATGAAAATGATAGTTATAGTTGATGATTTGTTTTTTTAATTTAAAATATTTTGATATTCGATAATTGTTTTAAACTTCAATTAATTTAAAGTTAAATAGATTCAAATATTGTAAGAAAAAGATATATTTTTAATATTTATTTTTTATTCATAAAATTTAAATTTTATTTAAAAAAATTAAATTTTTTAATCACTCGAATCCTCGTATGTTGGAGTTGTGGTTGATGCATTACGGATTTTATAAGGGCCACTCATTAGATTAATTTATTGCCTAAGAAAAGTTCTCAATTGTGATGGGCCTGAATCCAAGGACCGATTAGATCATCGATGGAGAATGTTCGGAACTGCAAAAGGCAACAGCAATGGTCAGCTGATTGGTCCATTTGTTAAGGAAAGTTAGCTTCTGATTTGACGTCGGTTCCTCATTTATGGACGCTTTCAACAACTTCGGTCTGGCACGTCCTTTTTCTTGAAAGGTTGAAATTTTGCATGTTGTTGAAATGTTCTTTCAGCTCTTTGATGTGTAACAAATACGAATATATTCATTCTGTCTTTTTTTTTTTTATTCGATGACGAAGTTATTAAAATTAAAATTTTTAATTTTAATCATTATTATTAAAAAATTAATATTATACTAGTTTAGCATTATTCAAAAATGGTTTGCAACTCAACCTTAATATTAAATAACAAAAAAAATTGATATTTCATTTTAAAAATATGATTTTTAAATTCAAATAAAGAATTCCTCAAAAGATGCTTTTACAAAAGAAAAGTATATTTCAGATACTTTTCCCTCTCGTCCTTTTTTTTTTTTTCTTTCTTCATTTATTTTTCTTCTCACCATTTCCCTTCTTTCCAACAAACATGGTGTCAACCTAAATGCATGAAGGAACGAATGAAACATCAGTGCCATTGTTAAACTACCTGTCAGAAGGAATTTATAAGTTTCTTTTTCCTGTTGGCACTTATCATTCAAACTTCGAGAGATTGTATTTCGAGATGACAACGGATCGGGTCGGAACGAGATTTTACTCGTTTCGAACCTGATTCGACTTTAAATATTATAAATTCGAACTCGATCTTATTCGATATTTTTTTATTATTTTTATATCATAATTCGATTTAATTTGATATTGTATAAAATTATATTCGATTCGATTCGATTTAAAATTAATAAAATATCATTTTTAATATAAATATAAAATTAAATATATATAAATAATTATATAAAAATAATTATAAAATTAAATAATTAATTAAAAATTTATTTTTATATATATCAAATCGGATATGATCAGATTTACTTAAAACTCAATCTCGATTTTTTTTTAATGTCACCTGACTTGATTCGATCCGATGTCCAATTTTCAAATCGAAACCATTAATTTCGAAATTTTTTACCTGCTTGGGTCGAAGAATGGGATGTCATTCTCTTTTCACATGGTCGTAGGGTGATCGTACAATTACATGTCAGAGACATGGAAAATTGAAAAAGACATAATATAATTGAAGGCCTACGCAGCACATGCTTCACATTTGTTTTCAAGTGTGGCAAAAACACCTTGACCCTTATAATGATAAGCATGATGCTACACCTTCCTCCTCCTCTTAAAGCCAAAAGTAATTAAATGTTTCCCATAAACATAAACTTAGAGTTTGGTATTTTGCTCTAAATTTAGGCAGCATTTGGATCACTGATTAATTACTACATGATTTAGAGCTTTAATTGTAAGTGCAGGATGGCGCGGTTTAGTCTTTTTTTCACCGTACTGAAACCTCCAATAGCCATTGAAACTTAAGGCTCCGATGGAAAATCAATTAAAGTGCTGCTAAATGTATTCAATCTTTTTTTTTTTTTTCATACCTCAATTTTAAAAAAAAATTGTAAGTAAAATTATTTAATTATTTTTTACATAAATTTTTTTAAAAAATCATAAACCTTTTTGAAAATAAATTTTTAAAAAATCATATGACTTTTTGAAAATTAATTTTCAAAATATTATAAACCGTTTCGAAATTAAATTTCAGGATAGTCAAATTTTCAAAAAGATTTATGATTTTTCAAAAATTTATTTTTGAAAAGATTTATAACTTTTTGAAAATCTATTTTTAAAAAACTATAAATTTTTTCATAAATTCATTTCCAAAAAATTATAAAACCTCGTAAAATCGTGAGAACAATAATTAAATAATTTTATTTACAAAAAAATTCTAAAAAATAGGGTGTAAAATGAAAAAATGGAGGTAATTTTAGCACCACTCAAATCAACCTCTCCACTACACCCTTTCTTCCCTCTTATGCCCTTGTCATCTTTTTTTTTTTTCGTTTTTGCCCTTCAATGTATAGTGTAAAGATGAGACTGCTCCTTATCATTTATTACAACTTAGGACTATTTGCACCACAGAAAACTCTCAATACACCTAAAAATATTAACCTATAAAAAAATTACTTAAATATCAATTATTTAATTATTTTTTTATCTTTTATACCCCTTCTTAGTAAGTTATGAAAAATGAATTTTTGAAAACTTATTTAATGTACCAAAAAATCATTTTTTGAAATTCTTAATTATACCAAAAATTTATTTTTAAAAAACATTGCAATTATTAGGAAACTTCAATGAAATTTTGGTATGTTGAAAAAATTTTTGAACATCTATTTTCAAAAACTTTCAACAATTTTAAGAAGTTCAATTTTAGAATATTCGAATCGTGGTCTCAAATCGTACTTTTAAACTTAAAATTTTAAATATTTTGAAATTAAACATAAAATCAAACAAAAAAACAGAAAAAAAAAACAAATGATTTATCTATGATTTTAAGTTATCTAACATTATATAGGTGATTGGGGCTTGATTTGAGGTTTAATCCCTAAAGAGTTTAGAGTTTTCGAATGAAGAAAAAGAGAGGGGATGTGAAGTGTTTAGGATTTTTAATAAATTAATATTTTAGTTTGAGATGTGAAGAGAAGAAAAAATTGATGTTAATAATAGTGGGATATGAAAAAAAAGGAAATGAAAGTGTAAATAGCACTGCTCCGTATTATCTCTTTATGCCTTTACCATCATTTCTCTTTTTTTCTTTACCCTCCAATGTATAATATAGGAACCAAAATACCCTTATAATTTAGTCTTTGTCTTTTTCTTTTTGTTAATTATATTTTTATTTTTTATTTAGAGATTTTCGCATAATATTTTTATAATTATATAATAAATCATTTATATATTTCAATTTATAAAATTTTAAACATTATATAAAATTAAAAAATATATAAATAATTTATTATTATATTTTTATTTCAAAGTCATCGCTATATTCATATTCAAACACATTCATCATTGATTTAAATATCACTATTATAATAACTAAATCTCACATTTATTATTATTTTCAATCTCACTCGAATCAAATTTATTACTCATCAAAATGGATTCTTAGTGTTTCCCACAAACCCTAAACTTAGAGTTAAATGCAAAATTTGTTGGATATTAATTGTAAGAATGATTGAATGAACTCCGATTTTGGAAAAGATATTAAAGCTTTATTATTAAATTAGGAAAAAGTGGAGGATAATTAGTAAAAATTAATTCAGATATTGTTGGAGCTATGGAAGCCTTAATTAGCTTTAACAATGGAATCACACTGTTACTTCGGAAGGAAATAAAAAAAAAATGAAGCTGTGATTAGTAATTAAACTCGAATGTTTTAAGAAAAACAAGCCTGGTTAGTTTCATCACTCTAAATAACATTATATTTTTTGTTCATTGGCACACCTCCTTCCATGGATTTAAAACTAATAATAAGTTCATGTTCAATGCACAACTAATAATATATTCTTCATACGTTTGGATTTTGTTAACTGTGACGATGTTGTATTATAGTAAAGGATTTAATGATTGTTTAAAAACACTTGTTAACATTGTCGTTTGATTTCATCAAATGTACTAAAAAATCATTAAGTTAAATAATGTTAATTTTTTATATATAACGACAAGAAATTTTTAATTTTTATTTGATAATTTTTTTTCGAATCAATTCAAATAAATTTATTTATGTTAAATATAATGAATTTATGAAAAATTATATTTTATGATTTCTCAACAGATTTGAATCCAAATAACAAAGAAAAGAACATACTTTTTTTACCACTTGAGCCGAGCATGTGTTCATAATAATTTTAATCTTCAACAAGTGCTTTTGGACAATATTCCATAACATTTATATATAACAAGATAGACCATCTTCATTGTACTGAAGAGGAGTGTTGGTGATATGCATGTCTGGTTTTTGATATTTTCTAGGATGTAAAGGTAATCCATCAGATCTGCAACTTCAATTCTTTCGAGCCTTATCTGTAGCAGGAATTCAATGTCATGTGGATTCCTTGCTCCTTCTTTTGGCATAAAAAGCATTGAATCTGATTAAAATGGTCTTGAGTAGGGGTGTAATCGAATCGAGTCGATACAGTGAGAAGCTCGAGCTCGAATTCCACTCACAACTCGCAGTTCGATATTCGGTTCGAACTTGATGGAGTTTTATTTTTCAAGCTCGAGTTTGATTCGTGATCGAATTTGAGTTACTCGAGCTCGTTCGATTAAGCTCGATTAATATATAAAAATAAGCTCGATTTATATAATCGACAAGAATTCGATTATTTATGCTTGAGTTCGAACTCGAATTCGAAATATTTTATTAATTAAAATAATAAAAATATATTTAAATATAAAAGCTCGATTAAGCTCGCAAGCTACTCGAATCGGATATAAGAATATTTGAATTAAACTTGATTGATAAGTCGAGCTACTTGAGCTCGAACTCGATTCTATAATAATCGAATCGAATTCGAGTTTTCTTCTAATCGAACCCAAATAGCTTGCGAGTACTAATGTATTATTTACATCCCTAGTCCTGAGGACTTAGACTAATCAATTTGCTTGGCACTGTTCTGGTAATGTAATTTTTTTTTTTAAGAAAAAATATATTTTTTCTTGTATTTTGCTTGAAGTAAAATTCTGAGGTTTCATTTTAAAGGTTTTAAATTTGAATCACAGGTGAGATTTATGAGATGGAAAAAAAAATATTTCTCGTTTTAAAACTCAAAATCATAGTATCATTTTTTTTTGAATTGTGAAAATTTAAAAATTTAAAAACATTTAAATATTATCCAAAAATGTTAATAAAAAATTCGTAATTCAAAATGAAAGCCAATTTAAAGGATTCGATACATTTAAAATGATAATCTAAATCAACTAAATTAAATCTTGATTTTTTTTTTAAATTTTTAACATACAAATTTGATGATATTGCACGAGCTTTCTTTGACATGGGGCAAAAGGGAGAAAAAAACAATGAAGAAAATAATGCCATACGGCTAATGATTGCTCCAAAGAGGAAGGTCCCAATGGTTGTTCTCTTAGCCACGTGCTTAGGCATGTGGCTTGTTAGATTTTTGAGTAACAACCAGAGAAAATGGAGGTTCATATGGACCAGAAATTAGGACATGTTAGCTTTGATCAAAGATTTTGTTTTTCTGAATCCGTATTTACTTCAGTTGAAGTGTGCAGTTATCTTTAAAAGAACCAGTTACCTTTAAATCCAAGCAACAAAGGCATGGGCTAAAACCCGAACTCATTATGTCATGGATAAACTCATTCAGCACATTGAAGGTACATGAAAGGCAGAGGCACAAGGAGTATTTGACAAACAAATAAACATAAATAGATCATGCTAAATCGATAAAAATAAAATGTTTGTTCTGAAACACAGATATTAGATTCCGAATGACGACGCGAATCATCTTTGCTGGAACATGGCATAGTTAAGCTGTATACATTAAATCATATGCAACAGCATATAAACAATGAATTCCCATGTGGCCAAGAATAAAAACAAGGAATTCCCAAATAGGCAAATACTGAACCTCTTTGTTTCTTGGCCTTTGGCTCGCTTCTCTCTATGAAACTAAGAGAACTCTGCCTTGAATTAAAACAGAATGGTGGCAAACCCCAAATCTTTAACTTAATAAGGATATTAGACAAAAAAATGTTAAAACAACGAAAATCATTGTGTTAGAATACCTTTACTTTTACCTGCCGGATCCTTTACTGCATCAGGGAGGTTCTTTAAGACCTGCAATGCAACAAAAAACTATTTTTTAGTAAAAAATGGAAGCAAAAGATAGTGCTGTATGTAATAACAATTTTAACAGTGATAATAACCAAAGACTGACAATGAAGTCAAACAATATCGAAGCCTCTCTACATTTATGATAGACGGTGATATAGTAATGTTACCTGATATAGGTGCCATGAAGCGAAAGCATCTGTTGCTGCATACTGTAGTTGCTCCTTGGATAAAGGATACAACTCCCAGTTTCCCAGCCTAATTCTCTTGGGCTTCGGAAGCTGCAATACTCAACTTTTAATAAAATTTCCCAATGAAAGTGTTCAGCCTTGCTGCTTAAGGAAAGTTTAAACCAAATATCTAGGTCGAAGGTAAAATACTAGTACTATTTACCAGTTGAGAACTAATATCATATTAGGTGTAAATAAGATGAAGGACTGCTTCAGTGTTCTCCAGGCTTTCAAATAGCTAAATTAGATGAATACCTCTTTGCAAACAAGCTTCTCAGTGAGGGCTGCAAGACTCCAATTTTGGGGATCGCTATTGAGCTTCTGATTTGCCAGATATGAAAGATCTTCCACAGCTTTGACAGATACATTATAGTCACTGAACACCTTGACAGCATCGCCACCAATTGCAACTCCAACCTGTTCATTTGTGAGCATAAATTCGAAATGCTAAAAACTAAATATACAATCCCAATATAGAAAATCAGGAATTTAGGTAGACAATAAAAAGACACAAAGTAAAGAGTAAAGATATTACTTACTTTTATAATTGTGGAATCCCCAAGGAGAACCTGCAGACTTTGAGGTATTCCAGAATGAATAATATGCATCACATAACAATACCTATTGTCACAACATATCTGCATGACTGCAGCCTTCCCAGGCAAAATACCTGCAGTCTCAAAATTCCAACTATAAATAATTATCCATACAGTATAATTTAAGACAATTTTAGCTTAACTCCCCTACAACCTTTGCAAAAAGGCTTAAAAAAATGAGAATAAAGATTCTTAATCAGAATATGAAGCTCTTATATATAATTGAATTGGATGCAAGGAAGCAACCAAAGTTTTTGGTTCATAAACCACTAGGCAGCATTGTAACCAAAACCCCTTTGTACATCGAGATGCAGGAAGAAGTTCTACAGATGTGATTGAAAAATTAGGAAGTAATTATTTCCCCTTTTATCTAATCCCATACTCTGCAAAGTCCCATAAAGTTATTCCCATCCCCCTTAACTACTGAAATTGATAGAGAGCCAATGTCTATAGTAACTACTTTTGATGAAAGGTCAAGAAGGCAAGACAGGAACCAGATAGACAAGTGATATATTAGGAGGTGGTTGACCACATTAGTCCCTACCCTAGAAGTACAATGGATATTTAACCATGCGTACTAATGCAAATTCAATGTGTTCATGTTTCAATGCTATCTTCTAAATGCAATCTGAGAATGATTTAAATAGGCCACTTCCACCAGAAGGTAAACAAGAAGAAAAAGAATCACCAACATAGAATAAAATTTACAAATAAAAAACCATTGAGGTTCTCATGGTTATAGCCTTAAGAGGAAATGATTGATAATGGCCACAACAACTCATGAAACAGGGAGTAAAGAGTGCTTAGCTTCTGCTTTAAAAGACATTGTAGCAATGCTGCTTTATGACAAATTGAAAGGCCTTCATCAAGGCAAGGATATAGCAGGACATCAACAAACACAAGGCATAAATATTTAGTTTCAAAATATAGCATACCACAATGTCTAAACAGCAAAATTACAACTGATTAAAAACAAGTAATTACAACAATGCAATACCAATTCTAACATAAAAATTCTATCTATAAAGAAAATCATGTAGTTTGCGCTGAAAAACAGTTGGTTTTTCACACATTCTTTCTAAGGAAACAGAAAAAAAAACCACAAAAACACAAACAAAAAGGATGATATGAAATGAATGTAGCAAGACAAGGAGGGTAGGGAAAGCAATCAAGCAAACCTCTTTGGAAAGAGGGTTTCCACTCAATATCAAACCCTATAGAAACTTGACCCATTTCTTTTTTCTGGATTTCAAGAACTTTCAAAAGCTCCATTGCAGCTTTTTCTACCTCAGCTTCTGTTCTGCTATACAAAATTTGACCTCCAAATCTCAATAGCGGATATCTAAACCTTGGACGAGCTGCCAAATCAGAAAATCAAAGGGTTTACTAATTATTTGATTCAAAATTGTGAAAGAAAAATGGGTAAAGGAACTGATAGCAATACCTTGACAGCGTGAGAAGGAAAATGGAAATGAAGGTGGTGGAGAGACAATGGAATCAGGTAATTTCCGGCAGGTTTGGGGGTTGTTTTCTTGGAGGCTGGTGGACTGGCGTTTCTTGACGAGAGAAGATGGAGAAGAAGATGAAGAGGACTGAAGAGTGGCTTCAATGGCGTCCATCAATTGGATCACTTCGGCAGTGAAATTCTGGTCCCAATCCAAACTAAAACTATTGGTTTCTTTGAATTCCATTTCGACCACTGCAATGGAAATGGGTGGACATGGAGGTAAAGGGAACTCGGAACTTGAATGGAACCAGTTTGGGCTTTACATGGGCCAAAACGTTGAAAATCGCTTGACACACTTAGCCTTAGCCCAGGTTATAGAACGTTCAAAATTGTCTTCCACTCTCTCGAGTCCCTAATCACACCAAGCGGCGCCCCTTCTCAGCCACCCCTTCCTTCCCCAGTCAGCGGCAACGGCAACGGCAACGGCAACGGCAACAGCAACAGCAACAGCAACAGCAGCGAAGCTCCTTCAGGATTGAACAGTGAATTAACCGGAACCATAACTGGTGGTGCCAGGTGGAGGAAGCAGTAGGCAAGGTCTGTATTTCTAGATTTTTTTTTTTTTGTTACATGTGTTATTAACTGTTCATCTTTTTCTCTGTTTGACGTTGAGCAAGATAATATAGTGGGTCTTGTCTCAAAATCTTTGCAAAATTTTCATGGCAACGTCAGATTTCTTTAAGCCATCGTAGTTCATATTATTTTAGAAATCACTTTATGTTTGTTCAAAAGGACACAACATAGAACTGTCTGTGACAGCCAAATAGCCATGCTTTTGCCTTCTTTCAACTGCAGTTTTGAACCTTGAAGCAAACTAGAATCTGTTAAGCAACAAATTCCAACTTCAAAGTTGGTTCTGATCAATTTATGGCACCAAATGATCTAAGTAACTTTTCTAAGCTGCCCTGTTAACTTTTCTAAGTAACTCCAGGTTCCGTTTTTTAAAAAGGCAATGTATTGGTGTGGGAAACCTTGACTCAAAGCTGTTATAGAACCACATTTTGTTGTAATTAATTAAAATTTTGTTGCCTTCCTGTTTAACAATTGGTTCTTGATTTCTGTATGTTAGTTAGGTGCCAGTTTTTGCTTTTGCTTTGGGTTTTTGCTTGCGGAAGATAAATGCCTTTTTGAAGAATTAATCGTCTTAGATGACAAAATGAATGATTTTACTTCTTTGTATAACGTTTGTATTGTACTCGGTGCTGCATTCTAATCATTTTTCATATTTAATTGATTATGATTTTGCTCTTGCACTATAGCAACTTTTTAAGAAGTAAAATGCAAGTAACAAAAGCCATACCAAGGTATGTAGAGGAGCCTCTTCTCTTGTCTATTAAGGTTCAATCCTTGTGTGATAGGAAGCACTCCGTTATGGGAGAGTGCACCATTAAAATCACCCGAAGAGGGAATTAGGGTAATGCTTAGGAATAACCTGAGTAAATTACCAAAAGAAACAAAAACCAAATGGAGCTTTAGTCTTTTTCCTTTTAAAATATACTAGTCATGCGTAAAATATTAAAAGAAAAATAAAAAAGTTTTTGCTCTTTGTTATCCATGAATGTGAATTGCAATACCACAGATTTGGGATGTCTTTTCTACTTTTTAACTTTTAAGTTGTTACTATTCTCACTTGAAGTTCAAAGTAAATAATTGTTGTCTCAGAGATGCTAACTTTCTAATTTATTGCAACCAAGGTTTGAGAAGCCAATATGCAAATATTAAATGATTTATTGGAGTTTCATGGCTCTTTTATTTCCTTTGTGTCCACATTTGTTTTTCTTTCCTTACGATGATCTTTTAAATGACTACACTTATCAGGCTGTTGTTTCAATCATCATGGAGACTAAATTCTTTCGCTTTCTTAAAATTGTTGGAGTTGGGTACAAAGCCAGAGCTGAAGCCGAGGGAAGGCTCTTATTTCTCAAACTGGGATACAGTCATGAGGTTGAACTTACTGTTCCTCCAGCTGTCCGTGTTTTCTGCTTCAAAAACAATGTAGTCTGCTGCACTGGACTTGACAAGCAGAGGGTGCACCAATTTGCTGCTACTGTTAGAAGTTGCAAGCCTCCAGAAGTTTACAAAGGCAAGGGTATAATGTACATTGATGAAGTTATCAAGAAGAAACAAGGAAAAAAATCAAAATGATGGCTGAGGTGCATGATTCTTATTTTGCACAAATGTATTGGCTAGTTGATGTGACTGGAATTGCAATGCCCTCATTTGCTATAACTGAGTTGAATCGTTAAACAAATCATAGGAATTTTGGAATTCTTAACGGCTATTCAATAATTTTTGGAGTTCAATAAGTCACTGTATTCTGATGTGTTGGATTGATGTCTTCAAAATCAGAGTTGGATAAGGTGATCCTAAGCTGGTGTTAATCAGAGTTGCTTCATTTTCTTTTCCCTTTCTTTTTTTCTGTTTTTCCGCTCAGGACATTAACTGAGGCAACATTCCAAAAGACCCAAATGCAGATAATGACAGCAATAAGAGTGGATAGTATTTAGTTCTAATCCTTGTGCTTCATTTTGGACATATAGCCAGGCACTTCAAATGAGGACGCGAACTTCTCAACATCAGACTTGAGCTCTTCAATCTCCTTCTTGTTGTCCAAACCTTTGTTGAAGTCCTCCAAGAGCTTTCCATACTGCTTTTGGATGTTCGAGGTGATGGTCACATCTAGTAGTGCCTGACCATGTGCCTATATTAATGAACACAGATGGCGCAAAATGTAAAAACAAACACAGGGGGAGATGCATGTTTCGGTTTGTGGGCACGTGATTGAAAATGCATGGCGTGGAATAGAATAGAAATTAAAGCTCTGGCAAGATGGGATGTTTGGCAGTATGAGGAATAGAATAGAAACGGTGAAAAAAGAGCTCCGAGGCATTCAACATTCAAGCCCAACAGATGAAGCTTTGGTACAGGAAAATAGCATGAAAGGAGCAAAACCTTCTACTAGAAAAAGAAGAACTGGTTTGGCTGTAGAGGTCAAGGATTGCTTCGTTGAGTGAGGGAGATAAAAATACAGCGTATTTTCGTGCACAGGTAACCAAACGAAAAAAAAAAAAAAAAAGAAATTTAATCAAAGGGTTATTGAATGGAGGATGGGGGGAGAAAGACTGATATACACATCCATCAAACTGCCACTGCAAACTTCATGAAACTATTTTAGTTAAACAGGACAAATAACTATGAGCATGTTCTTGAGGCAGTTGAGCCGCGGGTAACAGAAGAAATGAATAATTCACTCCTTGTAGAGTTACAAGCTGAAGAGATTCAAATAGCAATCAGGTTGATGCACCGAACCAAAGCCCTTGGATTTGATGGTATGCTATCACTTTTTTACTAAAAATTTTGGAATATTATTGGGATTGATATTATAAATTACTGCTTAGAATGTCTGAATGGGGGGAGAAAGATTGAGGATATAAATCACACTAACATTGTCTTATTCCAGAAATCAAGAATCCTATGAATGTTAGCCACTTTAGACCAATTGGCTTGTGTAATGTTATATACAAAATTCTAGCAAAAGTCCTAGTTAATTGGCTCAAACACATCCTTACTGTTTGTATTAGTGATGCTCAAAGTGCTTTTGTCCTTGAGAGGCTAATCACTGATAACATCTCGGTTGCCTATGAAATGTTACATACCTTGAAAAACAAAAGGTAGGGGATGGATGGTTACTTTGCCTTAAAACTTGACATGAGCAAAGCATATGATAGAGTAGAATGGAACTTTCTTGCTAGAATGATAACCAAATTGGGTTTTCATACGCAGTGGATTGGTCTTATCATGAAATGTGTAACTTCAGTCTTTTACCCAATTCTGATTACTGGTTGTATGACTGATGTCTTTAGACCATAAAGAGGACTCCGATAAGGAAAGCCATTTTCCCCATACTTGTTTCTAATTTGCACAGAAGGTCTATCATCACTTTTACACAAACACCAAGGTGAAGGTCGAATCCATGGAATGTTGGCAAGTAAGGCTGGAGCCAGAGTTACTCAACTCTTTTTCGACTGATGGTAGTATCTTATTTGCTAAAGCAAATAAAAACAAAAGCGAGGTGGTAAGGCAGGTGCTAAGGAGGTATGAAGAAACCTCTGGCTAGTGCATAAACTTTCAGCTACAAAATGCAGGACAAGATGAAATCCTAAACCAAGATTATGTTGAGCATCGAGACCATATCGAGCATGGAGAAATATCTAAGAGTGCCTTCTATGGTGGGAGGGCAAGAAAGAGAGCTTTTAAAGAGCTTAAGGATAGAATGGAGAGGTGAATGACTGGAAGGCTTAGCTAATGTTTTCACAAGGGGGCAAGGAGGTGTTTATCAAATATGTGGTGCAATCTATCCCAACTTATACCATGGGATGTTTTCTACTTCCTAAAACATTGCAAATGGCAATGAATTGAGTCATAAGCAAGTTTTAGTGAAAGCAAAACAAGGACAAAAAAGGACTACACTCGCTTAGTTGGGATAAGATGTGTTGCTCAAAGAAGCATGGAAGAATGGGGTTCCATGACATGACCAGCATCAACAAGACAATGGAGCCTAAACAATATAGCGGCTACTCAAGAATGAACACACACTTGTGCGTCGTGTGCTTAAAGGTAAATACTTTCCAAAAGTTTCATTTCTTCATTCGAGTTTGGGCAACAAGCCATCATTAAGTGGAGGAGTTCGTGAGAGTCTATTTCTAACACTCAAGGGCGAGTGAGGTGGAGGGTAGAAACAAAAAATCCACAAGATAACCGATCAGTGGGTACCTTTCACAGTACTTTATATTAGTACCTAAAGCATGCATGATAATAGTGAAAAATTTGTGAAACGAAGCAGACCATCAGCATAGATATCAATGAGTATGGGGGAAAGGGTCAGACATTCTTGTATGGCATAGTGATAACGGGAGATATTCATGAAAAGGTTATTAGGATGCTAAGCAATGAAGAGCATCGCGACTGGCACAATGGGCCAGTAGGAACATATGTGGAGGAAATTATAGACAACAAATGTTCCAAACAAAATCAAAGTTTTCTTATGGAAGGCATGTCGTGGTATATTACCAACCATGGTTGCACTGGTACAACGAGGAATTCAAGTCGATGAGGTTTGTGGAAGATGCAAAAATAAAAGAGAAACGTTATTCCATGCTTTAAAAAATACGAAGCAGTGAAAAAGGTATGATAGTGTCCGAATTTTTCTTGGGATACTCAATGTGGTGAACCAGATGAAGGACATTTATGGCTCAAAGGAAAGATATTAAAGCTAACAACCGAAATAGAAACAAAACTTTACATGGATAGGAGATAGGCACAGTAAGTCGCAATGAAAATTTCATCAGACAATGCAGCCATGAATACAACCAAGCTCAGGAGAGAGCAAGGAGGGGACAGAAGCAGGAACCTTCTTGATGGCAATCACCCAACAATGGAAGTTATAAGGTGAATTTTGATGTTGCACTGAATCGATCTGAGAAGACAGCAAGAGTGGGAGTCGTGATCCGTAACTCACAAGGCCAATTGATGGGAGCATGTGCGACCAGGATCCATAGGGTTGATAACTTGTTCATGGCAGAAGCAAGAGGAGCTGTTACTGCTCTCAACTTTGCGTGGGATTTAGCTCTATAATAATAGAGGGAGACTCATTGACTGTATTAAAACGGTTACAGTTGTGCGAACTGGACTTGTCACCCATAGGCGTGATAACTGGAGAAGCAAAGGATATAAGTAGAGGTTTTACCAGCAGTAATTTCATTCACATAGGAAGGACAGGAAACAATGTAGCTCATAGTCTAGCCAAACATGCTTTGAGTTGTGATCAAGACATGTACTGGATCGAAGAGCCACCTCTCTTCCTTTGTTTCAAAAAAAAAAAAAGATTCAACTTGAATTTAAATTTAATTCATTTTATTTTATATTTTCACAAAAAATTAAGTATTCGATATTTTAATAGATTAAAATATTTAATGAATAATACTTATTTAATTGAATACGGATTCAGATACAAATATTTAATAAATAATACATATTTAATTGAATATAAATTTAAATAATAATATTATATTTAAATAAATTCGAATACGAATATTAAAAAATAACGAATATATGATCTGTTCATATTTCTAACTATTTTCATCAATGCGATGGCTAATGAGGTTGTTGAGTGGCAATTCAGTCATTTCAACACCACCAACCACCGCCTGAAAATCGACCCCGTTTTCCTGTTCCTCCACTTCAGCTCCTTTTCCCCTGGAAGCATACATTTTCGGGGTTGGTGGCATGGTGCCACTTTCAGGTTTCAACCATTGTTGCTCAAATTCAAAACTCCCCCAAAACTTCTGCCACTGCCCTTTTTATCAATTAAATAAATAATAACAAAAGAAAATAGAGATAGCAGCCAAATTTTAAATGTGCAATAATAATAATGACAAGGCCTTACCAACTCTCACCAACCCAACTACGAGTTGGACCAACTCTTAAGAGACTGAAATTTCAGTCACTCTACTTGTCCTACATAAATCCTAATTTATACATAAACCATATAGTTGAAAGTTCTCCATTTTTTGGAATTAAATTTTTTTTATAAATTTTTTTTTATCTAAGATCTTTCAGTATCCAATAGTCACTTGAAATTTCAACTATTATGGAGTCGTGTGAGATTTGATCTTATAAAAAGGATAAGTTTTTTTAATATTTATTTTTTTTATTCACAAATTTTGAAATTGAAACCTTACTTAAAAAAAATATAACTTCTTGTCACTTAGACCAACAGACATTGATAAAAAAAATATATTATAATTTGAGATAAACAAATAATTATTTTAAAATTTAAAATTATTAAATATTAATTTTAAAAATAATTACATAAATTGATTAAATTAAACCCTAATTCGCTTGCAATTATACTTCAAACATTCAATATTTTAATAGAGTAGTTTGTAAGTTGTTATCAAAGTAGAAAATTTAAGGTTGTAGCCTTCAACTTGAGAATTTTGGTTACCAAGGCTAATTATTTAATCCATGTCTTTGTACTTTTTTTTTCTTGGATTCTAGCATGCTTCCGTTAGATGGTTTGATTGTCGCTGCATGCATTGATAATTAAAATCAAGTGCATATGTAGTTTCGATTTTTTTTTATTTGGGTTTTATTTTGATTCTTAAATTTTAATTTATTTTGTGATAGTTTTTTATAATATTGGACTGCATCAATGGTAATATTTCTGTAATAGTTCCAAATCTTTTAAAAATTATATCAAGATGTTTTCTGACCAAAATTTGCCAGAAAGTTACAATTTTAAGCTTTATTTGATGAAAAATACGAAAAATTTGTTCATCTAATAGTTAAAATTAATAACAACTTTCTCACCTTATAATTTAACCATTAAATTAACATATTTTTCATTTTTATTCATTTCCATCCTTTCTATCAAGCCTTAAGGTAATAGATTCAAAATTATTACTTTTTACTATTATACTAAAATGTATATATTAAAAAATAAATGAAATTAAAATTTTTAAAAATGAAATAAAACTATTATTTTTGCCTTTAATTTTAAACATTCAACTTTAAATAGGGGTCAAAATAGTAATTTAATTTCTTTCATAATAATTATAAAAAATATATTTCATTTATAATAAATACATTTTGTTCTAATAACAAAGAATAATAATTATGGGTCAATTATCTTAATTTATTTCATTTCTTTATTTCATTTTATTAAATTTTCTTTTCCCAATATTTACAACTTTTGATAAAAATATAAAATTAAATCCTATTAAAAAGCTATTTTATAAAAAAATGAAACATACTCAAATAATTTAAATGTATTTATTAGAAAATAAATAAAATTTATAAAATTTTGAAAGGAAACGAAAGTCTTATTTTTGCGTTGATTTTAAAAATTCAACTTAAAATGGTGAGCAAATAGTACTTTATTTTTCTTTATAATAATTATAAAATTTTTATTTTTTCTAATAAATACATTTTATATGA
Source organism: Durio zibethinus (assembly GCF_002303985.1). The sequence continues at coordinate 12,387,091 of NW_019168026.1, read as the reverse complement.
TAGCAAAGAATAATTATTCTAAATCTATCGTCCTAGTTTTATTTCCTTTCTTTATTTTATTTTATTAAAATTTATTTCTACAATATTTACAAATTTAGATAAAAATATAAGATTAAATCCTATTAAAAATAAAGTTAGAAGTTTTTTTAACAAAAAAAAATAAAGAAATGAAATATATTCAAATAATTTAGACTCTTGCGTGGTTGACTTTTTTTTTTCAAAAAAATAAAAAATAAAAAGCTAGTATTTACTAAAAGGCCTAGTTAATAAAGTTTACATTATAGCTATAATTTTAAACTTAAATAATAAAAGAATTTTGTTCATTTACTAAGTGATCTTGAATGAATTATTTTTAATAAAATATTTTCTCATGAGATTATGGTAGTAAATAAGTTAATTGTGTTAAGTTGGCATAGTTTTAAAGAGTTTCAAATTATACTAATAATAATTTACAAAAATTACTTTTTAAGATTATTAATTATTGTTTAATTCTATTTAGTTAAGGTTTAAAACATCATTTGGATATGTTTCATTTCCTTTTTTTTTTTTTAATTCTAGTTTTCTATTTAACAAAATAAGTAAAAGGCGTCAACCCCCAAAATTTTTATTTAATAAAGTTTTCTATTTAATAAAGTTTGATAAAATAAACTTTGTTATAAAGTAATAATTTTCTTTTTACAAAGTGGGGTTTGAAGAATAAAATAAGCAAAAGGCATTTATCTATTGATCTAAGCAAAGAAGAAAAAGTAAACCATCAATCCCAAAAAAAAAAAAAAAATGAAGGATGATAAAGTGGTTCAATTCAATAATTTTTCTTTTTGTTAAAAGCAAAATAATTGGATGAACTTTCTAGGATAGGAAGATTTGGAAATTATCATAATAGTTTTAAAGATTACTAGACGAAAATTTAAGAAAAAAGTAAAGTCACCATTAATATTTTTTGATTAGTTGTCATTGGTTATCTATTAAATTTAATATTTTTAATAAAATCTTAAAATTTATTAAAAAAATAATTTTCAAATCTGCGAAATAGTTTGAGTTTAAGACTTTTGTTACATGTGAAAAGGATTAGTATCTCTACAGTATTCGTTAAAAAAATGTATTAATTAATTGTATGTTGTCATTTAATTTTAACAAAAATGTTATAATTTTAGTTTTTAAAAATAATTTTCTTGACTACCTTTACTTGTGATAATTTTGGTTTTTTTTTTTGTTTTTTGTTATTCTATTTTTAAGAAAAATAAATTAGAACCTTATTATTGACAAAATTATTAAATTATTATAATACGCTAGTAATATTGAAAGAAATTTTTTTTAACTAGGGATTTCTTAGATATCGTTACTCAAATTATCTTAAAATCTCATTTTCGAAGGCTTGTATTTATTTTTCAAAATCCAATGACATTCATGCAATGCCCAATAATGAAATATTGGTACACATATTTTATTTACCCTCTTTTTTTAGGAAAAATTACTTATTTATTTTTATTTATATATATTAATTTATTTTTTATTTTTTAATTTTTTTAAAAGGAACATTTTTTTACATTAAAAATTTATTATAAATATTCTAATACACTAGTAATATTTAAAAAAAAATTTACCTAGAGATTTTGCATATATCATTACTTGAATTACTTTAAAATCTTATTGTCGGATAAAAATATTATGTTTCTAATTTTTTATTATTTTATTTATTATTATTATTTTAAAAAAGTTCTTTTATTATTATTTTATATATTTTTATTTTTAATTAAAAATATGTAAATAAAAATATTTTTATATTAAATATATTTTTAAATACTCTAGTACTTTATTAGATTTTTAAAAAAATATTATCACATAAATATTTTTAAAGAATCACTACTTGAAATTCTTTAATATCTCATTATTTAAGGATTTTTATTTTTTTTAAAAGAATTCTGGAACATCCCTTTTTTAATATATATCTATATAAAAATTTAAATTTTAAATTTGCATAAAAGAACAAATAAATAATTTAGCAAAAATATATAAAAAATAAGAGAAATAATGAAAAATTACCCAAAAAAAAACAATCAAAGCCAGTCAACAATTCTAAAACGGTTCACTTCCGGTTCGAACGAATCGGCTGGTTCATAGGTGGTCTAAAAGCGGCTTAGGCGTGGTTCTGATGGTCCAAGCTGAAAGAAGGTCGGCGGTTCAGCGGCTACTATTTGGTTTAGGGATGATCATATTTGGCTTTATGTGAATGGTAGAGTTTTAGTTTAGGGATATAATTATATTTGATATAGCTTTGCATTTGCTTGTTGGTTTTTTGAGCTCTATGGTCTATTTCTGTCCAATATTCTTGTTTTAATTTCCATTAACAGGCCTGAAAAAAAGAAATTAAGCAAAAACAAGCAACTCAATTCAAGATGAATGCTTCACCAAAGAGGCCGTTAAATTCTTTCAAATGAAACCTTTGCTATTATTATTTCTTTGGTTTTTGAAAAAACCAAAATTGGATAGCCAGGGATTGATTTGTGTCAATTTTTTCTTAAAAATAGATTTGATGGAATTCACCAATTTTTTTTTTTTAAATTAAGACGTATATGTTAGGTCATATTGGTTTAATTTTTAATCAAATTAAATTCCCATCAGCAACTCATAAATAAATTTATCTTTTTCGATAAAAAAAATTTTAAGTTCAAGTATTATTGGTGGTTACTTATTAAAATTATTTTGAATGCAGAACATGTAGCTATTTATCTTAAACTATCAGATACGATATATTTTATTAACTTGAGAACTAAATAGTTTATTTACCTTGAATTTTTTTTTGCAAAAAAAAAAAAACACAATAAAAATTAAGAAAAGGAGGGTCAGCAAATGTATGTACACCTTCTTTGATTAATAAAATCTCTACAAATATGTATATCTATAAATAAAATCTTAAATATCATGAAATATTAATCAAATTATTTCATCTTTAATTTTTTTTGGAGCGGCATAATTTGTTGTTGACATATGTAGACGATGCATTTTAAATTAGATTTATATATATATATATATATAATAAAAAATACTAAAGACTCTAAGCAAAAAAAAAACACAAATGGACTCCGGAAATGCAAAATAAGATAAAATTAGTTATTAATGATAATATTAACTCAATTGATAAATTTTGTTTTTCTTCGATTTTTTAATTTGAATTTAATTTTCGAGTTAGATATTAAAATTTAAAATTTACATTTATTGTATATGAAAAATAATTATATAAATTACTTGAATTAAATTTTGCATTATTTTTTATTTGAACTTTACTAATACATGTTTTATAGGTATGCCCCACAAAAGTAAATCTTGTCGCCTACTTTTTACATTCTTTCACAGATATTTTAATTTTTGTAGGTATGTTTGGAATTTTTTTTTCGTGTTTTATGTTTTCATTTTCAATTTCTTAAAAAAATTAAAATATTTTTAGTGAGTGTATTTTTTTTTTATTTTAAAAACCAAAATGTTTTAGAAAATTGGAAAACACAAAAATAATATTTTTTAAATAAAAAATTATTTAATATACTGATAATAATATTTTTTTAATTTTACAAATGAAATTAAAAAGATTATACATATCTGTTTTTTATTAATTTTTTTAATTTTTTAAAAATACATGTGTTACTATTTTAATTCTATTTTTAAAATTAAAAAATTTTATTGTCAATATATCAAATAATTTTTCTTTTAAAATTTTACAAAAGTGTTAGATATTATTATCTCTTGTAGTGATCATTCATATATAAAAACGTATTTGTGTCAACTTTAATATTTCAAAATTAAAAGATTAATAAAAATTTATTAATAAAAGGATTTACCCTGCCACTTTAAATGCTTTAGTCACTTTTTCTCATTAGCACTTGTTGACAATTTTTTGTAATAAACATGTTATGTTCAAAGTATTTTTTAAATTCAATAAATTAAAAATAACAAAACAAAATAAAATAAAAAATTTTCAATATAAAATGCAAAATTAGCAACAATTCCAAACCATCCCTTAATATTTATCAAATGATTACAGATATAAGAATGTAATCGATCAAATTTGAATCCATATAATATTAAATTTGAGTTCGAATTAGATTCGAGATAAAAATTTAATTATTTAAATTCATTCTATTAACTTTAATTAACATATAAAAATAAATTTTATTTTTATATTTATAATTATTCAATTATTTGTACTCAAATTTTAACTCAAATTCGAAATATTTTATTAATAAAATAATTAAATATATTAAAATATAAATATTTAATTAAGTTCACGAATTACTTAAATCAAATATAAAAATATTCGAATTTGATTTGATCAATAAATTAAATTACTTAACTTTAAATTCGATTTAAAAATAATTCAATCAAATTTAAATCTTTTTAAAAATTAAATTTAAATAATTTACAAATACAAATATATCAATTACACCGTTCTACAGACTAATACTTTGCTTTTTGTGTTGACTTTTTTATACTACAAAAGCCTAAGGGTCCCACTCAACTAGCCAATTGAAAAAGATCTTAACTTGATTCGATGATATCTGAGGAAGGAGCAGTGCCTTACAGTACTTCTAGTTTAGATCCAAATTTCCTTAAATTAAAAAATAAAAATAAAAAAGAGACCAGCAAAAAATTGGAATTGTGGGTAGTAAGACTTTTAAAAATTAATTCTTTTACGGTTGAAAAAAAAAAAGTATTATAACAGTCACTCAAGTGTTGGCAGTCATTTCTTTTAGCAACATGGGGACATCACCGGTCTCTTATCCAAGATTTTTGAAGGCATTTATTTTTAAAGAGAAAAACAAATTTTATAACTTCATTGTTTAATACTGAATAATTGATTGGGAGATTTTATAATCTTGCGAAGCAAATAAAATCAGAGTTTATATATTTGAATATTTGATTTAATAATTATTTGTACATTTTTTGCTTAAAAAAATAAGATTCAAAATTTCATTTTTTCGATTAAAAAAATTAAATTTTTTTATAAAGAAAATACAATCGCCTAATAAAAATTATGATATATCTTTTATAGAGATTATATTCAAATAAGTCATCAATAACAAAAATGAATTATGATATTCTATAACATACAATTAAAATTACAAGCTTTTATTTCATTATTATTATTTTTATTAAATATGAAAATGAATGAATTTTGATAAAATTAAACATTATGAGTTGTGACTCTTTCTAATGTTTTGTATTTAAGGCAGCTAAATTGGGTATGTATAGTAAGGTTAAATATAAAGCAATATCATTTTTGTTTGAAAATAGATAATCAAGCAAAATCATTCTAGCTACCCCCTTCATTACCAATTTAGTATCCGATTGGATCCCATTAAACTTACCGTATCTTAAGTTGAATTCAAAAGTTAATTTTAATAAGATCAAGTCAATATAAATTTTTCATTAAAATTTTTTTTTCAATCATAGCTTTAGTAATTTTTTTTTCAATCATAGTTAGAATAAATTTTATTATTATTTTCAATCTTATAGTAATTAATCTCATGTTCATCTAAATGAAATTTTAATTAAAACTATAATTATACACGGCAAGACCATTATTATCCTCTTTTATAGTCAAGATTAATGACTACAAATAATCATTTCATTTCATCTAACTTGAAAGATTCAACACCACTTTTTTTTACAAGGCCATCTTAGTTAGGGAATGAAAATTACAATAGTCAAGAATTGAACTATAATTTTATGAGAATTTATATTTTAAAAGTAAATAAATCATTTAAATTAAATCTCAAGTTCAACAACATCTTTATTAGGAATAGGTTAAAAGTAACTTTGTTTCATTAAGAATTTATAAAGTTGTGAAGCAAATATGTATGCTTTTTTGTGTTGTTGATCTAGCAATTAAAATAAATCTCAAAGGAAAAGCATTCAAAAAGTGTTTTGATACTAGCTTTCATGAATTAGATTTTGGGATATGAAAAAAAATATTATATGCATAAAATAACATATTATAAATCTATTTTTTGAATAAATATGTTATATTGTATACTTCTTTTTTTAATTTTTACATTTATTATTATTGTTGTTATCGTTGTTATTAAACTCTTATTTTTTAAACCTACCAAAGGATCAATATTTGTTAAATGATGGAATACCATATAAAATAACATTATATAAAGGTATTAAAAAAGATCTTATGAGACGTGTGAAAAAAAAAAGAAGCAAAAGTTTGTATTAATATTTACTTTCTAAAGCTTATTTAATCTTAAATTAAAAAAATAAGAATAATTATTTTTGAGATAAAAAATAAATTTATTATTGTACAATAAGTGAATGTTGAATTTTGCCATTTACTTTTATTTCATTGAATTTTACTTTCATTTTTTTATTAAATTTATCATTGTACTTTTTTTTTAATTTGTGGATCAAAGTTAATAGAAATAGAATATTTCGTAAAATATTATGTTAAAATATTTAAAATAAATTTTGATAAAAATATACAATAGTACACGGATGTTTCACATGTAATAAGAATATAAATGTGACATAACACGTTAGAAGAAGTTATTATTTATTTATTTTTATACAATTTTATAATAAAATAAATAATTTTATTTATTTGATAAATTATTATATTAAAAATATTGATTTTAATATAAAAATTTGTAAAAGAAAAATTTTTGCTACACAAAAAATATTCACATCATATTTTATGTTTTATTCAAAATTTATTTTTAATATATTAATGGGATATTCTATTTTCATCAGTTTTGGTCTAAAAATCATCAAAAATGAAAATATAGTTACAAAATTCAACAAAAAATAAAAGAATAATGATAAAATTTAATGAAATTAAAGTAGAGTGACAAATTTTAATATTTACTTATAATATAATAACAAATTAGTTTGCAACCCGTACGATGCACGGATTATTTTTATTTTATTTAAATATTAATAAAAATATAAATTAATATTATTTAATCATTTATATGTTCAAAAAATATATAATATAATTAAATATAATTAAGATATCAAATCATAATAAAAATGATTTTTAATTAAAAATTGATAAAATTTAATATATACAATAAATAATATTAAAGAAAGAAAAAAATCTAAAAAATATAAAAAGATAGAAATTAAATTGAATTTCAGTTTATCTCAATTTTTTTTTATAAATAAAATGGGTGTTATGACTTTAATGAGGAGGAAATATAAAAAATTACAAATTTTTATACAAAGTAATAATTAACGGGCCATTTCTATTATATGTAATATGATACCTTATTATTGTTCAATTTGTAGAAAAAATGACATTGATGTAAAGGTAATTGATGTAAAAGTAACTGATTATAGAAAAAAAGTCCTCAATCCTTTGCTCTTATCTTAGACAATTGAATCTCTAGCTCTTCCTGTAAATCATCCAACAAAATACAAATCAACTGATTATTTAACAAACATATAAATCATATAGTTACAAATTATAATTTTTCTCAAACAAAAAAAAAAATGATGGGTTATTGTGACTAAGTGAAACAATAAAAAAATTTTAGTGACGCCCTTCATTGCTATTTCAGATGCATAGTTGGAAATAATAATGATAAAATAATGGATAACTGTGATTGAAATTGAATTTTTAAAATAATTTAACGATAAAAAAATTAAAAAATAAAATTTGTCTTTCAAATTCAAAATAATAAAAGATAAATCTAATCAATTTTAGTGGAGATATGTATTTAAAATTTATGATGCATATAAATATATATTCTTAAAAATTCGCTAAATTTAAAAAGGAAAGAAAAATTCTAAATTTGATATTTTTGAATTCAAAATTTGTACAAATTTTTAATTTTTTTTATAGATTTTCATTTTGAATTTAAATAATTTATTAAATGTACTTATTTTGTAAATCAATTTAAGAGATAACATATCTATGAAATTTTTAAATTTAAAAAGATATATATTTAGATTATTAGAAAATCCTAAAAAATAATATCTCTAAATTAGAATTTGTTACTAATTTAAAAATTATCCATATATGTATTTGGATAATTAAATAGTATATAAAAAGTGATCATTCATTTAAATTTTGAAAGTTTTAGATAATTAAATAATATTTTAAATATATATTTTTTATAAATAGCTTAAAATTAAGAAATATCTTAGGTGTCGTTGTAGATAAATTTTAGGAATTTTTTTATATGTCAAAAAAAGAAATTATCCTCTTAAATGTCCACATAAGCAATTTTTACCATATAACTTTGTATGTTATAATATATAAATATATATTTATTTATATATACATATTAGATTGGTGCTGGTTTGAATTTTTCTTGCTACCTCTATATGTTTTATAGAAAATGGAAATTGTTAATTAATTAGAGTAAAATTGACTTTGGCTTTTGCATTATCTCAAGCACTAAATAGTGTGGGGGTGGTTATTTCACTGTCAAATTTTTACAACCAAAGAATTAGAAATGTTGAATTGCCTTAATTTTGCTTTAGAATAAGTTTTAAATGCAATTAAGTTGATAGTAGATTTTCAATATTAAAAGAAAACCTATCTAAATTACATCACATAATTCTTTTATAAATTGGCAGTTGTGAAGAGACTTACGTATAATCTTTTTTCAAATTAAATATTCTTGGTGGCTGTTAGGATCGTTTAACCACACTTGTTTGCCTGAGTTTGCATGTTGGATACGCCATCAAGTAATGGTGGTGAGCATTAATTACCAAGCATGCATCAATCTATCTTATAAAGGAAAAATACTTTAAAAGCTAGAGAATTATTTATCAAAATTATATTATTTTAAGTAATATATTTATTTATTTCATGGATTTGTCTTTTAGTTTTCAAAATTTAATGTAAATACAAATTTTTAATTCTTTCATTGATGATTTTCTCATAAAAAGAATTGTAACATGTCACATTAACTAGAGTATATTATTTTTTTTTGTCGAAAAAAATTCAAAAATAAAAAAAATCTCATTTTTAAAATCAAAATAAACAGTTGATTTACAAGGAGATTTACATATTTTTTCATTGAAAAATTTCAGACTTATAAATTATAAAAGTTTAAATTTAGCCTTACATTTAAACACTAAATTTTAATCATTTGCCCCCACTCTTTAAATAAAGCATAAATAAATCAAAAAATTAAATTAAAAATTAAAAATTAAAAATTAAAAATTAAAAATTAAAAATTAAAAATTAATAAATATATGTCAATATTTTAACATAATTTTCAAGTTTCAATAATTTTTTTTAAATATTAAATTTAATAATTCGTATAATATAAAATATTATATTTATATTATATTTTATATAAAAATTATAACTATATAAAAATATAAAATATAATTTTTAATTTTATTAAATTTGTTTATAATTTTTTAAAATTTAAAATTATATTATTTTTATATTTTTTAATTATATCAATTTTCAATCATATTACGCTTTGTCTACCACACGCAGCCCAATGCCAAATCTTTTAACTTTTTACCGAGATCCACCAACCTCAACCCATCCAATCTTGACCGTTCAATTTCATCTCAACCTATCCTATTTATAACATCCTTTGCCTCTCATCCCTCGCCGCTCAGCCACTCTCTCCTCGTTATCACTTCTTTCGGAGACTGTGTTCTGTGTTTACTCTTTACTTCGTTTCTTGATAGCCATGGCTCTTTTAGTCGAGAAAACTTCTAGCGGCCGTGAGTACAAGGTCAAGGACATGTCCCAGGCCGACTTCGGTCGTCTCGAGATTGAGTTGGCCGAAGTGGAAATGCCCGGTCTCATGTCATGCAGAGCCGAGTTCGGCCCTGCCCAGCCTTTCAAAGGAGCCAAAATCACTGGTTCTCTCCACATGACGATCCAAACCGCTGTTCTTATCGAAACACTAACTGCCCTTGGAGCCGAAGTCCGTTGGTGCTCTTGCAACATTTTCTCAACCCAAGACCACGCCGCCGCCGCCATCGCTCGTGAATCCGCCTCTGTATTCGCCTGGAAAGGTGAGACTCTACAGGAATACTGGTGGTGTACTGAGAGAGCTCTCGACTGGGGTCCCACTGGTGGACCTGATCTGATCGTGGATGATGGTGGGGATGCTACTTTGTTGATCCATGAAGGAGTTAAAGCCGAGGAGGTTTATGAGAAAACTGGGCAGCTCCCAGATCCGTCTTCTACCGATAACGCTGAGTTTCAGATTGTTTTGACGATAATTAGAGATGGGTTGAAGACAGATCCCAAGAAGTATACGAAGATGAAGGAGAGATTGGTTGGTGTTTCTGAGGAAACTACAACTGGCGTTAAGAGGCTTTATCAGATGCAGGCGAATGGAACCTTGTTGTTCCCTGCTATTAATGTCAATGACTCTGTCACCAAGAGCAAGGTTTATTTTTTCTCAATTCTTATTGTTGCTATACTTTTCAACTTCTTACACAATGGATCTGGTGATTTGTCATGCAGATCTGATGAAAATGGTTTCAAAAATGACAATTCATTTTTTTTTTAAATTGCTTCAGATCTGGTGTTTGCTCGCTCTATTTTCACTGTTAGTGATGTTTTCTTTTGATTTTCAACTTGGGTATTTTGTGAACTTGTTCTTAGATCTTGATTTTAAGAATTAATGGAAGGCTTTATTTTGTTTTATCCTATGATTTCATAGGTAGTTGTTAATTAGATTTCCATTGCCCAGCTAATAGTCTTTTGTTCATTAATTGAATTGTGGTATTTAATTGTCATTTCTGGATTCTGATCTGATTGCTGCTATGATTTGATCTTTTGGAACAGTTTGATAACTTGTACGGGTGCCGTCACTCTCTTCCTGATGGTTTGATGAGAGCTACCGATGTCATGATTGCTGGCAAGATTGCTGTTGTATGTGGTTATGGTGATGTTGGTAAGGGCTGTGCTGCTGCCTTAAAGCAAGCTGGTGCTCGCGTCGTTGTCACTGAGATTGATCCCATCTGTGCCCTTCAGGCTCTTATGGAAGGACTTCAGGTTCTGACACTTGAGGATGTTGTCTCTCAGGCTGATATCTTTGTAACTACAACCGGTAACAAGGACATCGTCATGGTTGATCACATGAAGAAGATGAAGAACAATGCCATTGTTTGCAACATTGGTCACTTCGACAATGAAATCGACATGCTTGGTCTTGAGAACTATCCCGGTGTTAAGCGCATCACCATCAAACCTCAAACTGATAGGTGGGTCTTCCCTGAAACCAATAGTGGCGTCATTGTATTGGCTGAGGGGCGTCTCATGAACTTGGGTTGTGCCACTGGCCACCCTAGCTTTGTCATGTCTTGCTCATTCACAAACCAGGTGATTGCTCAGCTTGAGCTGTGGAAGGAGAAGGGAACCGGCAAGTATGAGAAGAAGGTGTATGTTTTGCCCAAGCACCTTGATGAGAAAGTTGCTGCTCTTCACCTTGGCAAGCTTGGAGCTAAGCTTACCAAGCTCACCAAGGAACAAGCTGATTACATTAGCGTGCCCATTGAAGGACCTTACAAGCCTCCTCACTACAGGTACTGAGGAGAGATCATAAGAGTTTGTCGAGAAAAACAATACACACGGATGCTCTGATCGTTTCTTTTTAGCAAAATTTATCGATGGTTTGTGGTTAGATTGTTAGGTTTGAATTTTGTAGGAGTTTCTGTTTGGATGGTTGGAAAGTTTGGGAGGAAAAAAAGGATTGGTCTCTCCTTGAAGAAGACTAGATGGGTTTGAATAAGGTGTTGGGGTGTGTGAGGAGATAATATTGCCATTGATGCAGTCTAGTTTTGCTGCATTTGGTTATCAATTAATTATCATAAAAAGAGGAGCAATTTGCTTTAACTTTCACTTTCTATTTCTTTATCGAGTGTTGGTAAACATTAATAAAAGTGGGTTTGGAAAAAACATGGAAAAATTGAAAGAAAATGAAAAAATTTTAATTTTAATATTTATTAAGTTGTAATTTTTAGAACTTTTTTTATGGTGCTTTATTTTTTCCAAAACCAAATTGCGGTCCTGCCTGTTTACCGGCCCCCTTTGCCACTAGCCAGGTCTATTGGATTTATGTATAGGAAATTTACAAGTGAAACAAAACCCTTTGACCTAAGATTAGGATATTTGCGTGGTGGAGTAATGGACAAAAATGGTTTGTGGTGGCAGGTTTTTCTTATTTTATATGAGATATTTTTACAGTTGCGGTTGGTGGCTGTCTGTTCGTAATCCATATAAAACGAAGACTTTTCCCGATGGATAATTTTAATAGTAGTACATGTTTTGCGACAATAGCCATATTTTCTTCGCCTGTTGTCGCTTGCGCATTATTGAAGTTGAAAAGGAAGATTTGATTGCAGCTATTAAGAAAAAAAAATGAAATATTAGTGGGTTAAATTTTCTTTGTTTTCTCAAGGAAAATGGAAGGAAAAGAGGAGTGTCGTCGTCCTTTTACATGACTTACAGAGTTCGATTGAAAATTTCTCATCACAAGATGCATTTTTTGATTCATACTGTGAAGTATGTATATAGACTTTATTTGTTTCATAGAAAATAATTTTTATATTTTTAAGTATTTATTTGATAAAAAATTATTTGATTAACAAAAATTAAATTATTGATGAATAGAAAATAATGTTACTTTTTAAAAAATTATTTTACTCTTTTGAAAAAAATAATTTTTTTAAAAAATATTTATGAATAAAATTATTTATTAATATATTTGAATATAATTTTATTTAAATTTCATACGTGATTTTTTAAATTTAAATTTAATTCGATTCGATTTAAAATATTATTATATTAATAAATAATATTTTATTTAATTTTACTTAAAAAGTTAAAATATTAATATTAAAATTATTTTAATATTTTAATTTTAAATATTTTTTTTATAATTTTAGTTAAATAAGATTCTAAACATAATATTTTAAACTCAAACTTGATTTGATTAACTTAAAATATTATTATATTAATAAAATATTTTATTTAATTTTATTTAAAATATTAAATATTAAAATTAAAAGTCTTTTGATATTTTAATTTTAAATATTTTAATTTTATATATTATTAAACATAAATATTTTTAGTATTTCAATAATAAATAGTATTATATTATTGTTTTAATAATAAAAACATAACATATATAATAATATTTTAATTATTTTAATAAATAATGCTACATAATATAATAATATTATTTTCTTTATACGTATTTTTAATATTTTTTAATCATTTTTTACTTTAAAATATATAATTTTTATTTTATTTATTAAATTATTTATATCGATATTTTACAAATAAATATAAATAAAAAATATTTTGGTTATGATTTAATAATAGATACTTTCAATATAAAATATAAATATTTTAATAGTATAAAAACTTTAATAATAAATATTGCTATTTTAAATTAATAAAAATAATATTTTAAGAATAATAATACTATTTTAAATATTTTAAAATATTAATATAAAGAATAACAAATAATTTTATTTTAAGTATTTTATATTAGTATAATATTTTAATATATTAAATATTATTATTAAAATATAATTATTCTTGAAAATTAATAATTTTAATAATAAATAATTTCAATATACTTTAATAATAAATAATTTTTAATATTTTAATAGTTACATTAACATTATTTGAAAAAAAAAACAGATTTTTCAAAAAATAACTAAATAAGAAAAAGTATTTTCGTTAACTAATTTAAACAATAAAAAATCTCCATTTTTTTCGAAAAATATAAATATTTTTCAAAAATATTTTCTATAGTTGAATATTAAAAACGTATCTTTTGATACGATAAAATCCCTATAACCGGCCTCCTAAATGGATCTATAAAAAATAAGGTTTGTTGGCATCTGGCAGGTCTCCTGTCTGGACCTCCAATCATGCCAAAATTCAGTGCACCTTGGCCCCACCTTTACTGGGCAGCCTATTCTCTCCATCAAAGAACCAATGAGCTAATAAAAATGCTGACATGCTTGGGCTTTGAAATGAATATGAGATGGAAGCACTAACCCCTTTCTCTTTAGTAATTTAAGATTTTCCCAGCGAAAAAGAACTAAGACGGAGATAATGAGGAGGATAAAGGGTGCAAATGAACTAATACCCATTTAACGTTCATGGTTGAGAGGCTTCAGTGTGCCTTCCTTTTACAGTCATTATGGTCTCATTATAACTTCATTTGAGGTTGCTTATAAGGCATATATTTTGGAAGTCCTATCTCCCTTTGTCCCTAAACCAGTCTTCCATCTATGTTTCTAAGGTTTAACTTGCTGTACTACGTATAGGCTGTAGTTTTTTACTGTCCCGAATTGCCATTGTTATCATGGAAGATATTAGTTGTAGTTTGCCATGAACAGTTTTGTGCTCCAAACCAAAGTTGCGAGCTTGATAATGCTCGAGTCATGAATTGGGTTTTGGTTAAACTCAGGATCCTCAACAAACAGTTTGCTTTATCAGAAGACCACGAGGATAGATTACGCCCAAGACCATGTGGACAACCAGCCGAATGGGTGCTAGTTACAGGGATGTAGGCAACCAACCCAAAATTATTTGTCGCATTTTTTTTTAATTTAGCCGAGAGGGGGTATGGGCTTTGTCTAATGCACTCCTATCTAAATCAGTCACCTACGTATATTAATATAACGAGTTCATAAAAACATGTTTTTTTATAGATTACAACTTTTTTATCGGATTTAAACTTAAGTAACAAAGAAAAAAACACATAGAATTGATGATTCGTATATTTGTATCATATAAATTATTAAAATTTATATATTTATATTATATTTTATATAAAATTATGTATCATAATTAATATCAAGATAAAAATATAAAATATATATTTTTAAATTTTATTAAACTCATATAATTATTATTAAAATTTTAAATCATTTTACCTTCTAATTCTATTTTTATATGTATATCATTATTTCGAAGCACACTTTTACCACTCACCCAATCTCACCGCACCAAAAGGCAGAAAAGTAAACAAGGGAAAAAGGAAGACAGTGCAGGCAGTTGAAGGGGACATGTCCAATTAAATGGGCTGTTGTCCCACCTGGCCTGGCGTACCATGTCTTAACACTCCTCACCATGAATGCTGACATGCTGAGATGAGGCCCTCCTAGAGTCATTTAAACAGTTATGTCTTCTTCTCTTTTAACTTCGTCTTCTAGTTATTGTTCTTTTCTTGCATTGTTTTCTGGACTCCTTTGTTTCCTTTCGTTGTTTACTCTTTCTTGGCTTGTGGTCTATGGATTGTTCTTAGTTTGTTCACCTAGGATGAGAGTACATACCTATAAATCGCCAATTTATAAATGATTTTGATACGATTTTCTGTGACCAAATTTCAAATTCCGACAACCTCAAGTATAAAAAATAGATAGTGCACTCCATAGAGTAGGTCGATGGGCAAACCTGTTAACCTTTGGCTTGCTGATTTGCTGATTTGCATTTTCACAAATGGTTTATGAAAACAATTTCTAATGTAGTTATTTATAGCAGTTTATAAATCAAAAGAAAGATAAAATGAAATGCTGGTTTAAGAACTGATCAATACTTTGGTAAAACAAGAAAGGGTTTGAAAGTTGACAAACAACTGAAGACAGTGACATTATTCTAGAAAAACTTAAGTTTAATGACAGCCATGATTTTCCTGATCAACTTAATATCTTGATTTGCAATGCCGATAATAATAATCCACAAAGAAAACAAAACTGATTTTCAACTGCTGCAAAGATTTTTTTCCCACTATTGTTTGGAAAAGAAAATACAGCAAGGAGTTTTTTTTTTTTTTGGGTACAAAGCAGGCCATAGCCTGGAAATAAAAGAAAGGGTTGCAAGTAGTGGGATTTGAACCCCAAACTTGCTGGATGCCAACTGTAAAAGATGATTGCATGAACCAAATGAGCTAAGCTCCGGGTTCATACTGCAGGGAGTTCAATATTAGGAATAACCAACCTTATTCCTAGTGGTCAGTTACAACATGTCATAAACTTGAAATCCGTAAAATTCTTTACTTCCCATTTCTAAATCCATCCGTCTTGTAGCACATATAGTTAAGATTTAGCTGATAAGAACATCTTTTGTAACTATATGGTCTACAAACAATTATGATCATGTGTCAATGTTGGAGAAGAATCAGTTCAATGACTTACATTCGACAAAATTGAAGGAAGACTGTCCAAAGGGATCCGTTATCAAATTCAATTAAATGAATGAAAAAAAGCAAGAAAAGAAACCAGCAACAAGCAACAATGAGTGTGATAAAACAACAGGGAATAAAAACCTATATGAGCTCTTAATTTCACTACCACCATGTGATGATCAAAGCTAATAGAAAATTTTTCAAACACATAAAATTAAAATGGAATGAAATTCCTCTAATCGAATAGCTAGTTTTAACTCGAGGCAGAAAGAAAAATCCTGCATTTTTGTTGGGGCATAGGGGAAAACAGAATGGACCACAAGGCTAGATAGAATAGAACTAGAGGCAGGTATCCTATATATTTAATCACCTATTTAGTATTTTAATGAGATTTTATGCACGATCAGATAATGAGAAAATTACAATGATCCCTTCACAGCAAGGTATGATTGAGATGTCTAGTTGAATGAATAAAGAACTTTAATTGATCTAAGCTAAGCACTATAGCAGAAACATGCTACAAGCCTACAACAGCAAGCCATTCAGTCGAATTAATGAATTCAATCTTATGTGGGGTATCCAGGGCAGTTTTTTCAAAGGTATGCATGAAGTCTCTTCAGTCTATTGAGTAGGATAGACTGGAGGTGCCTGGATTTAATTGAAGCTGATTTGATAATTAGAAAAGGACAGAGCAGACTTAATTGTAAATTAACTTTTTCCTTCTGTTCTCCACTGGGTACACTTTTTTATTCAGCAGAAAAAGTTAAAAAATAATGCAGAAAATCACAATTTTTGGTTCTCATTGGGGGTATTATGGAAATCAAAATAGCTGATTCAAATGTAAAACATCTTGACAAGCAAGATTTTGAAATCTAGAAAAATTTCTTTGCTTATGTTAAAAGCCAGGAACAACTCTTACAGGATAGATTTTCAGAAACCAAGAAAACAAAAAATGAAGATTACCTGCATTATTCATAATTTCCTCATCAAGCACCAAGTAAATTTTCTTAAGTACTCTAACAAGGAAGTCCCAGGATCTCCAAATTCAAGTTAAACATGCATTTATATGTAGCAAATGCCAAATTAAAAGTAAGAATCTTTGATATACAGCCATAAACCAAAAAAAGAAAAAACCCAGAAAGACAACAAAAATCTTAGAAACCCACAACCAAGACATTACCACTTTTCACAAAGCAGTTATCATGGGTAAAACTTCAATTTTGGGGTTTCAGGTTTTGATATCTTTAATACCTCTAGCACATCTCGTAATAACCTCACAACCTCGGTTGTAAGGATTTGCCTGACCAGCATTGCAATCATAGTAAGAAGCACCAGGCTTTGCACATGGGACCATGTCCCTCCTCAGTGTCTCATAGCTAATGTACCTCCTTTGTATCACCAGCACTCTCCTGCTGCTCTCTGACTCCATTTCTTGCTCTTCTAAACAATCTTCAAGCTTTTTGGTGCAAACCCTTCTCACCATGACATCAACTTCTCTGTTTTTCAGTGCATTGTCAAGGTCTAAAATTGAAACAGAATCACAGGTATGGAAGAAAATAAGGGATAGAGAGAGGGTGGTGAACAGGAATTTGAGTATGGGCATTTTTTGGTTTTGGATTTGGGTGTTTCTGAGTAAGTTTGGAGCTTTGTTGGTCTGATTTTGCTCTTTCACATGGATAGAAATTAATACTTTTTGGGTTGTTGAAGAGGTGATGGATGAGGCCTAGGACATGGAAACAACATAAGCTTACATATATTTATGTTTCCAACAAAATTATCCCATTTTGCTTGGAAATGCATTAAAGAGTGGGACCTCCTTCAAAAAAAAATTTTCTGATTAAATGTTAAATAAATTATAATTTTGCCTTTTAAAGTTTTAAATTGACATTTTATCACTGATTTTTTTTTCTTCATTTTCAAGTCAAATTTATATTCTTCTACATAAATGGCAAACCAAATAATTATCAAAATACACATAATATATGTGTAAACCTTGCTCATCTTCAATATATGACATCTTTTTAACCTTTTTTATGGGGCTAGAATCTTGTCCCTACTTTTATTTTGCAATGTTCAAAGAATCATTTGGAAATCATGTAAACTACATACGCTCCACGAGAAAATATTCACAAGTGGGTTTCTTTAATCTTTTACAAAAAAAAAAATTATTTTTATATATAGATGATGAAAATTTTAAATTCAATAAGAGCATTTATATGGTTGTATTATATATATATATATATATGATCATGCAATATCACTTTTTTAACTCTCTAATCTTTATTTATTTAATTCACCTGAAGAGAAAATTACAAGTTTAAATTCTTTTACATTTGTAATTTTTAAGGCATGCTTTGATTATTAATGAATGGCCATTAATTACAATTTATTATATACCTTAATAATGTGCAAACTAATAATTAATATCATTCAAAATGAATAAATTTGCTTGCATTCAATTTTAAATTTGAGTTATAATTTTTCCAAACAAATTTATTGACTCCATTATACATGATTAAATATATCCTATCTCCCTTTTCCCTAGTTATTCGTATTGTGTTAACTATTGGATGGAACAAGGCCGAGAATAAGGAAGAAGAGAAGAATATGAAAGCCAAAGGATTGAATGCATCCCCATGTTGCTGGACTCTAGAGCATAACTGGAGCAGCTCTTTAATAAAAGAGGAACCTCATCAATGAAGAAAGGGAAAAAAGATACCCACCATATTTTTGCACCTTTAGTAGGCAGTGGGATAGTTATCATTACAACCCATTTAACATTTCCAGCTGTGGATTTGACCTAACACATCACCTAGGAAACAGAAATCAAGTGTTTTTTTTTTTTTTTTCATTTTATTGTGTAATAATTCTATCTCATATTGTTCTTGTTAGATCTCCTCTGATATGAAAAAAAAAAAATCCTAATAAATTAAATATTTAAGTTAGAGAAAGGAAATCAAATAAAAAATTATTTACATAAAAGTTAACAATATAATTTGACATTTAATTTGTTTACCATCATGAATGAGAAAAAATTAATTAATTATAAAAAATTACAATCATATAATCTTAATCCCAAACCGATCTTTAACCATCCCAAATTGATATTTAATGTTTCCAAATTAATCTCTAACTATCCTAAATAAAACACATACATATTTTTGTGGATCCTTTTGTTCTTATCTAATTTATTCACAACATAAGAATTATCATACTCATGGATCCTCTTTTTTTCATCTAGTCCTTTGGAGTATCACACATTAAACATTCAAATATACACATCTATAAGTATTCTCTCAATCTTTTTTAGTCTTCTGTGTTTTTATCTCGATAAAATCTTATAATTTTTTTACGTCTTTATCTTATACTTAATTTTATTGAGACTCTCATTGTTTATAAGACTATTAATTTACTCACCAAAAATTTCTTTCTTATAAAATTCTTCGATTATAGGTCTTCCTCTCAATTAAGTCATATCTAATTAATTTTTTAAAAAAATCTTTCACCAAATATTTTGAGATTTGAGTCAATATCTCACCAGTACTTCCTAGTTGACATTCTTTTATATGAGTTCCATAAATCTTAATTTGTAAGTTAAAGTAAATTTGATTCATTATGATGCTTGAATTTAGACTAAGTAAAAGTGTCAAATGAATCGTGTTAGGCTAGTACAATTCATTAAAAAAAATAGCCCATGTGTACAATGGGTTATGTCAGCCAACATTATTATTTAACGTGCTGGGTTGATATGACTCATAAATACTAAAAGTATACTCCAACACAACATATGACTTTTAGCCTTTATGGGTCAAGTCGCATCTAAAATGGCACTATTCTTTTAGTCATAGACCGATTAATAGTTTCTTAATTTTTGTATTATTTTTTTGAGGAATTTTTTTTTTTTGTTTTTCAACTATCTTTAAAAATTAATATATGAAATTAATACATGAGGCATATAATTTATATAATTCGGTAAAATATCTATATTTACAAATAAAGGGTAAAAAAATTCATCAAATATGTTAAAATTAACTAATACTAATATCACTTCTTTAAATTAAAAAAAATAGATATCACATTATTATTTTACATTTCATTTTCACCATATGACGGTTCATTTATATTATGTGTTTTTTTTTTTTTTTTGGTTTTTTCATAATCAATTTTTAAATAATTACATTTTATAGTTCTTGTTTTTAAAAAATAATAATTCAAAATGAAAAAAATTTTAATTTTTATCTATTAATAGTTTAAATATTTTATAAGTAAATTTATTAATAAATTTTAATTTTTATAAATTGCTAATATAAAGTATTAAAAGGATAAAAGAATGTCCATTGCATGATAAGAGTAACATAAAATACAAGTAAAGATTAACATACTAAACTCATTTATATTATTTATGAACTTGCACAACTTGACATATTAATTATTGTATGTCATACCATGCCAATCCATATGTCCAATGCTGGTATTAACGCTTGATGGGTTATGTTGTGTCAATCTAATAAACCTAAATCTCTAACTCAATACAATACAAATATATGAATTGTGCTTAGCATGACACATTATTATAACAATAAATTGTGTCAATTATGATCAATATCGTACCAATTATATCATAACATAAACTATCTAACCCATTTGACACTTCTAAAATTGAACCCATGTCTTCTGTAACTAAGATTGATTCAAGAGTGTTGTGGAATACTTAGGAAAATCTCAAGTTCCAATAGTACTAGTTGACATTCCAACCATGCTAAAATATTGATAATCGGTAAACCTATGACCCATCTATATCCTTATCGTATTTGTGTTAAATACTTTGACGTTTTTGATACATTGAAATAGTATTAAATTTGGCCGGATATAACAAAATAAATAAATAAATAAAGAATCAATGTGTAGGTATTAACACTTTATTTTCTTTTATTATTGTGTTTACCATCCTTTTTTTATGCAAAAGTAATTACCTTTTAAAAATTAGCTCAAAATCTATTATATATTTTTAATTAATGATTATAATATATATATATATATATAAATTTATTACCGTATCTTAATATATCTATATCTTTATTTTTTAAAAATTACTATATGATTGTGTTCATATCATCTTAGACTGGTATTGTTTGTCTGTATCTTCTTCATAACTGTAAACTGGTTTTCTTGACTGTTATTTGTTTTACTGTCAGCAATGAGAGTAATGGCTTTCTTGCTTGCCAAGGATTCTAGTATTACTAGGGCTTATTATGTCATAATTGATTTTCCTCACAATTATTATGTCACAATTCTTTTATATATTATTAAGATTTTTATTGAATATTAATTTATCGATTTAAATTTTTTATTAAATCAATTTTAATAAGAAAATTCTTGAACTTCATTATATTTAAAATTTTCCCTGAATGAGCTCAAATATTATTTTTTCCTCATCAACTCAGATTAGATCAGGATTGGATTCGGATGGAATTTTCAAGTCAAATTTATCGGCTCTAAGTTGAACACATGATAAAAGTGGAAATTAACAAGACTAGGAGCTCTAAGCAACAACTGGGCGGCTATCCATGCAGCATTTGATATATCCCAATGATTAACCTACTTGTTGCAGCCTGCTTTCTTCCTTTCGAAACATCTCAGTAGCCACAAACATCATTTTTAGTCCAAGTTGGATTAGAAGCTCCAACCCTTTCCAACGTATTTTTAAGTTTTTATCAATAAGATAAAAGCATGGAGGATTAACGATAACACCATAGGGACATTAAAATTTCCTTTCGGTGGTTATTTACCAGAGCAGCATTTGTTGCATAAGTTGAACTTTTTTCCAATGCTATGGAAGAACGAAAGCATTTCTGTGCACTTGGGTTGTCTAATCATTTCACAAGAACTAACTCTATGTATTCATATTCTCCGGAAAGCCTGTCAAGGCCAACTCATCCATAATTGCTTGCAACACCTAGGTAGATGAAGTAATGCTTGAATGTAACACTCAGTTGACCCTTTTACTCTAAATCTAAGAACCACATAAGCAAAGGTAGTTTTCCATTTTTTTATTTTACCTATCACATTATCACTGTATTGTGCTAATGTAATTTTCAGATGAATCTACTTTCTCAAAAGATTTAAGATCTTGTATCATGCATAATGTTCACTGCACCAACTAATGAATAATCTATACATCAATTGGTCGAAAGGGAAAACTATGATATCTCAAGACTGATGTAACAACAAACAACCTACAAAATCTATGAGATGAAATGTCAGATGAACATCTTAAGACAGACACATCAATTCTGCTTCAATTTGCCAAAAATGAAAGTTCTAGTTACTGAAAACTTCGGAAAATTAAGAAATGAAATGCAACAGTAACAAGAGACTTCAGTTTTGTTACAGGAAAAAGAAAAGCAGATTACTTCAGTTTCTCAAGATAAGTGCCTGTTAATTAGGTACTGAAAACTTGAAAACTAGATGGTACAACTACATAATTTGATTTCACTAATGCCAAAAGGTTGTTATCTCTCCAATGTGAGCACTTATATCAACATGGAAACACAAATGGAGTCCAACATTATTTTAATCAAAACAATTTTAGAAAAGGTGTAAGAGAGACCTTTTTAGATTTGTCACTGGATTTATGGAAAATTGGCAATTTTGCTGCTCAAAGACTAAGCTGCTCCATGTTTTTAGCATTCCTTGGTGGTCCATGACCGAATCTTTTGTCTTCCTGCTCTTCATATGGGTTTGCTCGATAATTAGAACTGGCCTCTTCATTGTCAGAGGAGTCTGGTCTTTCTGTGAGGAACTGCTCCCAAAATACATCATTCGCTCTAACCGGAGGAGCCGTAGGCTCTGGATTTGTATTAGGGCCTTCTTTTGGTGAAGAAAATGTTGCTTCCTCATCAATCATGTTTCTGCTGTTCCCAGAAGCTCTAGTATCAGAGTCTTTAGTGTTGACATCGAATCTTGACTCTGGGACTTTTCGAATTTCCTGAACTAGTTGGGAAATCATAGTTAAGCTAGGACTTCTATTGACTTGTAATGAAGAAGATGCCAGAGTTAGATTTAATTGACAGGAAATATGACTATCAGGTTCTTCATTGGAATTTAATCTCTGTTGCAGGGAATGTACTGTTGGGATTTCATTCATTTGTACTCTTTGAGTGAAAGATGAATCCATTATGAATGTAAAAGATGCACCCGTATCTGAAAGGTCTAACATTTCTGGTGCGAATAAAAGGCCCTCTGATCTGGTCTGAGCATCTTTTGGTTCTCCTTCAGAGACCCTTCTCTGTGGATTTGCTCCATCTTCATTAGAACTTTGGGTGCTATGAGAAACCAAATTAATATCTGAAACAGCAGGTGACAATTCTAGTCTTAGCTTGTTTGAGAAATTTTTATAGAAAATATTTCCTATCTCAGGTCTAGAACTACCGTTATTCTCCAAAAGACTATTTTCTCCAACTGGCTTGGTTTGATCAATATGAGGCAGTCGTCTTTTCTTATTGTACGCTGCAACATCCATAGATTCAATCTTACGAACAAGATGTTCAATAAAAGTAGGGTCTTGAACAGCCTTTTGTAAGAAATTAAACAAAGTGTCCTGCCTCCGCTCCATTTGATCAACTCGCAATGTCAGTTCTTCCAATTGACGCTTCGCAGCTGATCGCTCGTCTATACCTCAAAGCATTAGCCTCAAGTGCAGCTTTCTCACTTGAAAGCTTTTCTATTTCTTCTTCAAATCCAGCTCTTTCCGGATCTATCATAGAACCCTGAGGATTACAGTGGCTGTGTATAGGTTTTCTACGGTGGATATTCTTAAGAAGATGCTTTTGGTCTTTCACAAAATCTTCATTAGCAAATTCCCACCTTTCAGGATCAATCTTCTGGAACCCCTGTCGCCAAATTACATTCATACGCACTCAGATCATGCTTAACCACTCCAATCCTCAAATATCTAACCTAAGCAAACTATAGGTAACAGAAAACTATAGGTAACGTTCATATGAACAGCCCTATGAATCGAAGATAAACATGCAAGTGATACCGTAGTGACGGATCAATTTTTTGAATACAAAGAGGCCAAAACCTAGAGATAGGGGAAATGATTGCGATATTGGGATTCGAATCCTAGACCCTCTGGATGCCAACTGATAAGGTAGCTGCATGAACCAATTGAGCTAAAAACCAATTCAATGAAGAATCAATTCTTTTCACTAGAAAAGATCAAAAGTTTCTGTTATTCATAGAAGAAATGCACAACAAAGAAAAATGAAAATCTGAAACAATTACGCAGAAGATTCTTAAATTCGAAATTAGAAAAGACTAATTACAATCCCCACGTTTCTGTACAAGGTTGATTCACCTCTATAGTTCATTGACCAAGAAAATGACCCAACTCTCATAGAAATCACCTTATAAATGACAACAGAAGACATTGGTCGACCTTAAATTTTTGTGCCGGCTTCAGGCAAAGCTATCATAATCAGCTTTAATCAAATTTGTTACAGTTACAAATGAAAACCCAGGAAGAAATGAACTTAAAATTTTAAATTAAAAAATTTATTATATGAAACTATAGAAACCACAAAATTATTGCTAAATGGAAGAGATTGTTAGTGGTAATAATATGGTCAATGATCGTCAGTGGCAAGTTTGAATATTTCAAATAAAAGGTGTAATGTATATTGGATGGTAATGAATATTGCAATTGTCTTAAAGCATGCTATAAAGAAAATTTTATACTCACTTGCAAAGATTTAAATTCTAAATTTAATACAAGAAAATCAATAACTAAATGAAAACATATAATTATATATTTTTAATTCTAAATAGTGGAAAAAATTAAGCTGATTTTTTGGTTTGATATATTTTCAATTTCGTATGGAGTGAATATAATTATATTGTTGCATTAATTATAATCTTTTGAAATTAATTTTATTAGATTTATATTGTATTTGATAATCATTTTAAAAATGAAAAATTAATAAATAGTGGTTAATTTTTTAACAGAAACATGATTTCATATATAATAATAATTTATCAATGTCTTACAAAATAATGCTCTTAACTTTAAACATAATCATATATTTATAGACCGTAAAAAAAAATCTTCAACGATCTTTTTTATTCTGCATCAATATTGGAGTAATATGATTTTGGCTGGGTGATTGGCTTACAAGGAATTGATTATTAGCAACGTAGTTAGAAATTTTACTAGTTTAATTGAAATATATTAAATTAAAAATAAAATAAAAATAAGATAATGCTAATAAAAATTAAAATTTTCATATTCACTCATAATTGTTATAAATTTTACATTTATTTTTAATGTGATTTTGTATTTTAAAAATATTTGTTCAATAATTTTGATATCAATATTTTTAACTTTTTTTTTCAATATATTTAATTAAACTACC
Organism: Durio zibethinus; assembly: GCF_002303985.1. Next base: position 12,361,542 of record NW_019168026.1, on the reverse strand, counting down.
ATTCAATCATTGATCTCTCAATAATCATGCAAATGAATCTTTAAAACGTAATTTATTTCTGAAAAATTTCCCTATTATGATATTGACAACGAATAAAATTAATATTGGTCTCAACAATAAATAAAATAAATCAATGAAGGCTCTTAAAACTTACCCTCATCGACCCATGAATTCGCAGATGAATACCACATTTCTTCACAAGAATTCCACCATGCGGCTCGATTGAAACTTCAATTTCATCTCCTTCTTCAGCGTTTACATCGTCGATAAAAGATTTTACATCATCGTTCAAACTAGGTGCCATGTAACTCACCCACGCGTGATCTTGCAATATATTCCCATCGAGGGAACCATGTGACCTATCAAAAGTCTCACAGCCCTTTGTTTTATTCTTAAAATATATGGTAAGAGAAGCTGTAGAAGTGCTTTCGTCATTGCATTCTTCATTGACCGAATAGATTGCGCACACAATCATACCTCGATCTAAACCAATCGGGATTGAAGGCATACAAAACAGTATCGAAGATCCAATTTCTTTATAGTCGAACCAATCTGGCACCTCTCTCGCTGGAAAGTAAGCTTCCAAATACTTAAACTTGGAATACAACGACTTCTGTTTCAAAGAAATACTAGTAGTTATGAACATTATCATGCATGATAATATATATTATCTGTATACAGAGAGAGATAGAGAAAGACCTCTGGCTGGTTAAGATCTCGTCCAATAGGCCAAGAAGAAGACAATTTCTGAAATGAGCGAAAATCCCAACCTTGAATGTCAGCTACTTCGCGACAATTACTAATTGCGATTCTAAGAAGTTTTCTACCTATGTTTGATAAGCTTGGGTATCTCTCAATTGATGTGCATTGCTTTGCGTATAAAGCCGTTAAATTTTGAGGAAGCTCTGTAATGGATCTAAGGTTTTTGCAGTTATTCAATACAAGTCTCTCTAACCTTGGATGGTTGCTGATTCCTGCGGGTAGGTTACAGAAGTTGTTTCCTTGTAAATCCAAACTCCACAAAAAATGGAAACTCCCAAAGTCAATGGAAATTTCATGGTCAGACAAGTTGAGGTCACAAAGATTAAGCTTTCTTAATGAGCTTAACTGAGAGAACGTTGCTGGTAGCAGTAAAGAAGAAGAACCCACACTACTTTTTGGTGAGATCCATGAGGAAAAGTATGAGAACCAAGACTTAGAAGGTAACTCTTTTCTAAGTCCAGCCAAAGATAGATCTTCAAGGTTCTTCAAAAGTCCGATCGAAGTAGGCAACTCTGTAATAGCAGATCCACTTAAAATAAGCTTTCTCAAAGCTTCCAATTTACCCAAATGCTCTGGCAAACTACAAAGTTTTGAGCAACCATTGAGGTTCACTGTCTCAAGAGACCTTAAGTTGCAAATGCTGTCTGGAAGTTCACTTATGTTCTTGCACTCTGCCAAATTCAAGAATTCAAGTTTTTCCAGATGTCCAATAGATTGATCAACCTCAACTAAACCTGTGCAACCTTCAAGTTCAAGTCTTCGTAGGCTTGAGAGTTTTGCAAAGTTTGGTGTCTTTCCAAGGTATACCGAATAGCTCAGATCTAGTATTTTAAGCTTGTGAAGAGCCTGTTGAAATAAGAAAAAGAAAATAACAGTAAATCCATAATATGCGCTAAGGAAAAAAAGATCTAGAATATAAAAAAAAAAAAAGAAAAAACATAGCATTGTGAGAGTGATTTTAATTACTTTTGTCTCCTTCCAAACTTTTTTGATACTACTGTATTGCATGTCAAGAACAACCAAGTTGTCTAGATAAAGATTGGGCGGTAGAACCATTAGTGGACATCGACACCAACAGAGCCATCTTAATTCTTTTGAAATTTTTTCACAGGAACCGGTGAAATGTACAGAATCGATTTTCAGCAATCTTAAGTTGATCATCCTCGCAAATGCTTTGGTGCTTATAAGATCATCTTCTAGTGCTGGCACACCTAAGCTGAGACCTTCCACAGCTTCCGTCCCCTAAATACAAATAAAGAATATTATTAATTCTAGTTAAGTATAGCACATTTTTAGATTTATTTACGAAATGCATTTAACATTTTACCATGTGTTTCGTTAATACATTTACTACATCCTGGTGAAACCAAAGCCTGCTGCGATATCCTGGGTGAGATGGTGATACTTCATGAACAATCTCTCTTCCCATGTCTCGGAGTAGGTTATGCATTTCTAGCTTATTAAATGGGTTAATTGCTATAAGAGACCTTTCAAGAAGAACTTTCATGCCAATTTCTGGAAAGAATCCACAACCATCTAGTATTGTCATCACATAATCTTTATCCATCCCAATATAGAAACATGCAATATCAAGAAATATGGCTTTCAATAAATCATCATCTAGTGTGTCAAAGCTTATCCTAAGCTTCTTTTGAATTTTTTTGTGAGGTACCTTCTGTAATTTTTCCAGAAAACTTTCCCATTCTGGTAGGCTTCTTTTAAACAAAGAAGAACCAAAAATTTCAAGAGCTAACGGCAGTCCTTCAGCATGCTCCACCAAACTGTTGGAAAGTTCGAAGAAATCTTTATCTGGAGCAGGCCTCCTAAATGCATACCAACTTAAAAGCTGAATTGAATCCTTATGATTCAATTGTTGAACCTTATATCTTTCATCCACCTCTAATTCAGTCAGCAAATGTTCATCTCTGGTTGTGACGAGAATCCTACCCCCTCGACCGAACCACTTCCTATCACCAACTAATGGTCTCCATTGTGCTGACTCAACCAAGTCATCAAGAACTATAAAAACTCTTCTACAACAAAGCCTCTCCTTGATTAAATTGACACCCCTGTCAATATAATCTATCTTGAATTTTTTCCCATTCAAGATATCAGAAAGGAGCTTCTCTTGCATCCTAGCTAGACCATTAGGTAGCTGTGAGTCATCTTCAATATTTGAAAGGAAACTGCATCCTTCAAATCCTTCACAGACCATTAGGTTGTAGACAGCTTTTGCGATGGTGGTCTTACCTATCCCGCTCATTCCATAGATGCCCACTACGCGAACTTCTTCAGATCTAATATCTAGTAATTTCATCACCCTTTTGATACGTAATTCTAGAGCTACTGGGTGAGTGGCGACGTGCAAGCCGTTGTGAATATTGCGGTTAAATTTTCTGATAACATCATCGACAATCTCTTGGATGAATTTCGATTCATACCTGTGAAATCATTTGCAATGAAGGAACCCAAGAAAAACGTATGAAAGAACACAAGAAAAACATAAGTAAATTTGACTAACAGTAAACACCCACTTTTGGTTATATAATTTTTATAATTATCTTGATTACATTACTACAATTAATCAATTATAATAAAATATTATTTAAGAGTTCATCACTTAAAATATAATGAGATTTAAATAGTTTTTTGATGCACACTTCACAATACTAAATTATAATTGATTAATTATACTTCAATAATTATATATGATATATTCTCACTATACACTTCAAACAAACAATTTTACAACAGAAATAAATTACACATTTTTCCAGGTATTTATAGTTTGAGTAGAATTTCCGCTTTTAATTTTAAGGTTTAAATCGTCAAACATAAAAGAAAAAATTTATAGTAAGATGTAAATTGACTACAAGAACTTAAAATTAAGTACATATTATAATTTTAATAGAACTAACTAGCAATTAAAATTAGTTTCATTTAATTTTTTTGTTTAAAAACGAAGATGTAAATATACATATATATACACACACACATATATATATATATATATATCTTAGAATTTTTTGGATGATTCATCTTAGAAATTAAATATTACCCGTTTGCCATGTTTCGAAGGTCCCAGCCGGATAAATTTCCGGCTTCTGTAAGAGCTTCTCTCCACTTTTTGATCCTTTCCATCTTATCTTTAAACCGTTCTTCGTGTTTAGCAAAAGCTTCTTCATAACTTCCCATCTGTTTCCGGACATCAGATGGATCAACATCGTAGAAGACTGGAATAACAACCTGACCTGTTGTGTTTTTGCACTCAATAATCTTGACAAGCTCATCAAGACACCACCTGGAAGAAGCATAGTTTTTAGAGAAAACCACTATAGAAAGTTTTGATTCTTCAATTGCTTTGAGGAGCTCCGAGAAGATGTCTTTTCCCCTGGGAAGTTCATCGTCATCTCTGAAGGTAACTACTCCATGTCTCACCAGAGCTGCGTAGAGATGATCCGAGAAGTTCTTCCTAGTGTCTTCGCCTCTGAAACTTAGAAAGACATCATGGTTCCATTTGAAGCTAGAAGAAGATGCTTCAGAGAAACCTTTGGCAGCCATGGAAAGTAAAACAAGAAATTGCAATGGATAAAATGGTTTTTGGAAACTCTGTACATCCATCTGAAAATTAAAATATAAGGGTCATTACTAATCGTCGTTACTATTCAAATTAATGACTAGGAACCCACCAAGAAATTCATTGGCGGAATGGAAATTAATCAGAAATGACTTGGAGGAGTAGCAGGTGCATATTGTTAGGCAAAAAGGCCTTAATCCAATCAAGCCAACGGAAACATAATCAAATAATTAATCAAATAGATAAGAAATAATAATTTAACGTAGTTTAGTCCAACTGACCTACGTCTACAGATGAAAAATAAGATCCACTAGTTATAGAGAATTACAAACATACATTAAACATATCAACCAAGCAACAATTAATACCCATAGATCCTCTCAATCTTCTCTAATCCTACGGAGTATTCTCAACTCAAACAAACACATATCCATGTACACCTTTTTAACACAACCAAGCACATACCCATAAGCACCCATATATCATAGCTATGCGAACTTTCTTAGTCTCCTCTAATCCACTCACAAACATTCAAACATATACACTCATAAGACGTAAATTTTTAGTAATCTTATGAGGTATCTATTCATAAAAATTACAATTCTCTTACATCTTTGTCTCATACTTAATCCTATAAAAACTTCAATTATTTATAGTCATATAAACTTATCTCTTAAAAATTCTTTTCCTCTTAGAATTATTTTTTTACAAGTCAAATTTATCCATCAAGCAATATCTAATAAATCTTAAATAAATTTCTTATGAAATTTGAGTGACGTGGACTTCAATATTATCTTTAATGAAAAAGGCCACTCTATTTTCCTTTATGAAAGTTTCTTTTGACTATATAGAAAAAAAGCCAAAGGCAACTCGAACGATGGTAAAGTTAAATTATGTGGACCTTAAACCTTTTTTATATTGTTACTTTATTAGAAGAAAGAACAAAAGAGAAGAGTTGGTGGCCAGGTAATATTAAGGTAGGGAAATTTTTTGGAAGTTATTTAAATGATGTTTGTGAAATTTTTTATTAAAAATAATGTAATAAAAAATTAAAATAAAAAATAAAAATTGATTGTTCGATGAAGTTTATTAAGAAGATCAAAATATGTAAAAAAAAATTTGTTAAAAATATCGTTTATAATTTAAATTGATGAATACTTATTTAATAATAAAAATTTTATTAAATTTTTTATTTATTAAAAATACTTATCTTTTGACTAATAATATATAAGTATATTATATATTTGTATTGAGATCTAAATATGTATCAAAGTTAATTATAGTATACATGGTCTAGTAAATACAAATTTAAGTTTTTTATATTTTTGAATTTTTGTTAAAAGGATATATATATATTTCTTATCATAAAATGCATATGGTTGAAAAATATTCCTTTTTTTTCTTAGGAATTAATTTAAAAGTTTTAGTTTAAGATGTTAAAAACATGATGTCACCACATATCTAGGTTGTTATTGGTTTATAATTTATAAAGCATAGACTACCAATTATATATATATATATATAGAGAGAGAGAGAGAGATAGAGAGAGAGAGAGAGAAGAATTAAGTTACACCAAAAAAGTTTTATATTTTTTTAATTATTAATTTTAATATATTCAAGAGATAAGATTAAACTTTTTTTTGGTACTTGAGTCTTTCATCCTTTAGATCTATTAAAATAATAATTAGAAAAAAAATGTTAAACTAAAATGTTTTATACCATTGTAAATTGATTCCTTCCCTCTATATATATATATATATATAATCTAATTACATAAACATTAACATTATTATTACAAAGTGTGTGTAATATTTTGTTTGAATTTAAATAATATATTACAAAATATTTTATCCTCAGCTTCTTGATTTAGTGATTAAAGAGTTTTTACAAGATGTAGAAATCTTGATTTCCAAACCAAGATCTTCTCTCTCTTCCCTCATAAACTATGCCCATTCTATGTACAAAAATAAATTAATAGGTAAAACCAATATAGAATTAAATTAAATGAATATGTGGTGCCATTTGAACCTAAAATTTATAAAGTTTAAACCCTTACTTTAATTATTAAAACAAAATCTCATAATTATCAACCATATATAGAGGATAATCTTTTAAATTTTAATTTTTGATTTTTCACAAAAGGTAAAATCTACTAATTACTAGACCCAACACTATCTTAAATCTCTAAAATTTAAACTCCATTAGTGATGAGCAATATTTACATATATTGTTAATTTACATAATATAAAAGTTATTCTCTAATTATAACCACAAATAATTGTTCAATTGAAGCTTTTATTGCATGATGCATGTTGCTTTATAATTACCTTCAATTAAATTTTATTTTAAATTTTAATAAATTTATTATTATTATTTATAGTTTCCAAATCTATCAAAATATGATTAATTCAAGTGGTAAAAAAGTATGTTTCCCGTTTGTTACCTACGTTCGAATATGTTGAAAGACTACGAGAAGATAACTTCTCATGAATTTGCTAGGCCTAACATAAACAAACTTATTTAAAGCAGTCTAGTAAGTGATGTACTTGGTAGAATGTAGCAACCTCGTACCACTAAATAATAAAAAAAAAGTGGTCGTCAAATCTGTTGCTATTTATAAGGGCATCCAATTTGATGACATTTGTCATCTTATGATTGGATGTTTAATAATTTTTTTATATTAATAAAAAACAAAGATAAAACTAAAATATTTAAATAAGCACTAGATAAAAAAGTTTTTGGGTAAAAAATTGCAATAGAAATTTTAAAAATTAATAAAAATGTTTTTCAAAAAATGTTTTTATGAAAAAATTACAAAAAATTATAAAAAAATTAATAATTGCTTGATGAGTGTCAAGTAATTAGCCCATTAGAAGACTCTTTTTCTTTTTTTTTTAATTAATGTTGTACTTTATATATATTTATATCTTCATATATAAAAAAGGAAATATTTATACACTTAAATTTAAATAATTTAGATTTGTTTAGAAGAAAATCTACTAAAATATATCAATTTACCTATTTTTTACTAAATTAAATTGAATAGTTAAATATCTTTATCTACCAAAAATCTTAAAATGAAAATTTTAAAAATGTTGAAACTTATGATTTTTTTATATCTTCATGCATAAATAAAAATATATACATGCAGTTAAGTTCAAATAATTAATATTATTTTTTTTAAAAAAATTGATACCAAACTAATAAAGGTAAGGGATCCTCCGAATTCTTTAAGTTTAAGATTTCATCTTGAAAGTAGTAGGTTTGAAATTTAAGATGAAATTAAAAGGATTATATTTTGTCTTATAGCTTAATATAACATGTAAAAAACTAAATAACACCTAAATAATGTTAGAAAAATTATCAGACAATAAAATTTTTGAATTCTATTATCAAAATTAGTAAAGCGACATATTTTTTAAAGTAAAGTAAACAAAATTAAAAAAAAAAAGAATTGATAATTTTTTTCCTATATCTAGAATTGATAAAAATTAAATTTTGATCAAGAGCAATTCAAACAATGTAACACAATTTTAGGCACATTTCCTTGCCTAAAACAAGAAGTTACATAATAAGAGCTCTATTAATTAATTCAAAAACAAGAAAGCAATAACTTCATTTCAATGTTTTATTTGTCTGGTACAATTTCTCTTATCTTAGCCCCTAGGTTTGGGCTTTTCTTTGTACCAAAAATTAATCTAAAACCAATTGTTAAAATAGATGTTGTCGAGTTATAAAACACATTTTTATATGGACAATGTTATATTCAGATATTTCATACACATAAATTATACTTTTAGGTATTTTTTCAATTTAATTCTTATATTGTCAAATTTTTATATAGGTTTTATGAAATTTGTGTAAAAAAATGAAATTGCAATGATTCCTACTCCATAAGTTGCGAGATGAGCAAGATACTTGTCAATCAGAATTAGAAATTGAGAAATCATCTTGTTTTATTTAGTTATGTGGTTATTTTATTCTTGTATGGTTCATGGTGCATTGAGCATCTTTGACAAATGACTAACTCAAAGGGAATTGATAAAAAAAAAAAAAATTGTTGGCAGGGTTTGGGTTAATTTATACTTGGTGTGAGATGTAAGTTGATTTGACAATCTAAATCATAATATGATGATACGATATGAAAATTAAATATAAAGATGACACGATTTAAAATTTTAACAATTATTATATATGAATTTAAGAAAACAAAAAATATATATTATATTTTCATGTCGACACAAATTATAACAGATAATTTTTATATAAATTATTATACAAATACAAAATTTTAGTATTTTACACCACATAATTATACAAATTGCTAGATCTAGGTGCAAGTGTCATGGGTCGAGACTTAAGCTCCGAACCCGCGAGGCTCCGGGACCCGGGTATTCACCCTTCCGGCGTCCCAAATCAGCCTTCCTGCCACGGTTCACACCCTTGTGAGGTATTGTCCGCTCTAGCCCCCTCTAGCCTCATGGTTTTGTCCTACAAAAGGCGCCTCACAAGGCGGAGGTGGTGTGAACCCTTTTATACCCCAGTGACCTTCCTATTATATTCGATGTGGGATTCAAGACTCTTCCTTAGGTCCGTGATACAAGGACCTCGACAAGTAAGAAGCAAATAATCGTCTTCCTGATCACATCATTTTCTTATATAATAATTAGACAACTTAATGCTTCCTCAGTGAAGAACAAGAGATCACTATCAACCCTGAATTGCTTTGAGACCCCGCATTTTTTTTATGCCAAGCTCTTATCCAAAATTTTCATTTTTCACTTTCGTTTGATTTAGGCACAGGATCAGGGCTACTCCAGCATGTGAAGGAATGGTGGCACAAAATAATGCAAAACCTAAAAATGAAGGGTTGCAACCTGTTAGAACTAGAAAGAGCAATCGAATTCATGACTTAATTCTTGTGACGCTTCAGGAAAACCCCAATCCAGAATCTGGAATTCAAAAGGCTATGAAGCTGCTGGCAAACATGAATGAACATTTATTTCGAATCACAAAAAAGATAGAGGAGAGACAGTTAGGCTTAATTATATCAATTCAGTTGTATTATAACAATTCAACAATTAAAAACAAATGTGGCTAGGATTTTTTTTTTTTTGGTACAAGAGCGTTATCGCTTAAAGATCTCTACTCAAATCTGATTGTACCTACCCTTGTTACTTGAGTTGAACTCAAGTGACTTGTGCGCATGGCTGCCAATATTATGATGTCAACTGTGAGATATATATTCACATTTTCTAAGGTGGCAACATGAGATAAAAAAAGAGATTGCAACGCTACAAATTTGAATTCTAGATTTGTTGTCGCTAGATATTATTTCTTAAGGGTGATTATATGAATCAACTATTAGATATTCATATCTCTCTAAGAGAAGATTAATAACCATGTAAGGATGAATCCTAGACTTAATTGTTTAATTGATTCTGTTATTTTTTTTCCTGCTTTGGGAGGCCTAACAGGACGGCTAAATTTTGACCCAGATCTTGTGTTTTTGAATGCATCATGGAACCATTAACATGGCCATGGAGAAGAAGCTCTTGAAAGAGGTTAATGCCAGCCATAAGAAATTAGGTGATCATTGTGATTCAGGTCTATCATCAGTCGAAGAGATAAACAATCAGGTACAATATTAAATTAATTGATAAATTGAACAAAAAACTGAATTCCATTGTTTTATGCAGTCCTTAAAAAGGTGACATACAATTGATTTTTCTATCTTACTTATAAATTTTGTGAGTATTCAAGATGGACAAGATAACAGAAAGTTAACATTTGCTGTTGATAAACCATCTAGACTGCCAAACAGTCAGCCTATCACCTGACCAAAAAATCTACCAAAAGCAGATAAGGATATATAAATATCTCTTTTGTAATAAATATCTACCAACTTTAAGCCTAACTTCATAATTAGATAAGAACAAAATTTGTTAAGCTTAAATATTGAAGATTGTATTAGAGAGGGATCGGATACCTAGCCCATCTCTCTCCCTCTTTTCTGTACTCTCTTGTCATATCTCTTTCTCACATCCCCTTTCTCTTGTAATTGGTATCAGAATCTTATCTACGATCAAAGAACCTTAACTATTTCTAGTTTGTATTTATATATATCAAGGTTGATATACCTATATTCTATATGAGGTTTCCAATTTCAAACTATCTTTATAAGTATTTCTTTACTTTCTCAATTTTTAATTTTTAGCTTTATGTTTTAAAACTCATATTTGTTTATTATCTCCGTGCTAGTGTTGTGGCTTTGTTGTTGCCTTTTAATCTAGCTTTAGAGATCTTGGTATGGCATACAAACGGTTTTAGATACCAATAGCATGTAGCAAGAAATTGAAAACTATGTTTGTTAAAAAAACCTTCATAATCATAGTCTACATGTGGATTTTCAATTAAAAAATCATATTCTAACAATCAGTCATAGTATAAATAGTTTAATTGATTTATCTACTATTTTCTTTAAAAATATGTTCACTAAAGTTGATATACTAGAATAAAAAATAGATAGTTTAAGACAAGTTACTAGTTTAGATTTAAACCGAGAATCTAAACAGTTATTAGTAAATATTAATAAAAAATTTAAATTATTAGAAGTTGATAAAAGTCAAACAAATAACTTTAGACCATTATATTATGGTAATGCTATTTTTACACTTAAAGATGATAAACCATCATCTTCCTAACCAACGAAAAATTTTAAAGCAGAACAATTGAATTTTAAATCCTATAAAAGTTTTATAAAACATCTTAAGTATAAAATAAAAAAAGCAATTGTTCCTAAAGAAATGATTGATTATTTAAATATGATAAAAGAAATATATGAAACACATATAGAACCTTTTAAAAAATTTAATTATTATTATATGTTTAATTATGATACTACCGATGAAAGAAATCATGCTAAGCAAAAAAGAGGAAAAGCCATAATGTAATAAAGTATAAAAGGCTTAATCAACATTTAATATTTGATGGTTATTTTATTCCAAGAAAAGATGTACTAATAAATTTAGCAAAAAATGTTAAATATTTTAGTAAAATTTTGAATTTTGGCAAATAATGTTAACTGAAAAGTCAAAAAATTTCAACAGCTTTCAGTGCTCTTAAAAGCCATTATCAATGGAGAGTTATGCCTTTTGAACTTTGTAATGCTTTTGTAATGCTCCACAAATCTTTTAAAGATGGATGGATACAATTTTTGAAAAATATAAAGATTTTTATGTAGTATATATTGATGAGAGATAGAATTGAGGTGGTCAAGCAAGAAATAAATGTCGTGAAGAAGGATATAGGTTGTTTGAAGAGGCAGCTGTTAGATGTGCGCAGGAAAAAAAGGGGGAAGCTTACAAAATTATTCTAAAGTTGATTAAGATTCAAAGTCAGGCAATTGGATGATTTCCACTTTTGTATATATGAAAATATTTCAGTTTGACTTAGAAATTAAATGTCTGAAAATACTGAATGAAATAACTGTTTTGTAAAGCCAGAAGAGAATTCAACACAACTGGGTAATGATGCTGAAGTGCTAATGACAAAAGTACGAAAAATAAGGAGAAAACTAGATGGTAGAACTTGGATTAAATGATCTTCAAATTTGTGATTTATATTTTTATATGAGAAACAACTGCACACTTGAGCATGACTCAATGGTAGGCGTAAATCGCCCACTCAAAGGGAGGGGTTCCAATTTTTCTTAAAATAAATAATTATATTTCAACCCATCCACCATTTTTTATTTTGTTAAGACGGTCCACTTATCTCTCATGTTTTGTCTAAATATAATTTTTTTTCATACGATTTTAAAATCCCCTGCATCAACTAAATGCATTTAAGATTTAATTACTTTTTAATTATCAGAATCATCTCATAGTAATCCTTGTAGAAATTTTGGGAAAGTTAAAATTGAGGGATAGTGTGACTATTGGGAAAAAAATAGTGTTATCTTAAATTTATTCAGCATGAGGCCCTACTTTGAAAATATCGGTGGAAAATGGGAAAAAATAAATCAAATCAAAGGAGAAAAACCAAGCCAATATAGTTTAATTCACTGAATCACTTCCTTCAAAAATGACCATGGCAGCTGTCACATGTCAAGTGGTCTTAATCTTGATCCAACTTGTTCATACCTTCCCGTTGACTGAAAATGCTAGTAAATGAAGTCATCCGAGATATGAACTAATCTCTATTTGAAGCAAACAAGGACCCATCATCTTCATTTTTCTCAATTCTTTCCATCAGATTAATTGTTCATTTTCTATACCAAAGACGACAAAACCATGGCCAACTCTCCCTGCAACAGAGCTTTCCTTGCTTTTAGCCACGGTTTGCTAGTAAAAATCAATTGATTGATAGAGTTCATTGAAAAATCAATAATATGTAATATATATATATATATATCATTTATAATTTTAATTTGATGAATACTTATTTAATAGTAAAAAAATTTTAAAATTTTTTTACTAAAAATACCTATATTTTTACTAATAATATATAAGTTTTTTTACTAATAATATATAATTATATTATATATTTGCATTGTGATCTATAAAAGTATCAATGTTAATTATGGTATATTACATGGTCTACTAAATACAAATTTATTTTTTTTTTATATTTTTGAATTTTTGTTAAAAGGATATATATATATATGTATGTATTTCTTATCTTAAAATGCATATGGTTGAAAATATTCTTTTTTTTTTCTGAGGAAAAATATTCAATTAATTTAAAAGTTTTAGTTTAAGATGTTAAAAACATGATAGCACTACATATCTATGTTATTGTTGGTTTAGAATTTATAAAGCATAGACCATCAATTATATATATATATATATATATATATATATGGATGGAGAAGAATTAAGTTACACCAAAAAAGTTTTATATATTTTTTTACTATCTATTTCAATAAATTTAAGGGATGAGGTTAAGCATTTCTTTTTCACTTGTGTCTCTCATTCCATAGATCTATTAAAATCAATAATTAAAAACAAATGTAAAACTTTTTTTTTTTTTCATTTATGTCTCTCATCCCTTGGATCTATTGAAATCAATTGTTAATAAAAAGTGTGTGTAATATTTTGTGTAATATAGAAATCACTAGTGTAAGTTGATTCCTCCCATATATATATATATTATCTAATTACATAAACATTAACATTATTATTACAAAGTGTGTGTAATATTTTGTTTGAATTTAATAATATATTACATTAATACTTTACTCAAACTTCTTGATTTAGTGATTAAAGAATTTTAGAATAATATAGAAATCTTGATTTTGAAACTAAGATCTCCTCTCTCTTCCTCTATAAATTATGCTCATTCTACGGAAAAAAATAAATTAATAAGCCAAACCAATATAAAATTAAATTAAATGAATATGTGGTGCAATTTGAACTTAAATTTGTAAATTTTAAAACCTTACTTTTATTATTACAACAAGTGCTCATCATTATCAACCATATATAGAGATAATCTTTTAAATTTTAATATTTGATTTTTCATAAAGGGTAAAAGCTACTAATTACTAGACTCGATACTATCTTAAATCTCTAAAATTTGAACTCCATTAGTGTGACAAATATTTATATATATTATTATTTTACATATCTAAAATCTATGCCATAATACAAAGTTATCCCCTAATTGAAACAGTAAATAATTGCTCAATTGAAGTTTCCATTTTATGACACATGTTGCTTTATAATTACCCTTCAATTAGTTTTCATTTTAAAATTTAATAAATCTATTATTATTATTTCAAATAGTTCCCAAATCTATTAACATATGGTTAATTTCAATGGCAACAAGTTGCGTTTTCTTTTTGTTATTCTAGGTTTGAATCCACTGAAAGGCTATGAAAGATAACTTCTCATGAATTTGTTAGACCCAACATAAATAAATCTATTTAAAATCGATCTAGAGAAGGATGAACTTGGTAGAATTCAAGAACCTTTGTACCTTTTAAATAAAAAATAGTCTCCAAATTTATTATATTTTGTAAGGCATCCAATTTTGACGACATTTGTCATCTTATGATTGGATGTTTTAATAATGTTTTATATTAATAAAAATAAGGTAAACTAAATTGTTTAATAAACTTTTAGATAAAAAAAAGCTTTTGGGTAAAAATTACAAAAAAATTTTAAAATTAATATAAAATACTTTGTAAAAAATATTTTTCTAAAAGAATTACAAAAATTATAAAATATTATTAATTGCTTGATGAGTGTCAAATAATTAGCTCTTTGAAAGACTACTTTTCTTTTTTTTTTTAATTAATATTGTACTTGATATATATATTTATATCTTCATACATAAATAAGAAAATATATAAACTTAAATTCAAATAATTTATATTATTTTAAAAATTAAAGATATCATTGTTAGACAATTTTCATTCAATTAGGTCTTGCCTTTTGTTTTTCTTAGAATTTGCTTTAAAAAAGAAATTAAAAAAATTGAAGAAGATACTTCAGAGAAACCTTTGGCAGCCAAGGGAAGTCAAAGAAAAAAATGCAATGGAGAAAATGGGTTTTGGAAACTTAGCACATCCATCTGAATATTACACTGTAAGGATCGTTACTAATAGTTAGTATTCATTTTTTTTTTTGGGTGGGGGGGGGGGGGGGGGCGCTGTTACTATGACTAGGAACCAACCAAGAAAAAGGTTCATTAAATCATTTTGTCTGATCCAAGAAATTCATACGCGGAATGGAAATTAATGGGAAATAACTTGGAGGAGTAGTCTGCAGTGATGTGGACTTCAATATTATCTTCAATGAAACAAGCAACTTTATTTTCCTTTTTGAAAGTTTCTTTCAATAATGGCTTGATGAGTGTCAAGTAATTAGCCCCTTACAAGATTGCTTTTCTTTTTCTAATTAAAGTTGTGTTTTATGTATATTTATATCTTTACACGTAAATAAAAAATATATACACTTAAATTCAAATAATTTGTATTGTTTTAAAAATTAAATATATCATTGAAAGACAATTTTCATTCAATTAGGCCTTGCCTTTTATTTTCCTTGGAATTTGCTTTAAAAAAAGAAATAAAAAAAATCAATAACTCAATAAAAAATGAAATTTAGATTTGTTTAGAAGAAAATATACTAAAGTATATCAATTTAGCTTTTTTTTTTACTAAATTAAATTGAATGGTTAAATAAATTTTTCTACAAAAAGTCTTAAAATGAAAATTTTAAAAACGATGAAATTTACATCTTCATACATAAATTTATATGTATATGTATACACACATATTTAAGTTCAAATAATTAACATTATTTTAAAATAAAAATTTGATCCTGAACTAATAAAAGTAAGGGATCCTCCGAATTCTTTAAGTTTAAGATTTTATCTTGAAAGCATTAGGTTTGAAATTTAAGATGAAATTAAAAGGATTATATTTTGTCTCATAGCTTAATATAGCATGTAAAAAACTAAATAAAACCTAAATAATGTTTGAAAAATTATCACAGACAATGGAGTTTTTTATTCTGTTATCAAAATTACTAAAGTAACATTTTTTTTTAGAGTAAAGTAAACAAAATTTTAAAAAAAATGAATTCATAATTTTTTTTCCTATATAAAAAATTGCTAAAAATTAAATTTTGATCAAGAGCAATTCAAACAATAGAACGCAATTTAACTCAATGGGTCCAACTTTTGTTGTGCCACTTGTAGAGCTGTGTCATTAGATCAACTCCAGTAAAGCTTGGACTGGGCTCTAATATTAAAAAAAAAAATTATAGGTGACCAAGACAAGGTTAAGACTTACATTTTGATCAAGCCCAAAGTTATAAAATAACGTTTAGGCACATTTTCTTGCCTAAAACAAGAAGTTACATAACAAGAGCTCCATTAATTAATTCGAAAACAAGAAAGCAATAACTTCATTTCATTGTATTATTTGTCTGGCGCAATTTCTCTTATCTTAGCCCCTAAGTTTGGGCGTTTCTTTATAAAAACACATTTTTTTTATATAATTTTTTTATGGACAATGTTATATTCATGTGTTTCTTACACTTATACATATAGGTATTTTTTCAATTTAATTCTCATATTGTCAAATTTTTATATAGGTTTATGAAATTTGTTTTAAAAAATGAAACTACAATGATTCCTGCTCCACAGGTAATGAGATAAACATGATAGTTGTTAATCGAAATTAGAAATTGATAAATCATCTCGTTTTATTAGTTATGTGATTATTTTGCTCGTATGTTTCATATTGCATTGAACAATTTTGATAAGCGACTAACTCAAAAAAATTTGATAAAAATTTTTTTGGTGAGGTTTGAATTGATTTATAGTTAACTTGAAGCATAAGTAGATCTAATAATTGAAAATAAAATATAATGATATGGTTATGAAGCTGATGGCAAACATGAATAAAGACTTATTTTGAATCGCAAAGAAGATAAAGGAGACAATTAGGCTTAATTATATCAATTCAATTGCATTATAACAATTCAAACAATTAAAAGCAAACTTGGCTATGATTTCTTTTTTTTTTTTTACAAGAGAAGCATTATGACTTAAAAATCTCTACTAAAATCTGATTGCGTGTACCCTTGTTACTTTGAGTTGAACTCACGTGACGTGCGCATGGCTACCAATATTATGATGTAAATTTTGAGATATATATTCAAATTATCTAAAGTCGCAAAATGAGATAAAAATAAAAAATAAAAAGACATTGCAACGCTGCAATTTTAAAATTTAGACCTGTTGCATTTAAATGTTACTTTTTAAGGGTTACTATATGAATGAAACCATAGATATTCATATTTTGAGTTCAGTTCTCAGTTCTTAATGTAGATGTCGCTTATAACGATTCAAGAACAAGAAGAATGAGGCAAGAAAAACTAAGTGAAACTATAATTAAAGTACACCATAGTTTTTTTTTATTAAATCTTAATTTCTGCAAAATTTATTAGAAACTAAAGATGACCTAGTTTTTTTGGACATTATGAACGGTTTGATGAACGCCAGGCATTTTCCCAATTATACCATTTAGAATATAGAGAGAAGTGTTTCAGAAGTAGGTGAACCGATAATGGGAAGAAAGTGGCTTCTCTAAACGAGACCTAGACAAACTCACTTTTGCAAACAATGCGTATAAGGAGAGAGTATCAATACAGAAGAGAAGATTAATATCCATGAAAGGATGAATCCTAGACTTAATTGGTTAATTGGTTCCGTTATCTTCTTTCCTGCTTTGGGGTCCTTACGGGACGGCTAAAATTTGACCCAGATCTTTTGTTTTCGAATGCATCATGGAACCAATAACATGGCCATGGAGAAGAAGCTCTTGAAAGAGGTCAATATGCCAGCCCAAAAGAAAGTAGGAGATCATTGTGATTCACCATGCTGATTATCAATGCTTTCATTTTGTTAAACAGCTGATGGAAAAGGCTGTGATGAAGACAGGAAGAAAGATTTGCAGCTGAGAGATAGAATTGAGGTGGTCAAGCAAGAAATAACTGTTGTGAAGAGGGATATAGGTTGTTTGAAGAGGCAATTGTTAGTAAAAAGGGGGGAAGCTTACAAAACTATTCTGAAGTTGATTAAGATTCAAAGTCAGGCAATTTGATGACTTCCACTTTTGTATATATGAAAATATTTCAGTTTGACTTAGAAATGTCTGAAAATACTAAATGAAATATCTGTTTTGCAAAGGCAGAAAAGAATTCAACACAAATGGGTAATGATGCTGAAGTGCTAATGATTAGATGGTAGAAATTTTATTAAATCAGCTTCAAATTGTGATTTATATTTTTATATGAGAAACAACTGCTCACTTGAGCATGTCTCAATGGTAGGCATAAATCGCCTACTCAAAGGGAAGGGTTTCAATTTTTCTTAAAATAAAAAATATATATTTCTACCCATCTACCATTTTTTTTCTTGTTAAGACAGTTCACTTATCTCATGATTTGTCTAAATATAATTTTTTTCATACGATTTTAAAATCCCCTGCATCAACTGAATCCATTTAAGATTAAGATCCCCTGCATCAACTAAATGCATTTAAAATTTAATTACTTTTTAATTATCAGAATCATCTCATAGTAATCCTTATAGAAATCTTGGGAAAGTTAAAATTAAGGGATAGTGTGACTATTGGAAAAAAAAATAGTGTTATGTTAAATTTATTCAGCATGGGGCCCTACTTTGAAAATATCGGTGGAAAATGAAAAAAAAAAAGAAATCAAAGGAAAAAAACCAAAAAAACCAAGCCAATATAGTTTAATTCACTGACTCACTTCCTTTAAAAATGACCATGGCCGCTGTCACATGTCAAGTGGTCTTAATCTTGATCCAACTTGTTCATACCTCCCGTTGACTCAAAATGCTAGTAAATGAAGTCATCCGAGATATGAACTTATCTCAATTTGAAGCAAACAAAGCCCCATCAACTTCATTTTTCTCAATTCTTTTATCAAATTAATTGTTCATTTTCTATACCAAAGATAACAAAACCATGGCCAACTTTCCATGCAACAGAGCTTTCCTTGCTTTTAGCCATGATTTGCTATATGTGTTGGGATATGATTCACATGTGAGTAAAGAATCTCATATCATTAGAAAATTTAAATGAGATGTCCTATATATGCATGAAGGACCAAAGAACCTAATAGCTTAAGCTTTTGGACTCAAGTGGTATCCAACATGTATGTATGGGCTCTCTGATGTACTCTCATAAGCTCCAAGTGTGGTTTATCTCCCCAACAAGTAGTATCAGAGCTAAAATTATGATGGGTTCAAGAAGTTACGGGTTTGAGTCCCAATAGTGTTGCTGGCCAAGGGGGCGATATGTTGAGTTAACCTAGAGTGTAAGCTTGAAGGAGCACTAAGACAACCTAGGTAGTAAGGTTGAGTGTTGTGGCCTACCTAAAAAAGAGCACTAGAGATGTGAGGTTGCTTAGCCTAATGGAGGTGTTGATAGGATTTACTCGCACGAGAGAGTCAAGGTAGGACTTGATTAGAGCTCACAAGTGAACGAGGGAGATTGTTGGGATATGGTTCACATGTGAGTAAAGAATCTCACATCATTAGAAAATCTAAATGAAATGTCTTATATATGCATGAAGAACCCAATAACCTAATAGCTTAAGCTTTTGGGCTCAAATGGTGTCCAATATGTACGTATGGGCTCTCTGGTCTACTCTCAGTGGTCCTCATTTGTGAACTTTTCCTTTCATACCATTTAACATTGCTAGTAGCTTTTCTATCAGTACCGCCCTACTTCTTCATCATTTGTAATTGCCTGAAAATGGAAAAGTCATTTGCCAACCTCTATTGGCACCATTTATTGTTCTTGGCAACTAATCTTACTATAGTTTATGAGAGCAATAACCAGGACTTTGCAAATGGGAACTTAATGGTTTTTTGGGGGTTATTATTTCTTTCCTTATATAGCATCCACATTTCGTATCAAAATTGGGTTGGTTTGAAGAAAGTTGAAGGTCAACAAAGAAGTGATTAATCAAAAAAGAATGATGTTCCTCTTTTGATAGAGATCTCATTTTCCTTCATAAGCAACGAAATTGTTATGATTGGAAGATGGTTCATTCATAGAGATAGCATTTAATGGTTTGTGGTAGAGGCAGGTATTGTGTTTTCAATTAAGGTCATGTTGTTCGATTATTATATGTTTTCTTTAGGCAAATCAAGAAGCCATAATCAGTTTCTTCAATAGTCTAACATCTTATCAATTAGGATTTCTGTAGTAGGTACCTTGTTCTTTCATAGTCTACCTATGGAATTTCTATCACTTTTATATATAACAAATTGTTATATATCAGATTTTAAAATGATATTACCATAATTTTATTTTAAAAGCAATCTTTTTGTCACAAGTTGAGACTCAACCTTTAGGCCCGCATTACTCTAAAACCCAAGTATGCACTCATTCGATATCTCAAATCAGCCTAAGATCCACACCCTTATGAGAAATTGTCCACTCTAGCCCTTTCTTGGCCTCACGGTTTTGTCCCATAAAAGATACCTCACAAGAAGAGGGTGATGTAAACCCTTATATCCCAAGATCAACTTTAGTACCTAACTGATGTGGGATTTATGGCTTCTCTCTAGGACCATGACATCCTCTCCCACTCCAACAAAGGTCTACCATCCTTGTTGGCTCATAGCTAGTACCCCTAGAGCTAGCTCTAATACCACTTGTTGGGTCTGAAGCAATAAATACAATAATGCAGAAGCAATATATTGTAATAAACCCACACTAATAGATAACAATCAACAATCAACAATGCAGAAAAAATAAAGCACACAAAAAATTTACATTGAAAAACCTTTCAATGTAGAGGAAAAAATCATGGATCATAAGAAAAAAATCTTCACTATCAAATAATGAATATACAAAGTTCTTCTCTAGCTAAAACTAAAGCTAATCAACAACTAGAGAGATTATTGGAGAAATCTCACCAAATAGTTGACTCAACAAATATACCTTGGATTTGTTTCTAGAGAGCTTCAAATCTGATTTTCACCATTTAGAATGTAGAACTTTGAATCATAAACCTGCTGGCAAAGTTTCAGCTTAATCGGATCACAGATCGATTTTCGTTCAACCAATTCTCCATTCTTCCTTTTATTTCTATCTTCTTAGCTTCTTTTTTCTCTTTTTTTTTGGGTTTTTTGACACTATTTTCATCTTTTTCACCTTAAAATAGCCTCACCTTTTTTTATTAAGTAGCTAAGGCTCTATGTAAAAAGAAAGACCAAGGCCTATGGCCTTTAATTAGTCTAAACCTAATTACATGGGGCTAGACCCCGCTTTTCTAACAATCTCTCCTTTTAGCCCCATTAGGAGGAGATTCATCACTATAGTAGTTTCATTTAGAATTTACCTTAGCCAAGGAATTCATTTTGGTCAAGTTAGTGTAGAGCTCAAGCTTATCCTTGAAAAGTGTCTTAATCAACATATCTGCTACATTTTTATCAGTATGAACTTTTTTCAATAGTATTTACTGTTCGTCAATCACTGAACATAACTAGTGATATCTAACATCAATATACTTCATTTTAGTATGGTACATGACATTCATACTCAAATCTCAAGCATTTTGGCTATCACAGAATATCACATACTCTTTTCGATTCAACCTTAATTCAAAAAGAAAATATTTCCTCTAAAATATTTCTTTACCTGCTTCGATTGCTAAAATATACTTAGTCTTTATAGATGATAAAGCAACACACTTTTGTAACTTAGACTGCCAAGATACAGCTCTTCCTACAAAAGTGAACAAATACCTTGAAGTAGATTTCTTACCATTATGATTACCTGCTATGTCAGCATCAGTAAACCCTTTTAGAACTGGTTGTTAAACTTCATAACTCAAGCACATTTTTGAAGTGTCCCTTAGATATCTAAAAATTCATTTTACTGTTTTTTGATGAACCTTTCTCAGATTAGAAAGAAATTTACTTACTACATCAATTACGTAAGCAATGTCAAGCTGCATGTAAACTATAAGATACATCAAAGAACCGATTACAAAATAATAAGGAATACTAGATATAGCTAGTTGCGCTTCTTTAGTCATCGGACAAGATTTGTTACTTATATGAAAATGGTTGATAAGTAGACTACTAACTGATTTAGCATGTTGCATGTTGAATCTACTAAGCACCCATTCAACATACTTTTTCTATAACAACCATAGCTTTCCAACTTTTTTATCCTAGATAATGTCCATACCGAGTATCTACTTTGCTTGACCTAAATCCTTCATGTTAAAAGACTTAGACAACTGTTTTTTCAACCTACGAACCATACTAGCTTCTTGTCTCACAATCAACATATTATCAACAAATAATAAGAGAATAATGAAGTTACCATCAAAATTTTTTTTGACATATACACAATTATCCACTGCTCTTTTTCTATAGCTGTGGCTCATCATAAAAAAATCAAACTTTTTATACCACTGTCACAGAGCTTGTTTCAATCCATACAAGTTTTTTTTCAATTTGCAAACTAAGTGCTCTTTCTCTTTCACTTTAAAACCCTCAGGCTGATTCATATAAATATCTTTCTGTAAGTCACCATGTAAGAAAGTAGTTTTAACATCAAGTTGTTCAAGCTCAAGATTCAAACTAGCTACTAATCCCAATGCCACTTGAATAGAACTCATCTTCACAACTGAAGAGAAGATCTTATCAAAATTGATGCCTAATTTCTGAGAAAAACCTTTCACCATCAATGGAGCTTGTTACTTCACTAGCTTGTCACCATTTTTTTTCAACTTAAACTCCTATTTATTTTTAGCGGCCCTCTCTCTTTTGAAAGTTTAACAAGATCATATGTACCATTTTTTTTGTAATAACTCCATCTTTTCTTTCATTGCTTTTAACTAGTGCTCTCTATTCGGAATAACATCACATTTTGAAAGTTCTCTGGCTCTCTTTCATTAGTAACTAAAATAAAATTTGAACTTGGATACTCGGTAGATGGCTTGGGCTATCTAGTAGATCTCTTAGGCTGAGACTTTACACCACATAATGTCGAAGGTGGCTCTCTTTGATTAACACTTTTTGGTTGAGAAAACTACTCACCCTACTTAAAACTGATTGTATCTGGCTCATCATTAACTGTAGTTGGCTCATTCATATCCTTAAGTTCTTTTTTTTGCTCATTTTCACCTTCTGTAGCTCTTTTTTGTAGAACTTTATTGGTTTTGAAACATCACACTTAATAGTAACTCATGTAGTCTTCTTTTTTTTTTTAAGATCTGCTATGATTTTTTTTCATGGAAGGTCACATCTTTACTTCTGACTGTATTTCTCTTCACTATATCTCATACCCTCTAGCCAAATTTTTCATCACCATGTCTTACAAACACACATTGTGTGGCATTACTATCCAACTTTAACCTTTACTTTTTCGGCACATACATGAATACTTTACACCCAAAAACTTTCAAGTGAAAGTATGAAGTATTTTTCCTTATCTACACTTTTTCTCAAATGTCAAAACCCAAAGAAATTGATGGATTTGTTAAGCAAATAACAAGTTGTGTTGACTGTTTCACCCTAAAATGGCTTTAGTAATTTTTTCATCGTTAACATGCATCTGACTTTTTTCACAATAGTGAAGTTCATCCTTTCAGCTACACCATTATGTTGCGATGTTCTATGTTCTATTATCTCATGCCTGATCCCATGCTTTAAACTGTACTCTTCAAAGTTTTTGGATGTGTATTCCCTATCATTATCGGTTTGAATACACTTCAAGTGTAGCCTATCATCCTTTTCACCATGGTATAAAATTTTTGAAAATACTATAATACCAGGCTTTTATTTTTTAACATATACAACCAAATCTTACGTGAAGCATTATCAATAAAAATAACAAAATACCTACTACCACCTAATAACTCAACCTCAATAGGACCACATACATCAGAATAAATTAATCTAATCTATTTTCTTTTCTTTGAGAATTCTTACTAAAAGAAACTCTACGATGCTTACCAAATAAACAATGTTCACATGAATCGAGATACGTACATTTGGTCAAAAGAATGAGAGACTGCCTTACCAAAACTTGTATCCCCTTTTAGCTCATGTGTTCCAGCCTCTTATGCCACAAGTTTGCTAAAGCATAATCCTTAACGGCATTTATCTAGTTGCCATTCAATTGTATCCATGTCTTGTACATTTTGCAGCATAGTTTTCCCTTACAACTACCATAGATCCTTTGAAAAACTTTCACTATATATTTTTTTGTTGACTCTTATATCCTTCCTTATCAAAGACATTAATAGCAAGTAAGTTCATTTGCTTATTCGAAATGTATCTAACATCCCTCAAAGTCAATATGCAGCTCATACTAATTTGTATAATAATATCACTAATCTCAACAATCTACAACACACTTTTATTTCCCATCTTGGTGTAACCAAAGTCTTCTGCTTTATAAGTTATAAACAACTCCCACTTAGAAACATAATAATATATCGCTCTTGTGTCCACTATCCACTCAATGTCGGGATCACCAACATGATTACAATCATCATGTGTACAAATCAAAGTAATTGAATCACTATCTGAATTCACTGCTGTAACATTGCTATCATCTGAACTCTTGCCTTTCTCATCTTTTTACTCTTATTTTAAGATTTTGTAGTATCATTTTATATGATTTGCTTGATCATAATGAAAACACTTCACTTTATCTATGGACTAAGATCTATGTTTAGACTTACTATGACCTTTTGAGTTTTGATCTTTGTTGATGTTTTTATCCCTATTTTCTGTGACCAGAGCTTGATTCCTAGGGTTTAAATCTTTTCACCTTGCTTCTTCATTAAGCATACTATCCTTTACTATCTCTAATGTCACCTTGTAATTAAGAACTAAATTAAGAATAGTCACAATAAGAGTATTCTAGCTGTCTGACAATGAACCTAAAAGAAACAATGCCTTTATTTCATCATCCATCTTAAGCTTTATAGTAGTCATCTGATTAAATATATCTTAAAAATCACTCAAGTGCTTTATAATTGATCGTCCATCCCTATACTATAAAGTTACAAGCTTTTTAACAAGTATGACTTTATTCATATATGTTTTTCTCTCATATAATGCTGACAATTTTTTCCAAATAGTATGGGCATTTGTCTTCTATGCTACATTATGGAACATGCTGATATCAATCCATTTTTTAATTGTAGCCAACATTTTTTTACCTAACTTTTCTCAACTTTCATCTTTCATATCTGCTGGTTTAGCTGAATCATTAATACCGACTCATATAAATTTTTGCAGTATAAAAAAATTTTCATTATAGGCTTTCAAATTAAATAATTTGATGCTGTCAATTTTATCATGAAACGTGTATCACCCTCCATGATCTCAAATAGAATTTACTTTTGTCTCGGGTTACTTTTATATCGATGTCTCAAAATAACCTTTGCTCTAATATCACTTGTCATGGGCCAAGACTCAACCTCTAGGCCCGCGAGGCTCTAGGACTTAGGCATACACTAATCCAGCATCTCAGATCAGCCTAAGGTTCACACCCTTGTGAGGTATTATCTGCTTCGGCCTTTCTTTGACGTTACGATTTTATCCCACAAAAGGTACCTCACAAGAAGAGGGTGGTATGAACCTTTATATCTCAAGATCAACTCTAGTACTCAATCGATGTAGGATTCATGGCTCCTCTCTAGGACCGTGATATTCTCTCCCACTCCAATGTAGGCCCACCGTCCTCGGTGGCACATCGCTAACACCCTTAGAATTGGCTTTGATACCATTTGTTGGGCCTGAAGCAATAAACATAACAACGCAGAAGCAATATAACGCAATAAACCCACAGTAATAGACAACAATCAATAATTAACAGTGCAGGAAAAATAAAGCACACTAAAATTTATGTGACAAACCCTCAAATGTGGAGGAAAAACCATGGACCACTAGAAAAAAAAACTCCACTATCAAATAATACATATACAAAATTCTTCTCTAACTAAAACTAAAGCTAATCAACAATTAAAAAGACAATTGGAGAAATCTCACCAAATAGGTGACTCAACAAATGTACCTTGAATTTGTTTCTAAAGAGCTTCAAACCCAGTCTTCATCGTTTAGAATGTAAAACTTTGAATCATAAACATGTTGACAAAATTTCAATCTCAATCAGACTACAGATAGATTTTTGTTCAACCAACTCTCCATTCTTCCTTTTCTTTCTATTTTCTTGGCTTCTTTTTTCTCTTTTCTTTTTTTAGTTTTTTGGCACCACCTTCTTTTTTTTCACCTTAAAACAGCCTCACCTATTTTTATTAAGTAGTTAGGGCTTTGTGTAAAAAGAAAGATCAAAACCTATGGCCTTTGATTAGTCCAAACCCAATTATATGGGGCTAGACCCCACTTTCCTAACACTTCCAATACCTAAAAGCTAAAAAAGAGAATTACATCATACATTAATGCACTTTGGACTCTTTATTGACTACTTTCAGCTGTTTATAATTTTACATAGATGTGCTGATCTACAGTTTATGAATACATACGTTATATCTTTCCAGATGATCCTGCCTCAACGCATTGTAATTGGAATTGCATTGATTTTTTTTTTCCTACTACAATAAAGGATGATTCTTCACTGCTAAATTGGTTCAGGGTGCTTAAATCCAAGTATCTGAAGTGCAGTCACAACCTGGATATCTCATCTCATGAGCCAGAGAAGGGCCATCAGGTTCAGCACCAAAGTCAACAAAAAAGTTCGGGTTTATTTTAAGACCACCTTTCTCAGTGTCAACATCAATCTGTAACATGTGGGAACCCTTGTCCACGAGTTCAGGATAGAATTGGCGATTCCATTTGCTGAACAGTGAGTTGTATAGCCGCATCCCATCTAAGCTCAACTGGATCATCTGGGGTCCCCCTCTCAGACGATGTCCCTATAAAGAAGATAAGAAGTTTACCAACTAACAATTAAGTTAAAAAGAAGGGTTTTCTGTGCTGAATTAATTTGCCTATGTGATACCATTCCTAAGAATTAGAAAAGCACACACAGCCTGTCAAGTGTCAAACAAGCTGTTTGTCTAGGCAGCCTGAGCATCAAATGGTAAGTCGAGTAGTCATACAAATCAGGCCAAAAAGAACCAGAATGAACCCCCCCCCCCCCTCCATGCATCTCCAGGCATATTTCTTGTTTTCGTTTATTCAATTTAGGGATAGACAATCTTGTTTGATAACTTCAAAACAATGTCAAGAATATATAAAACCTATCATTATGCCCTGATTAAACCTAACAATTCGTGTCTTCTTTCATGTCATCATGTTGTGTTTAAAATTAATGTCATCATGTTGTGTTTAAAATTAGCAGGTGTGGCGCTGATGAGGCCATACGTCATTCTGCCATTTTCTTAACTACTGCTCAAACTTGTAGTTTATAAGTAACATGAATATGAGAACCGACCTGGATCTCAGGAACATTGGATTGCCACCTTTTACCATCTTTTGTCACTGCCAGTACAGGGCTTCCTTTTTGAATCAGTCCTCCAACCCATACTTGGCCTGCCAATACTGGATATTTAGGGTCCTCAACATTATATTGTCGGACATCTCCATGAAGCCAGTTGACAAAATACAGAAAACGATCATCAAGAGAGATTAGAAAGTGGGTTATAAGTCCAGGCATTTCAAGAAGAATCCAGTTTTGCACCTCCAATGGTTTCACTGAGATTTCCGCCTGTAGAAGTTGATAAGGATACTCATATTATTAGGCTTGTGGAATGCAAAGACTACCAAACATCGTTAACAATAACCATACAAAAACAGTAAAAAGTTATTTATGCGCACACCTCATGGCTCCATGATCCTTCTGGGGTTTTGAAAAACCGCACCATGTTACTCGTCAAGGCACACCCAACATACCCTGTGTCTTTAGAGGGATCACGCAGGAAACTTATCTGGTAGAAATGACAAAATTATATGCGGTGAATCCAGGATCTGGCCTTACCATTATAACAACGAATATGAAACAGAACTACATATTATCTTTGAGCAAAATCTAGTCTTAAAAATAAAGTTGTAACATGTTCATAATGTTAACATGTAATACACCTCTAATGGTATGAGACCAGTGTCACCGAGATCCAATGTAGTTTCAATTCACCATCAGGCCAACTATACATATACAGATGTCTCCCATAGATACCATCTGTGACAGGCTGAAGGTTGACACCTTTGGTGAAGGCTGCAGGAGCATCCCATGATGAGCTGATCATTGTTTTATGTCGAGGTTGGTACCAAAAGTCATAGCCAAACAGAGGATTATGCCCTGGTTTATCCCACCTGAAGAACACAATAGTAGCTAAGAGGTTGAATCTGATTGTTTCAAAGTTCAATCACAATATCATGCACCAAAAACCGCAGCTAGCAATCATTTCTATTATTCACGATCATTTTCCTTTTTTTCTTTTTTTGGGTTTTTAGCATTACCTTCCTTTCACATTAAATTCAGAATCAAGGAGAAGAAATCCATTTCCTTCAGCTTTTCCACGTGATGCCATTATATCTCCAGAGGCAAGGCAGTGGGATGTCTGGGGATAAGCTAGGCCTGTCTTCATAACAATATCCTCAGGCTGCAGCACTTTCTGCAAGGGGGGAGCCTTGGGATTCTTCGTGTGTCAACCGCATAGATACGACCAGATCTGATTGAAATAGTTAAAATAATGGAAGTGGAACAGTTAAAATATGTCTGTACGATAAAAATTCTACTGTCTCAATAGCTAATGCTACAATTGGAACCACATTGTTTATCGTTATAGAAGATAGATGATGCAAGAAATAGACATCATAATTCATTTATTCGGTTTGAAAGAGATGCGTCTGAGGTGAGAGACATAATATCCTACACTGTGGTGAATTATAATCTATGCAGAGGCAGAGCCATATTTCAAATAAAAGATGCCATACATATCAGGTGGTAATGAATATTGCAATTGTCTATAATCATGCTATAAAGAAAATTTATACTCATTTGCAAAGATTTGAAATCCGATTTTAATGCAAGAAAATCAATTACTAAATAAAAACATATAATTACATATATTTTTATTCTAAATCATGGAGAGAAATTAAGTATATTTTTTGGTTTTATATATTTTCAATTTCATATGGGGTGCATACAATTATATTGTTGCATCAATTATTATCTTTTTAAATTAATTTTATTTGATTTATAATGTATTTGGTAATCATTTTTAAAATGATAAATTAATAGATAGTGGTTGATTTTTTAATAGAAAAATATGTCAATAAACATGATTTTTTGTATAATAATAGCTTATCAGTATCTCACAAAGCAATACTCTTTAACCTTAAACATAATCACATATTTACAGACAATAAAAAAAAAACCTTAAACGGATTTATCAAAATAAAAATGTTACCAAACAACTTTAGTGAAATAAATTTGAGTTAAAAAAACCTAACAATTCACTTAAAAAATTAAGATTCAAGATCCAAATCTCATTCTTTCTTTGTACTTCCATATGTAGGTAAACAGATGGGCGACGTTGAATTGGAAGCTAGGGAGAACACAAATGTAGAATCAGAAGCCGAAGCATAAACGATAAAATGAGTAGGAAAATAACCCAAGTGTGCTTAATTTGTACGAAACGAAACAGGTCACACTTCCTTTTACTTTTGTGCACTTTCCAATCTTTTGTCTTTTAGGTTGTTCTCTTCTTGCTCAACGATCTTCTTTGTTCTACATCAATATTGGAATAATTCGATTTTGGCTAGGAGGTTGGCTTATAAAGTATTGGTTATTAGCCACATAATTAGATATTTTGCTAGTTTAATTTAAATATATTAAATTAAAAATAAAATAAGAATAAGATAATGCTAATAAAAATTAAAACTTTCATATTCACTCATACTTGTTTAAAATTTTACAATTATTTTTAACATGATTTCATATTTCAAAAATATTTTGTACAATAATTTCAATATCAATATTTATAACATATTTTTTTCAATATATATAATTAAACTATCATTCAATCATTGACTTCTTAGTAATCATGCAAATAAATCTTTAAGATGTAATTTATTTCTGAAAATATTTCTCTATTATGATATTGACAACTAATAAAATTAATATTGGTCTCAACAATAAATAAAGTAAATCAATTAAGACTCTTAAAACCCCATCTACCCATGAATTCGCAGATGAAAACCAAATTTCTTCACAAAAATTCCACCATGCGGCTCAATTGAAACTTCAATTTCATCTCCTTCTTCAGCGTTTGCAACATAGATAAAATTGTTTTCATCATCGATAAAAAAACTAGGTGTCATGTAACTCACCCACGCATGATCTTGACATATATTCCCATCGAGGGAACCATGTGACCTAACAAAAGCCTCACAGCCCGTTGTTTTATTCTTAAAATATATGGCAAGAGAAACTTCAGAAGTGCTTTCGCCATTACATTCTTCAGTGACCGAATAGATTGCGCACAAAATCATACCTCGATCTAAACCAATTGCGTTTGAAGGCATACAAAACAGTATTGAAGATCCAATTTCTTTATAGTCGAACCAATCTGGCACCTCTCTTGCTGGGAAGTGAGCTTCCAAACACTTGTACTTGGAAGTAAACGACTTCTGTTTCAAAGAAATACTACTAGTTATGAACATTATCATGCATGATAATATACACTATATGTATATACAGAGAGATAGAGAAAGACCTTTGGGTTGTTAAGATCTGGTTCTATCCAATTAAAACAACATCGATGAATTGGGTAAAACTCCCGCCGTTGAATGTCAACTACTTTGCAACAATTACTAATTCGGATACTATCAAAACGATCACCTATGTTTGATAAGTTTGGGTATCTCTCAATTGATGTGCATTGCTTTGCTTCTAAGATCCATAAATTTTTAGGAAGCTCTGTAATGGATCGAAGGTTTTTGCAGTTATTCAATACAAGGCTCTCTAACCTTGGATGGTTGCTGATTCCTGCGGGTAGGTTACAGAAGTTGTTTCCCCCTAATTTCAAACTCCTCAAAAAATAGAAGCTCCCAAAGTCAATGGAAATTTCATGGTCAGAGAAGTTGAGGTCACAAAGATTAAGCTCTCTTAATGAGCTTAACTGAGAGAACGTTGCTGGTAGCAGTAAAGAAGAAGAACCCACACTACTTTGTGGTGAGATCCATGAGGAAAAGTATGAGAACCAAGACTTAGAAGGTAACTCTTTTCTAAGTCCAGCCAAAGATAGATCTTCAAGGTTCTTCAAAAGTCCGATCGAGGAAGGCAACTCTGTAATAGCAGATCCACTTAAAACAAGCTTTCTCAAAGCTTCCAATTTGCCCAAATGCTCTGGCAAACTACAAAGTTTTGAGCAGCCATTGAGGTTCATTGTCTCAAGAGACCTTAAGTTGCAAATGCTGTCTGGAAGTTCACTTATGTTCTTGCACTCAGCCAAATTCAAGAATTCAAGTTTGTCCAGATGTCCGATAGATTGATCAACCCCAACTAAACCTGTGCAACCTTCAAGTTCAAGTCTTTGTAGGCTTGAGAGTCTTGCAAAGTTTGGTGTCTCTCCAAGGTATACCGATAACTCAGATCAAGTATTTTAAGCTTGTGAAGAGCCTGTTGAAACAAGAAAAAGAAAATAACAATAAATCCATAATATGCGCTAAGAAAAAATATCTAAAATATCAAAATAAAAAGAAAACACATAGTATTGTGAGTGATATTAATTACTTTAGTCTCCTTCCAAACTTTTTTGATACTACTGTGTTGCATTTCAAGAACAACCAAGTTGTCTAGATGAAGGTTGGGCGGTAAAACCATTAGTGGACATCGACGCCACCAGAGCCATCTTAACTTTCTGGAAAATTTTTCATAGGAACCAGTGAAATGTACAGAATCGATTTTCAGCAATCTTAAGTTGATCATCTTTGCAAATGCTTCGGTGCTTATAAGGTCATCTTCTAGTGTTGGTACATCTAAGCTGAGACCTTCCACAGCTTCCATCCCCTAAATACAAATAAAAAATAATATTAATTCTAGTTAAGTTTAGCATTTAGTGCATTTTTAGATCTATTTACAAAGTGCATTTAACTTTTTACCATGTGTTTCGTTAATACATCTACAACATCCTGATGAAACCAAAGCCTACTTCGATATCCGGGGTGAGATGGTGATTCTTCATGAACAATCTTTCTTCCCATGTCTCGTAGTAGGTTATGCATTTGTAGCTTTTGATCCTGTGGGTCAATTGCTATAAGAGACCTTTCTAGAAGAACTTTAATACCAAATTTTGGAAAGAATCCACAACCATCTAGTATTTTCATCACATAATCTTTATTCATCCCAACATAAAAACATGCAATATCAAGAAATGTGGCTTTCCATAAATCATCATCTAGTGTGTCAAAGCTTATCCTAAGCTTCTTTTGAATTTGTTGGTGAGGTGCCTTTCGTAATTTTCCCACAAAACTTTCCCATTCTGGTTGACTTCTTTTAAACAAATAAGAACCCCAAATTTCAAGAGCTAAGGGGAGTCCTTGAGCATGCTCCACCAAACCGTTGGAAAGTTCGAAGTAATCATTTTCTGGAGCAGGCCTCCTAAATGCAAACCAACTTAAAAGCTGAATTGACTCCTCATGATTCAATTGTTCAACCTTATAACTTTTATCCACCTCAAATTCAGTCAGCAAACGTTCATCTCTAGTTGTGACGAGAATCCTACTTCCTCGACCGAACCACTTCCGATCACCAACTAATGGTCTCCATTGTGCTGACTCATCCAAGTCATCAAGAACTATAAAAACTCTTCTACAACAAAGCCTCTCCTTGATTAAATTGACACCCCTGTCAATATTATCTATCTTGAATTTTTGCCCATTCAAGATATCAGAAAGGAGCTTCTCTTGCATCCTAGCAAGACCATTAGGTTGCTGCGAGTCATCTTTAATATTTGAAAGGAAACTGCATCCTTCAAATCCTTCACAGACCATTAGGTTGTAGACAGCTTTTGCGATGGTGGTCTTACCTATCCCACTCATTCCATAGATGCCCACTACGCAAACTTCTTCAGATCCAATATCTAATAATCTCATCACCCATTTAACACGTGATTCTAGAGCTACTGGGTGAGTGGCGACGTGCAAGTCATTGCGTTTTAATTTTCTGATAACATCATTGACAATCTTTTGGATGAATCTCGATTCATACCTGTGAAATTATTTGGGATGAAACAACACAAGAAGAACACAAGAAAATTTGATTATCAGTAAACACTCACTTTTGATTATTTAATTTTTATAACTCTCTTTATTACAATATTACAATTAATTAATTATAATAAAAAATTATCTAAGAGTTCATCACTTAAATGAGGTTTAAATAATTTTTTGATGGACACTTCATAATACTAAAACTAAATTATAATTGATTAATTATATTACAATAATTATATATGATATATTGTCATTATAGACTTCAAACAAACAACTTTAGGACAAAAATAAATTAGACCTTTTATCAGGTATATATAGATTGTGTAGAATTTCTACTCTTAATTTTAAGGTTTAAATCATCAAACATAAAAACCAATTCATACCAAGATATAAATTGACTACAATAATTTAAAATTAGGCGCATATAATAATTTTAATAGCACTAACTAGCAATTAAAATTAGTTTCATTTAATTTTTTTATTTAAAAACGAAGATGTACATATACATATATATTTTAGAATTTTTTGGATGATTCATCTTAAAAATTAAATATTACCCATTTGTCATGTTTCGAAGGTCCCAGCCGGATAAATTCCCGGTTTCTGTTAGAGCTTTTCTCCACTTTTTGATCCTTTCCATCTTATCTTTAAACCGTTCTTCGTGTTTAGCAAAAGCTTCTTCACAACTTCCGATCTGTTTTCGGACATCAGATGGATCAACATCATAGAAGACTGGAATAACAACCTGGCCTGTTGTGTTTTTGCACTCAATAATCTTGACAAGCTCATCAAGACACCACCTAGAAGAAGCATAGCTTTTAGAGAATACCACTATAGAAAGTTTTGACTCTTCGATTGCTTTGAGCAGCTCTGAGGAGATTTCTTTTCCCCTAGGAAGTTCATCGTCATCTCTGAAGGTGACCACTCCACCTCTTACCAAAGCTGTATAAAGATGATCCGTGAAGTTCTTTCGAGTGTCTTCCCCTCTGAAACTTAGAAAGACGTCATGGGTCCATTTGAAACCGGAAGCAGATGCTTCGGAGAAACCTTTGGCAGCCATGGAACAAACAAAAAAATGCGATGGAGAAAATGGTTTGTGGAAACTTAGTACATCCATCTGAAAATTACAAATAAGGGTCATTACTAATTGTTACTATTCAAATTAATGCAATTTTTTTTTTTTTGGGAGAGTTACTATCAGGTTCATTAAATCATTTTGTCTGACCAAAGAAATTCATACGCGGAATGAAAATTAAGGAAAAATGACTTTGAGGAGTAGTGGATGTACAGTGAAGTAGACTTCAATATTATCTTTTCAATTCAACCTGCTTTCGTCCTTCGCATTTTATTATTTTAACTTAAATCATTATATATAATAAAGTGATCGAAATGCATTCATAATATATATAAAAATATAGAATATTAGGATTTTAGGTGCAAATTTCATTGTATATAAATTTTATTATTTAATTGTATTTTAATTTGTCAATTGTTGTAATTAATTATGATAAAATACAGTACTAAAGCCTAATAAAAATTTTCACCCTTGTAACTTGTCAACCTTGACGTCCTCAAGAAGTGGATACTTTTCTTCTAGGCCACGACTCCAGAGAATAAAGATTCGTTATCAGTCCCAGTACAAACGTTTTACCAAGGGGGCGCTGATCGATACCTGACTAAGAAGATTTTTGTATTCGGAAATTGAACTCTAATCGTCTTTCACACTGTCCTCATTGGCTTCGGGGAATGTTACAAACAAGTCAACATTGGAGGGCGAGAGATTGTGCTATACACTTTCCCATTATTTGGATTTGGGTTTAATTTCATTAGATAATTTGGCATAAAATACGTAGATATAATATAAAAATAATATAATTTAAAATTTTAAAAAAATTATATAAATTTAAAAAAAATAAAAAATATATTATATATTTGACTTGTAAATAATTTTTTTTATTTTATATATATTTTATATGAAACAAAATTATATAAATTTACACATGACTATATTTATGTTTAATGTAGATCACCAAAACGCATTTATTTTGAATCAGACTTGGTTAGGATTTCATCCTATTTCATCCACTTGGCATAAATTGACTTTGGAAGCTAAAAGTGCCTCCACATTGCTGGCTCAAGGCTAGCACGCATGGTGGCAGTTGCATACTTTGGTGATCAAAGTAAATCGCTAAATGTACAAATTCTGTGAGAATTACCTGGGAAAAATAAATTGAACATTTATATCCGATTTGGTTTACTATCACAAAATTTTCACCTACTATAGTTTAAAACTTTGAAATGTACAAATGATTTTTAAATTTCTATTTACCTTTCTTAATGTCTCTATTCTCTTTGGAATTCCCTTTACTAAATCAAATGCATCTTCAACAGTCTCAAATCTAGACCGGGAATCGGCATAAATAATCCTTGGAATCAATCTTATGACCTCTTCTCTCATTGCTAATTCTTCATCCTTCGAACCTTGAAGCAACGTCTGGTTGATGCGAGCTTTTCCTAGTCTCAATTTCTTTGGTGATATGAACACTGAATACTTGGTATGTTTTTTTGGTTAATGCCATACATATTGTGAATACCACTCCCTGAATGGAAAAAGAGTGGAATACAACTAGACAAAATGGAATCAAAAGTTGACCTTCTTGTCAATGAATCCCTTAGAGGTTGCAAGTAAAACACTGAACTTTGAAACAGCTTCATCAGATTAACTGGATTATCACATTTATCCCCAATGGAACCACAGTCTACTAAATTGCATAAATTGTTCGAAGCTTGACGTTGCCTGATAATCTCACTCCTTATTAAGCCTTTATGTCTGGATCTTGGGGCACCAACAAAGGAGAATAAGAAAGGCCGGTTTTGGATTCTCATGAGTTCCTGCCATTGAAAATCATCTGTATCTGTTGAAGGATGGAAGTATGTGGGGTATGGTACAGCAAAATCATATTTCCAGGATCCTGATTCAATTGTCAACATGGACATTTTCTCAGATTCTGGCAGGAACCTGAAGTTGCTGCCCCAATCAGACTTCCTGTTTGATTGTCTCCTGAAATCGCGAGCAATCCGCCCTGAAATCAGGAAACGATCCTCACCCTGCATTCTTTTCAATTCAGGTTTTCCAGCAAGCCATTTAACCAAATCAAGGCCAGATGAATCTCTCATAAAGGTATTAAATCCCCATAGATAGCGAAGGTCCAGACCAGCATAATATGGCACAAAAATAGCAGAGACGAGGGTCAATTCATTGGTTAAGCACTTGTATTTCGTCATTCTGTTATGGAAAATAACCTCAAGTAAGAATTGGTTTGTTGAAAACCAACTGCGATTCCATAAATCCAAAGCATCAGAACTTTCAATCTGAGGACCTAAACCAGAGTTTTCTATATATGAACACATACTGGATTTATCAGTGGCCCTCGTAATCAGCTGACAATCTTTGAGCACATCTTCATTGAATTTTAACCAACAAAACTAGAAATCTTCTTCTATGAGTTGTCTAATGGAGTTTTAGTATCAATTGAATTTCTAGCAAAATTAATTGGCTGATACTTTGAGCTATCACTGCTAGAGAAATAAACGAACTCCTCAATCTTTCCAAAGGAAAACGGACGAAGATAGAGTAATAAAAGGAATAAAACAATGGAACTGTAAGGGCATTTTAGTGTCCAAAGGATAAAATAGACATTTCATTCCTGAGAATA
This sequence comes from Durio zibethinus, assembly GCF_002303985.1. The sequence goes on along the minus strand of NW_019168026.1, from coordinate 12,324,717 downwards.
AGTCAACTAACAAATGGGGTCATTTTGATAATTTCAACCAGCTAACATGTTGTTTTAATCTGAAATCTCGGGTCCACATCAACTCGGCTATTTGAGTAACCTGCCAGTTAGTGTATTAGGGTGTTGACTCGCATGCCTTGAGTGAACAGTCAATTACCAACTCAGCTCAGGTTTATAAAATTTATAAAATTAACCTTAGTCTCTTATACTAACCTTGGTCGATCCCCCATCACATGGGTTTAAATAGCTTCATCTAGACATTTTTAAACATACTATACTCTTAGCTTTTAAGCCTTTATTTCCCTTCTTATTACTAGACCAAACTTTGACTTAAGCAGAGCACACACGCCAGAATCACTCTCAACTTTTGTTGGTCACCGATCTCTTTTTCTTATGTTTTAAGGGTTTTATCCCTCTCAGGCAAATTGACACAAATATTTTGACGTGCCAAGTAGGGCATTCCCATCTAGCTGAACTAAAATGTCATCAAGAAAGAATAGTAAATCAATAATAACTTATTTATCAATCATTGAACAAATTTTTGTACTTGAAGTTGTTAGAAATTAAACCTTCTTAACTAGCAAAAACGAAACAAAAAATTTCATCTTGAAAAATTAGGATAAACCTACCCTTAACCTATTTAATAAAAAAATTAGTAAAAAAATTTTAAATTTAAATGAAACAATATTGTTATTGTATAAAAAGAAAATTACCTTATATTAGAATTGAAATTACACTTTTTTACCGTAATGAATTGTTAAATATATAATTACAAAAATTTTATTAATGATTAGTAAAAATATATTATAAGTTATTAGAAGGTTAATTACTAAAACTACATCAAGAGATTATAAAAATGTTTTAATAGCTATCAAAATTATATTATAAGTTATCAAACTAATATTAAAGGTTACCAAAATTGTGTTAGAGGTTACAAAATTTTATCAAAAGTTATCAAAATCAAACTTATAAAAAAAAATTATCAAATTTTACTTATATTATATTAAAATAAAATTTAAATTATTAATATTTGTCATTATTATTAATATTTATCGTTATTATCGTTAAAATTGAATTTTTTTTTACAAATTATTTCACTTAAAATCATTTTTTTATAATTTTTATATTTTTTTTACAACCAATATTTCAAAATTCTTTATTTTTTTACTATATAATTGTTGACTTTATTAGCGCCTATTTCATATTTTTTAATCAAAACTTAAAATTTTAAATTAAAAAAATTACTATATGAAATTATGGAAACCAAAATTATTGCTTAGTGGCAATAATATGGTCAATGATTGATAGTGGCAAGTTTGAATATTTCAAATAAAAGGTGCCATGCATATTAGGTGGTAATGAATATTGTAATCGACTAAATTCATGCTATAAAGAAAAATTTATACTCATTTGCAAAGATTTAAATTCTGAATTTAATGCAAAAAAAAATCAATAACTAAAAAAAAACATATAATTATATATTTTTATTCTCAATTATGGAAAAAAAATTAAGCAAATTTTTTGGTTTTATATATTTTCAATTTCTTATAGGGTGCATATAATTAGATTGTTGCATCAATTATTACCTTTTAAAATTAATTTTATTTGTTTTATTGTATTTGATAAACATTTTAAAAATGATAAATTAATAAATAGTGGTTGATTTTTTAACAAAAGAAAAATGTCAACAAACATGATTTCATGTATAATAGTAGCTTATGAGTATCTTACCAAACAATACTATTAACCTTAAACATAATCACTTATTTATAGACAGTAAAAAAATCTTAAATTAATTTATCAAAACAAAAATGTTACTGAACAACTTTACTATAATAAATTTGAGTTTAAAAACCTAACAATTCACCTAAAAAAATTGAGAATCAAGATCCAAACCTTGTTCATTCTTCTTACCTCCATATATAAGAAAACAGAAGGGAGATTTTGAATTGGAAGCTACTGAGAACACAAATGTAGAATTGGAGGCTGAAGCATAAACCATGAAATAAAAAGGAAACTAATCCAAGTGTGCTTAATTTGTACGGAACAAGTCACACTTCCTTTTACTTTTGTGCACTTTTCCAACCTTTTGCCTTCTAGATTTTTGCTCTTCTTGCTCAACAATCTTCTTTGTTCTGCATCAATATTGGAATAATTCGATTTTGGCTAGGTGGTTGGCTACAAGGTATTGGTTATTAACAACATAGTTAGAAATTTTATTGGTTTAATTTAAATATATTAAATTAAAAATAAAATAAAAATAAGATAATGCTAATAAAAATTAAAACTTCCATCTTCACTTACAATTTTTAAAAATTTTACAATTATTTTTAACATGATTTCATATTTTAAAAATATTTGTACAATAATTTCAATATCAATATTTTAACATATTTGTTTCAATATATAAAATTAAATTATCATTCAATCATTGACCTCTCAATTATCATGCAAATAAATCTTTAAGATGTAATTTATTTCTGAAAATATTTCTCTATTATGATATTGACAACTAATAAAATTAATATTGGTCTCAACAATAAATAAAATAAATCAATAAAGGCTCTTAAAACTTAACCCCATCTGCCCATTAATTCGCAGATGAATACCACATTTCTTCACAAGAATTCCACCATGCGGCTCAATTGAAACTTCAATTTCATCTCCTTCTTCAGCGTTTACATCATCGATAAAAGATTTTACATCATCTCTAAAACTAGGTGCCATGTAACTCACCCACGCATGATCTTGACATATATTCCCATCGACGGAACCACATGACACATCAAAAGTCTCACAGCCCTTTGTTTTATTCTTAAAATATATGGTAAGAGAAGCTGCAGAAGTGCTTTCGTCATTACATTCTTCATTGACCGAATAGATTGCGCATACAATCATACCTCGATCTAAACCAATTGGGATTGAAGGCATACAAAACAGTATTGAAGATCCAATTTCTTTATAGTCGAACCAATCTGGCACCTCTCTTGCTGGGAAGTTAGCTTCCAAATACTTGAACTTGGAAAGCAACCGCTTCTGTTTTAAAGAAATACTAGTAGTTATCAACATTATCATGCATGATAATATATATTATATGTATACAGAGAGAGATAGAGAAAGACCTCTGGCTCGTTAGGATCTGGTCGAAGAGGCGAACAAAAAGATGATTTATAAAATGAGCGAAAATCCCAACCTTGAATGTCAGCTACTTCGCGACAATTACTAAATGCGATTATATTAAGATCTCTACCTATGTTTGATAAGTTTGGGTATCTCTCAATTGATGTGCATTGCTCTGCGTATAATTCCTTTAAATTTTTAGGAAGCTCTGTAATGGATCGAAGGTTTTTGCAGTTATTCAATATAAGTCTGTCTAACCATGGATGGTTGCTGATTCCTGCGGGTACGTTACAGAAGTTGTTTCCCCGTAAATCCAATCTCCGCAAAAAATGGAAACTCCCAAAGTCAATGGAAATTTCATGGTCAGACAAGTTGAGGCCACCAAGATTAAGCTCTCTTAATGAGCTTAACTGAGAGAACGTTGCTGGTAGCAGTAAAGAAGAAGAACCCACACTACGTTTTGGTGAGATCCATGAGGAAAAGTATGAGAACCAAGACTTAGAAGGTAACTCTTTTCTAAGTCCAGCCAAAGATAGATCTTCAAGGTTCTTCAAAAGTCCGATCGAAGAAGGCAACTCTGTAATAGCAGATCCACTTAAAACAAGCTTTCTCAAAGCTTCCAATTTACCCAAATGCTCTGGCAAACTACAAAGTTTTGAGCAGCCATTGAGGTTCATAGTCTCCAGAGACCTTAAGTTGCAAATGCTGTCTGGAAGTTCACTTATGTTCTTGCACTTTGCCAAATTCAAGAATTCAAGTTTTTCCAGATGTCCAATAGACTGATCAACTTCAACTAAACCTTCAAGTTCAAGTCTTTGTAGGCTTGAGAGTTTTGCAAAGTTTGGTGTCTCTCCAAGGTATACCGAATAGCTCAGATCTAGTATTTTAAGCCTGTGAAGAGCCTGTTGAAATAAGAAAAAGAAAATAACAGTAAATCCATAATATGCGCTAAGGAAAAAAAGATCTAGAATATCAAAATAAAAAGAAAAAACATAGCAGTGTGAGAGTGATTTTAATTACTTTTGTCTCCTTCCAAACTTTTTTGATACTACTGTATTGCATGTCAAGAACAACCACGTTGTCTAGATAAAGATTGGGCGGTAAAACCATTAGTGGACATCTACACCAACAGAGCCATCTTAATTCTTTTGAAATTTTTTCATAGGAACCAGTGAAATGTACAGAATCAATTTTCAGCAATCTTAAGTTGATCATCTTTGCAAATGCTTCAGTGCTTATAATATCATCTTCTAGTGTTGGTACATCTAAGCTGAGACCTTCCACCGGTTCCATCCCCTAAATAGAAATAAAGTATATTATGAATTCTAGTATTGGTATGAATTCTAGTACATTTTTAGATCTATTTACGAAATGCATTTAACTTTTTACCATGTGTTTAGTTAATACATCTACCACATCTTGGTGAAACCAAAGCCTGCTACGATATCCTGGGTGAAATGGTGATACTTCATAAACAATCTCTCTTCCCATATCCCGGAGTAGGTTATGCATTTGTAGCTTATGATTATATGGGTCAATTGCTATGAGAGACCTTTCAAGAAGAACTTTCATACCAATTTTTGGAAAGAATCCACAACCATCTAGCATTGTCATCACATAATCTTTATCCATCCCGATATAGAAACATGCAATATCAAGAAACATGGCTTTCAATAAATGATCATCTAGCCTGTCAAAGCTTATCCTAAGCTTCTTTTGAATTTGTTGGTGAGCTACCTTCTGTAATTTTTCCACAAAACTTTCCCATTCTGGTATGCTTCTTTTAAACAAATAAGAACCCCAAATTTCAAGAGCTAAGGGAAGTCCTTGAGCATACTCCACCAAACTGTTGGAAAGTTCGAAGTAATCTTTTTCTGGAGCAGGCCTCCTAAATGCAAACCAACTTAAAAGTTGAATTGATTCGTTATGATACAATTGTTCAACCTTGTATCTTTCATCCACCTCTAATTCAGTCAGCAAATGTTCATCTCTAGTTGAGACGAGAATCCTACTTCCTCGACCGAACCACTTCCGATGACCAACTAATGGTCTCCATTGTGCTGACTCATCCAAGTCATCAAGAACTATAAAAACTCTTCGACAACAAAACCTTTCCTTGATTAAATTGACACCCCTGTCAATATTATCTATCCTGAATTTTTTCCCATTCAAGATATCAGAAAGGAGCTGCTCTTGCATCCTAGCAAGACCATTAGGCTGCTGCGAGTCATCTTTAATATTTAAAAGGAAACTGCATCCTTCAAATCCTTCGCAAACCATGTTGTAGACAGCTTTAGCGATGGTGGTCTTACCTATCCGCTCATTCCATAGATGCCCACTACGCGAACTTCTTCAGATCCAATATTTAATAATTTCATCACCCTTTCAACACGTGATTCTAAAGCTACCGGGTGAGTGGTGACGTGCAAGCGATTGCGAATATTGCGATTTAATTTTTTGATAACATCTTTGACAACCTCTTGAATAAATCTCGATTCATACCTATGAAATCATTTGTAATGAAAGAAACAAGAAAAACATAAGAAATTTTGATTCTAAGTAAACACCCACTTTTGCTTATTTAATTTTTATAATTCTCTTGATTACAATACTACAATTAATCAATTATAATAAAAAATTATTTAAGAGTTCATCACTTAAATATAAAATGAGGTTTAAATAATTTTTTGATGGACACTTCATAATACTAAATTATAATTGATTAATTATATTACAATAATTATATATATAATATTTTCTCATGATACACTTGAAACAAACAACTTTACAACAAAAATAAATTAGACATTTTTTTTTTGGGTAGAATTTCCACTCTTAATTTTAAGGTTTAAATCATCAAACATAAAAAATCAATTTACACTTAGATATAAATTGACTACAATAATTTAAAATTAGGCGCATATAATAATTTTAATAGCACTAACTAGCAATTAATATTAGTTTCATTTAATTTTTTATTTAAAAACGAAGATGTATATATATATATATATATATATATATATCTTAGAATTTTTTGGATGATTCGTCTTTAAAATTGAATATTACCCGTTTGCCATGTTTCGAAGGTTCCAACCCGATAAATTTCCAGCTTCTATAAGAGCTTCTCTCCACTTTTTAATCCTTTCCATCTTATCTTTAAACCGTTCTTCATGTTTAGCAAAAGCTTCTTCATAACTTCCGATCTGTTGCCGGACATCAGATGGATCAACATCGTAGAAGACTGGAATAACAACCTGGCCTGTTGTGTTTTTGCACTCAATAATCTTGACAAGCTCATCAAGACACCACCTGGAAGAAGCATAGTTTTTAGAGAAAACCACAATAGAAAGTTTTGATTCTTCGATTGCTTTGAGGAGCTCCGAGGAGATGCCTTTTCCCCTGGGAAGTTCATCGTCATCTCTGAAGGTAACCACTCCATCTCTCACCAGAGCTGCGTAGAGATGATCCGTGAAGTTCTTCCGAGTGTCTTCGCCTCTGAAACTTAGAAAGACATCATGGTTCCATTTGAAGCCAGAAGAAGATGCTTCAGAGAAACCTTTGGCAGCCATGGAAAGTCAAACAAAAAATTGCAATGGAGAAAATGGTTTTTGGAAACTTAGTGCATCCATCTGAAAATTAAAATATAAGGTCATTACTAATCGTGACTATTCAAATTAATGACTAGGAACCCACCAAGAAATTCATACTCGGAATGGAAATTAATGTGAAATGACTTGAAGGAGGAGTGGGTGCATAGTGATGTGGACTTCAATATTATTTCAATGATAAAGGCAACTCTATTCTCCTTTATGAAAGTTTCTTTTGACTACATAGAAAAAAGCCTTAAATACTATTAGTTGGACAATGGTAAAGTTAAATTATGTGGACCTTAAACGTTTTTTGTATTGTTACTTTGTTAGAAGAAATAACAAAGGAGAAGATGTTGGTGGCAGGAAATATTAAGCTATGAAAATTTTTAGTGAAGTTTTTAAGTGAAATTTGTGAAATTTTTTATTAAAAATAATTTAATAAAATTGAAAATAAAAAATAAAAATCGAATGACAATTAAATTTCATTAAGAAGATCAATAATATTAAAAATATTATTTATAATTCAAATTTGATAAATACTTATTTAACAGTAAAAAATTTATTAAGTTTTTTTTACTAAAAATACCTATATATTACTAATAATATATAAGTTTTTTACTAATAATATATAATTATATTATATATATGTATCGGGATCTATTTATGTATCAATGAATTATAGTCTATTACAAGGTCTGGTAAATACAAATTTAAGTTTTTTATATTTTTGAATTTTTGTTAAAAGGATATATATATATATATATATATATGTATGTATGTAATGTATTTCTTATCTTAAAATGCATAAGGTTGAAAAATATTCTTTTTTTTTTCTTACGAAAAATATTCAATTAATTTAAAAGTTTTTGTTTAAGATGTTAAAATCGTGATATCACTACATATCTATGTTATTGTTGGTTTAGCATTTATAAAGCGTAGACCACCAATTATACATATATTTATTTATTTATATTTATATATATACATGGAGAAGAACTAAGTTACACCAAAAAAAATTTATATATTTTTTTGACTATTGATTTCAATAAATATATTTAAGGGATGAGATTAAACTTTTTTTGCACTTATGTCTCTCATCCCTTAGATCTATAGAAATCAATTATTAAAAAAAAGTATGTATAATATTTTGTGTAATATAAAAATCACTAGTGTAAGTTGATTCCTCCCTTATATATATTATCTGATTACATAAACATTAACATTATTATTACAAAGTATGTGTAATATTTTGTTTGAATTTAAATAATATATTATATAATATTTTATCCTTAACTTCTTAATTTAGTGATTAAAGAATTTCTTAATTTAGTGATTAAAGAATTTTTGGAATAACTTAGAAATCTTGATTTCGAACTCTTCCTCTATAATTATGACTATTCTATATAAAAAATAAATTAATAAGCAAAACCAATATGAAATAAAATTAAATGAATATGTGGTACGATTTGAACTTAAATTTATAAATTTTAAAACCTGACTTTTATTATTAAAACAAGAGCTTATCATTGTCAACCACATATAGAGATAATCTTTTAAATTTTAATATTTGATTTTCCATAAAGTGTAAAAGTTACTAATTACAAGACTCGACACTATCTTAAATTTCAAAAATTTGAACTCCATTTAGTGTTGAGCAATATTTACAAATATTGTTATTTTATATATTCTAAAATCTATATCATAATGTAAAAGTTATCCCCTAATTAAAACAGTAAATAATTGTTCAATTGAAGTTTCCATTGTATGACACTTGTTACTTTATAATTACCCTTCAATTAAATTTTATTTTAAAATTTAATAAATCTATTATTATTATTTAAAGTAGTTCCCAATTCTATTAACAAATGGCCAATTTAAATGGCAAACAAAGTGTGTTTTCTCTTTGTTACCTAAGTTCAAATCCATTAAAAGGCTATGGAAAGATAAATTCTCATAAATTTATTAGACCCAACATAAATAAACCTATTTAAAATCGATCTAGAGAAAGATGTACTTGGTAAAATCCAAGAACCTCGTGCCTCTAAAAAAAAAGTAGTCTCTAAATTTATAACTATTCATAAAGTATCCAATTGGATGACATTTGTCATCTTATGATTGGATGTTTAATAATTTTTTTTATACTAACTAAAAATAAAGGTAAAACTAAACTATTTAAATAAGCTTCTAGATAAAAAAAAAGTTTTCGGGTAAAAAATTACCAAAAAATTTTTAAAAAATTGATATAAATACTTTTTGAAAAATATTTTATAAAAAAATTGAAAAAATTATAATATTAATAATTGCTTGGTGAGTGTCAAATAATTAGCTCTTTAAAAGACTACTTTTCTTTTTTTAATTAATATTGTACTTTATATATATTTATATCTTCATACATAAATAAGAAAATAAATAAACTTAAATTCAAATTAATTTATATTACTTTATAAATTACAGATATCATTGATAGACAATTTTCATTTGCCTATTTTTTTTATTAGAATTTGCTTTAAAAAAGAAATAAAAAAAATTGAAGAAGATGCTTAAGAGAAACCTTTGGCAGCCATGGAAAGTGAAACAAAAATATGCAATGGAGAAAATGGTTTTTGGAAACTTAGTACATTCATCTGATATTACACTGTAAGGATCGTTACTAATCGTTAGTATTCATATTAATATATTTTTTGGGGGGGCTGTTACTATGACTAGGAACCGAACAAAAAAAAGGTTCATTAAATCATTTTGTCTGATCCAAGAAATTCATAGGCGGAATGAAAATTCATTAGTTATAAAAAATTATAATCATACAATCTCAATCCCAAGCCAATCTTTAAACATCCCAAATTGATATTTAATACTTCCAAATTAATCTCTAACTATCCCAAATAAAACACATACATATTTATGCGGATTCTCTCATTCTCATCTAATTTATTCACAAACATAACAATCATCATGCTCATGGATCCTCTTTTTTTCATCTAGCCTTTTGGAATATCACACATTCAATATTCAAATATACACACTTATAAGTATCCTCTTAATCTCTTTTAATCTTATATGTTTCTCTCTCGATAAAATCTTATAATTCTCATACATCTTTATTTTATACCTAATTTTACTGAGATTCCTATTATTTATAAGGCTACTAATTTACCTACCAAAAGTTTCTTTCCTTATAAAATTCTTCTATTATAAGTCTTCTTCTTAGCTAAGTCATATCTAATTAATTTAAAAAATTTCTCTTACCAAATCCTTTAGGATTTGTGTCAATATCCCACCAATACTTCCTAGTTGACATTCTTTGATTTGAGTTCCATAAATCTTAATTTGCAAGTTAAGGCATATTTGATTAATTGTGGCACTTGAATTTACACTAAATAGAGGTATCAAATGAGTTGTGTTGGGCTAGCACAATCCATTAAAAAAATAGCCCGTGTGTATAAATGGGTTGTGTTAGCCAACACTATTATTTAACGTGCCAAGTTAACATGGCTCATGAAAATTAAGAGTATGGTCCAACACGACATATGATTTTTAGCCTTTATGGGTCAAGCTGATATAACATGACACTATTTTTCGTGTCATATCGGTCAAGTACGATCTATTAATAGTTTCTTAATTTTTGTATCATTTTTTGAGGATTTTTTTTTTTTTTTCAAATTATCTTTAAAAATTAATATATGAAATTAATACATGAGGCATATAATTCATATGATTCGATAAAATATCTATGTTTACCAATAAAAGGTAAAAAAAATCATCAAATATGTTAAAATTAACAAATATTAATATTACTTCTTTAAATTAAAAAATGGATATCATATTATTATTTTATTTTTCATTTTCACCATATGATGGTTCATTTATATTATGTGTTTTTTTTAATTATTTTTTGTTTTTTTATAATCAATTTTTAAATAATATGCATTTTATAGTTCATGTTTTTAGAAAATGATAATTCAAAATGAAAAACTGATAATTTTTATCTATTAATAGTTTAAAATTTTATAAGGAAATTTATTGATACAATTTAATTTTTATAAATTGTTAATGTAGAGTATTGGATAAAAGAACGTCTATCGTATGATAAGAATAAAATAAAATACAAGTAAGGATTAATATATTAAACTCATTCATAATATTTATGAATCTGTGCAACACGACATACTAATTATTGTGTATCATACTGTACCAATCCCTATGTCATATGCTGACACTAACCCCTAATGAGTCATGTTGTGTCAACTAATGAACCTAAATCTCTAGCTGAATACAATACATGTATATGAATTGTGCTTGACATGACCCACAATAAATTATGTCAAGTACGATCAATACGGTACCAAATTATATCATATCATGAACTATCTAACCCATTTGAGACTTCTAAAATTGAACACATGTCTTCTGTAACTAAAATTGATTTAAGAGTGTTATGGATTACTTAGGAAAATCTCAAGTTCCAATAGTACTAGTTGACATTCCATCAATGTTAAAATATTGATAATTGGTAAACCTGTGACCCCTTCCACATCCTTATCGAATCTGTGTTAAATACTTCGACGTTTTTGATACACTGAAATAGCATTAAACTTGGCCAGATAAAGAAAATAAATAAATAAATAAATAATCCATGTGTAGGTATTTACACTTTATTTTCTTTTATTTTTGTGTCTACCATCCTTTTTTTATGCAAAAGTAATTACCTTTTGAAAATTAGCTCAAAATCTATTATATATTTTTAATTAATGATTATAATATATATAAAAAAATTTATTACCGTACCTTAATATATCTATATCTTTATTTTTAAAAAATTACTATATAATTGTGTTCATATCATCTTATACTCGTATTGTTTGTCCGTATCTTCTTCATAGCTGTAAACTGGTTTTCTAGACTGTTATTTGTTTTACTGTCAGCAAATAGAGTAATGGCTTTCTTGCTTGCCAAGGATTTTAGTATTACTAGGGCTTATTATGTCATAATTGATTTTCCTCACAATTTTTCATGGAAACTGTAATAAAATCTTTCCTTTTCCCACTCTAAACTGTAGTCTTTCACTAGACAAATAACCGAACAGAAGAAAACACTTAATAATTGCTTATAAACTAGTGGGAGACTCCAGTTGGTTTGACTTATATTCAAGCTGAGTTGTAAATGTAATGTTAACTTTAAGTTGTTAGAAATTTGACGGGTTGGGTTAGGTCACTTTATGATCAAAGAAATTCATGTCTTTATAAGTTTTGATAATTTTGACTTTGGATTATATCAATTTTAAGTTCAGTTTGTTTCGAATAATTTAAGTTTAGATTGAATGAGATTATATCAAATTAGGTTAGATCAATTTAAATTTTGAGTTCTTTTAAATCATTCATGTTTGGGCTAAATGAATTGAGAAAAACTTACATTATGTTTTTTAAATGAAATTTATAAAATTTTTTATTAAAATCAATTAAATAATAATTAAAATTGAAAATCAAATATAATAAATTAAAATATTTTATTATACAAATCAAGCATGCAAATTTTGAAAAAAAAATTTATATATTTTTTAGATAAGTATTTTTAATGAAAATTTTGACTAATTTTTATCATTAAATAATCTATGATCAAATTTTAATTATAAATAATATTTTTAATAAATTCTTTTATATAGTATTAAGGGTTTTTTTGAATATTAATTTATCGATTTAAATTTTTTACTAAATCAATTTTAATAAAATAATTCTTGAACTTCACTATATTTAAAAAATTTCCCTGAATGAGCTCAAATGTTATTTTTTTTCCTCATCAACTCAGATTAGATCAGGATTGGATTCCAATGGAATTTTCAAGTTCAAGTCAAATTTATCGGCTCTAATTTGAACACATGATAAAAGTGGAAATTAACAAGACTAGGAGCTGGCAATTAGGCTTGTTGGAGCTATGCAACAACTGGGCGGCTATCCATGCAGCACTTGATATATCCCAATGGTAACCTACTTGTTGCAGCCTGCTTTCTTCCTTTTGAAACATCTCAGTAGCCACAAACATCATTTTTAGTCCAAGTTGGATTGGAAGCTACAACCCTTTCCAATAAAAGCATGGAAGATTAACAATAAAACCATAGGGAAATTAAAATTTCCTTTTGGTGGTTGTTTACCAGAGCAGCATTTGTTGCCTAAGTTGAATATTTTTCCAATGCCATGGAAGAACAAAAGCATATCTGTGCACTTGGGTTGTCTAATCATTTCACAATAACTAACTCTATGTATTCATATTCTCCAGAAAGCCTGAAGGTAGATGAAGTAATGCTTGAATGTAACACTCAGTTGACCCTTTTACTCTAACTCTAACAACCACATAAGCAAAGTTAGTTTTCCAATTTTTTATTTTACCTATCACATTATCACTGTATTATGCTAATGTAATTTTCAGATGAATCCTACTTTCTCAAAAGATTTAAGATCTTGTATCATGCATAATGTTCACTGCACCAACTAATGAATAATCTACAAATCAATTGGTCGAAAGGGAAACTATGATATCTCAAGACTGATGTAACAACAAACAACCTACAAAATGTATGAGATGAAATGTCAGACGAACATCTCAAGACAGACACATCAATTCTACTTCAATTTGCCAAAAATGAAAGTTCTAGTTACTGAAAACTTAGGAAAATTAAGAAATGAAATGCAACAGTAGGAAGAGACTTCAGTTTTGTTACAGGAAAAAGAAAAGCAGGTTACTTCAGTTTCTCAAGACAAGTGCCTGTTGCTCTTCTGTCTTCTTGCTCTTTGTATGGGTTTGCTTGATAATTAGAACTGGCCTCTTCATTGTCAGAGGAGCCTGGTCTTTCTGTAAGGAACTGTTCCCAAAATACATCATTCGCCCTAACTGGAGCAGCCGTAGGCTCTTGATTTGTATTAGGGCCTTCTTTTGGTGAAGAAAATGTTGCTTCCTCATCAATCATGTTTCTGGTGTTCCCAGAAGCTCTAGTATCAGAGTCTTTAGTGTTGGCATCAAATCCTAACTCTGGGACTTTTCCAATTTACCGACGTAGTTGGGACATCATAGTTAAGCTAGGACTTCTATTGACTTGTAATGAAGATGCCAGAGTTAGATTTAATTGACAGGAAATAGGACTATCAGGTTCTTCATTGGAATTTAATCTCTGTTGCAGGGAATGTACTGTTGGGATTTCATTAATTTTTCTCTTTGAGTGAAAGATGAATCCATTTTGAATGTAAAAGATGCACCCGTATCTGAAAGGTCTAACGTTTCAGGTGTGAATAAAAGGCCCTCTGATCTGGTCTGAGCATCCTTTGGTTCTCCTTCAGAGACCCTTCTCTGTGGACTTGCTCTATCTTCATTAGAACTTTGTGTGCCATTAGAAACCAAGTTAATATCTGAAACAGCAGGTGACAATTCTAGTCTTAGCTTGTTTGAGAAACTTTGGTGGAAAATATTTCCTATCTGAGGTCCAGAACTACTGTTGTTCTCCAAAAGACTATTTTCTCCAACTGGCTTGGTTTGATCAATATAAGGCAATCGTCTTTTCTTATTGTATGCTGCAACATCCATAGATTCAATCTTATGAACAAGATGTTCAACAAAAGTAGGGTCTGGAACAGCCTTTTGTAAGAAATCAAACAAAGTGTCCTGCCTCCGCTCCATTTGATCAGCTCACAGTGTCAGTTCTTCCAATTGATGCTTTGCAGCTGATTGCTCTTGTCTAAACCTCAAAACATTAGCCTCAAGTGCACTTGAAAGCTTTTCTATTTCTTCTTCAAATCCAGCTCTTTCCGGATCTATCATAGAACCATGAGGATTACTGTGGCTGTATATAGGTTTTCTACGGGGAACCCCTGTTGCCAAATTACATTCGTATGCACTCAGATCATGCTTAACCACTCCAATCCTCATATATCTAACCTAATCAAACTAAAGGTAATAGAAAGCTACTGGTAACATTCATATGAACAGCCTATGAATCGAAGATAAACATGCAAGTGATACCTTAGTGACGGATCAAATTTTTTTATACAAAGAGGCCAAAACCTAGAGATAGGGGAAATGGTTGCGATATTGGGATTTGAATCCTAGACCTACCGGATGCCAACTCATAAAGTAGCTGCATGAACCAACTGAGCTAAGCTCCGATTCAATGAAGAATCAATTCTCTTCACCAGAAAAGATCAAAAGTTTCTGTTATTCATAGAAGAAATGCACAATAAAGAAAAATGAAAATCTGAAACAATTACGCAGAAGATTCCTAAATCCAAATTAGAAAAGACTAATTACAACCCCCATGTTTCTGTACAAGGTTGATTCACCTCCATAGTTCATTGACCAAGAAAACGACCCACCCCTCATAGAAATCACCTTATAAATGACAACAGAAGACATTGGTCGACCTTAAATTTTTGTGCCGGCTCCAGGCCAAGATATCATAATCAGCTTTAAATCAAAATTGTTACAGTTACAAATTAAAACCCATGAAGAAATGCAGTTAAACGGTAAATAAAAACCCATAATTTCCCATAATTATCAAAGAATTCAATCAAGTTAAATGAATAAAAGAACCCTGAAAGGAAATCCTTTAAAAAAAGCAAAAAGAAGAGAAACCCACATAGGTATTAAGCTGCCTGACGAAGCTGGAGAAGTTATTGTGCTTGAAATAGGTAGGAAACAAAAGGCGGGCAAATTCAGGAGGGTTCCAAACGACGAAGCTGTTTTTGCTGGAGCTCCATGACACGATCTCGTCGGTCAATGAGTCCTCTACCATGTCGTATGTCTTTAGGAGGAAAGGTGCAGGCCTTCCTCCGCCGCCACCGCCTCCGGTTGTGGATGGTGCGGTTGTCTCCATTTTGAAAGGTGCTTTATCGTTTAGTAGAGAAAAGGTTTTTGGAAAGGGAGTCAATGGAAGAAGCGTCAAGTTGCGTCAAATTGGGCCGTATCAACGGGCTTTGCGTCCGTAGGAAAAAATTAAAATTATTTTTGCATCGTGGATTTTTTTGAATTTGGATATTATTTAAATTAATTTATGCAATTATATATATATGAAAATGCAATTATAATATAATTAGTAAATTTAATATAAAAATATAAAAATTCAATATAAAATGAGGAAAATAAATATGGTAGACCAACATGTAGTTACCTAAGAAAGTTTAAGTAAAGATATATATATATATATTATCATATCTCATTTAATAATAATATTTAAATAAAATTAAATAATATTTGAGTCTAAATAATTGAAATTTATTTCACTTAAAATCAACTTTTTTTTTATAATTTTTTTACTTTTTTACAAGCAATATTTTAAAATTCTTTAATTTTTTACTGCATATTTCATATTTTTATAATCAAAACTTAAAATTTTAAATTAAAAAATTTATTATATGAAACTATAGAAACCACAAAATTATTGCTATATGGAAGAGATTGTTAGTGGGAATAATATGGTCAATGATCGTCAGTGGCAAGTTTGAATATTTCAAATAAAAGGTGTAATGTACATTGGATGGTAATGAATATTGCAATTGTCTTAAAGCATGCTATAAAGAAAATTTTATACTCATTTGCAAAGATTTAAATTCTAAATTTAATACAAGAAAATCAATAACTAAATGAAAACATATAATTATATATTTTTAATTCTAAATAGTGGAAAAAATTAAGCTGATATTTTGGTTTTATATATTTTCAATTTGGTATGGAGTGAATAAATTATATTGTTGCATTAATTATTGCCTTTTGAAATTAATTTTATTAGATTTATATTGTATTTGATAATCATTTTAAAAATGATAAATTAATAAATAGTAGTTGATTTTTTAATAGAAACATGATTTCATGTATAATAATAATTTATCGATGTCTTATAAAATAATACTTTTAACCTTAAACATAATTACATATTTATAGACTGTAAAAAAAAAAAATCTTCAACAATCTTCTTTGTTCTGTATCAATATTGGAATAGTTTGATTTTGGCTAGGTGGTTGGCTTACAAGGAATTCGTTATTAGCAACGTAGTTAGAAATTTTATTAGTTTAATTGAAATATATTAAATTAAAAATAAAATAAAAATAAGATGATGCTAAAAAAAATTAAAATTTTCATATTCACTCACAATTGTTATAAATTTTACATTTATTTTTAATGTGACTTCATATTTTAAAAATATTTGTACAATAATTTTGATATCAATATTTCTAACTTTTTTTTTCAATATATATAATTAAACAATCATTCAATCAGTGATTTCTCAATAATCATGCAAATGAATCTTTAAGATGTAATTTATTTCTGAAAATATTTCCCTATTATGATATTGACAACTAATAAAATTAATTTGGTCTCAACAATAAATAAAATAAATCAATGAAGGCTCTTAAAACTTACCCTCATCTACCCATGAATTCGCAGATGAATACCACATTTCTTCACAAGAATTCCACCATGCGGCTCAATTGAAACTTCAATTTCATCTCCTTCTTCAGCGTTTACATCGTCGATAAAAGATTTTACATCATCGTTCAAACTAGGTGCCATGTAACTCACCCACGCGTGATCTTGCAATATATTCCCATCGAGGGAACCATGTGACCTATCAAAAGTCTCACAGCCCTTTGTTTTATTCTTAAAATATATGGTAAGAGAAGCTGTAGAAGTGCTTTCGTCATTGCATTCTTCATTGACCGAATAGATTGCGCACACAATCATACCTCGATCTAAACCAATCGGGATTGAAGGCATACAAAACAGTATCGAAGATCCAATTTCTTTATAGTCGAACCAATCTGGCAGCTCTCTCGCTGGGAAGTAGGCTTCCAAATACTTAAACTTGGAATACAACGACTTCTGTTTCAAAGAAATACTAGTAGTTATGAACATTATCATGCATGATAATATATATTATATGTATACAGAGAGAGATAGAGAAAGACCTCTGGCTGGTTAAGATCTCGTCCAATAGGCCAAGAAGAAGACAATTTCTGAAATGAGCGAAAATCCCAACCTTGAATGTCAGCTACTTCGCGACAATTACTAATTGCGATTCTAAGAAGTTTTCTACCTATGTTTGATAAGTTTGGGTATCTCTCAATTGATGTGCATTGCTTTGCGTATAAGGCCGTTAAATTTTTAGGAAGCTCCGTGATGGATCTAAGGTTTTTGCAGTTATTCAATACAAGTCTCTCTAACCTTGGATGGTTGCTGATTCCTGCGGGTAGGTTACAGAAGTTGTTTCCTTGTAAATCCAAACTCCACAAAAAATGGAAACTCCCAAAGTCAATGGAAATTTCATGGTCAGACAAGTTGAGGTCACAAAGATTAAGCTTTCTTAATGAGCTTAACTGAGAGAACGTTGCTGGTAGCAGTAAAGAAGAAGAACCCACACTACTTTTTGGTGAGATCCATGAGGAAAAGTATGAGAACCAAGACTTAGAAGGTAACTCTTTTCTAAGTCCAGCCAAAGATAGATCTTCAAGGTTCTTCAAAAGTCCGATCGAAGTAGGCAACTCTGTAATAGCAGATCCACTTAAAACAAGCTTTCTCAAAGCTTCCAATTTACCCAAATGCTCTGGCAAACGACAAAGTTTTGAGCAACCATTGAGGTTCACTGTCTCAAGAGACCTTAAGTTGCAAATGCTGTCTGGAAGTTCACTTATGTTCTTGCACTCTGCCAAATTCAAGAATTCAAGTTTTTCCAGATGTCCAATAGATTGATCAACCTCAACTAAACCTGTGCAACCTTCAAGTTCAAGTCTTCGTAGGCTTGAGAGTTTTGCAAAGTTTGGTGTCTTTCCAAGGTACGAATAGCTCAGATCTAGTATTTTAAGCTTGTGAAGAGCCTGTTGAAATAAGAAAAAGAAAATAACAGTAAATCCATAATATGCGCTAAGGAAAAAAAGATCTAGAATATCAAAATAAAAAGAAAAAACATAGCATTGTGAGAGTGATTTTAATTACTTTTGTCTCCTTCCAAACTTTTTTGATACTACTGTATTGCATGTCAAGAACAACCAAGTTGTCTAGATAAAGATTGGGCGGTAGAACCATTAGTAGTGGACATCGACGCCAACAGAGCCATCTTAATTCTTTTGAAATTTTTTCACAGGAACCGGTGAAATGTACAGAATCGATTTTCAGCAATCTTAAGTTGATCATCCTCGCAAATGCTTTGGTGCTTATAAGATCATCTTCTAGTGCTGGCACACCTAAGCTGAGACCTTCCACAGCTTCCGTCCCCTAAATACAAATAAAGAATATTATTAATTCTAGTTAAGTATAGCACATTTTTAGATTTATTTACGAAATGCATTTAACATTTTACCATGTGTTTCGTTAATACATTTACTACATCCTGGTGAAACCAAAGCCTGCTGCGATATCCTGGGTGAGATGGTGATACTTCATGAACAATCTCTCTTCCCATGTCTCGGAGTAGGTTATGCATTTCTAGCTTATTAAATGGGTTAATTGCTATAAGAGACCTTTCAAGAAGAACTTTCATACCAATTTCTGGAAAGAATCCACAACCATCTAGTATTGTCATCACATAATCTTTATCCATCCCAATATAGAAACATGCAATATCAAGAAATATGGCTTTCAATAAATCATCATCTAGTGTGTCAAAGCTTATCCTAAGCTTCTTTTGAATTTTTTGGTGAGGTACCTTCTGTAATTTTTCCAGAAAACTTTCCCATTCTGGTAGGCTTCTTTTAAACAAAGAAGAACCAAAAATTTCAAGAGCTAACGGCAGTCCTTCAACATGCTCCACCAAACTGTTGGAAAGTTCGAAGAAATCTTTATCTGAAGCAGGCCTCCTAAATGCATACCAACTTAAAAACTGAATTGAATCCTTATGATTCAATTGTTGAACCTTATATCTTTCATCCACCTCTAATTCAGTCAGCAAATGTTCATCTCTGGTTGTGACGAGAATCCTACTTCCTCGACCGAACCACTTCCTATCACCAACTAGTGGTCTCCATTGTGCTGACACAACCAAGTCATCAAGAACTATAAAAACTCTTCTACAACAAAGCCTCTCCTTGATTAAATTGACACCCCTGTCAATATAATCTATCTCGAATTTTTTCCCATTCAAGATATCAGAAAGGAGCTTCTCTTGCATCCTAGCAAGACCATTAGGTTGCTGCGAGTCATCTTCAATATTTGACAGGAAACTGCATCCTTCAAATCCTTCACAGACCATTAGGTTGTACACAGCTTTTGCAATGGTGGTCTTACCTATCCCACTCATTCCATAGATGCCCACTACGCGAACTTCTTCAGATCTAATATCTAGTAATCTCATCACCCTTTTGATACGTGATTCTAGAGCTACTGGGTGAGTGGCGACGTGCAAGCCATTGCGAATATTACGGTTTAATTTTCTGATAACATCATCGACAATCTCTTGGATGAATTTCGATTCATATCTGTAAAATTATTTGCAATGAAAGAACACAAGAAAAACATAAGTAAATTTGATTATCAGTAAACACCCACTTTTGGTTATATAATTTTTATAATTATCTTGATTACGATACTACAATTAATCAATTATAATAAAAAATTATTTAAGAGTTCATCACTTAAAATATAATGAGATTTAAATAGTTTTTTGATGGACACTTCACAATACTAAATTATAATTGATTAATTATAATCCAATAATTATATATTATGTATTCTCGTTTTGCACTTCAAACAAATAATTTTACAACAGAAATAAATTACACATTTTTTCAGGTATTTATAATTTGGGTAGAATTTTCGCTTTTAATTTTAAGGTTTAAATCTTCAAACATAAAAAAAAAAATTTTATAGTAAGATATAAATTGACTACAAGAACTTAAAATTAGATGCATATTATAATATTAATAGAACTAACTAGCAATTAAAATTAGTTTCATTTAATTTTTTATTTAAAAACGAAGATGTAAATGTAAATATATATATATATATATCTTAGAATTTTTTGGATGATTCATCTTGGAAATTAAATATTACCCATTTGCCATGTTTCGAAGGTCCCAGCCGGATAAATTTCCGGCTTCTGTAAGGGCTTTTCTCCACTTTTTGATCCTTTCCATCTTATCTTTAAACCGTTCTTTGTGTTTAGCAAAAGCTTCTTCATAACTTCCGATCTGTTTCCGGACATCAGATGGATCAATATCGTAGAAGACTGGAATAACAACCTGGCCTGTTGTGTTTTTGCACTCAATAATCTTGACTAGCTCATCAAGACACCACCTGGAAGAAGCATAGTTTTTAGAGAAAACCACTATAGAAAGTTTTGATTCTTCAATTGCTTTAAGGAGCTCCGAGGAGATGTCTTTTCCCCTGGGAAGTTCGTCGTCATCTCTGAAGGTAACCACTCCATGTCTCACCAGAGCTGCGTAGAGATGATCCGAGAAGTTCTTCCGAGTGTCTTCGCCTCTGAAACTTAGAAAGACATCATGGTTCCATTTGAAGCCAGAGGAAGATGCTTCAGAGAAGCCTTTGGCAGCCATGGAAAGTCAAACAAAAAATTGCAATGGATAAAATGGTTTTTGGAAACTTAGTACATCCATCTGAAAATTAAAATATAAGGGTCAT
Organism: Durio zibethinus; assembly: GCF_002303985.1. The sequence goes on along the minus strand of NW_019168026.1, from coordinate 12,303,400 downwards.
TACTAATCGTCGTTACTATTCAAATTAATGACTAAGAACCCACCAAGAAATTCATACGTGGAATGGAAATTAATGAGAAATGGCTTGGAGGAGTAGTAGGTGCATATTGTTAGTCAAAAAGGCCTTAATCCAATCAAGTCGGTGGAAGTATAATGAAATAATTAATTAAACAAACAAAGATAATAATTTAACGTGATTTGATCTAACTGACCTACGTACACAGATGAGAAACAAGATCTATTAGTTGTAGAAAATTATAAACATACATAAAAATATATCAACCACTCGACAATTAATATTCATAAACCCTCTTAATCTTCTCTAGTCCTATGGAGTATTCTCAACCCAAACAAATATATACCAATATACATCATTTCAACACAACTAAACACATATCCATATGCACCCATACATCATAACTATGTGGACTTTCTCAATCTATTTTGGTCTACTCACAAACATTCAAATATACGCACCTATAAAAAGTAAATCTTTGGTAGTCTTTTGAGGTATCTATTCATAAAACCTTATAATTCTCTTGCATTTTGTCTCATACCTAACCTGATAGAGATTTTACTTATTTAAAATCATACAAACTTGCAATCTTTTTTCTTTTATAATTATTTTTTTGCAAGTCAGATTTGTCCTTCAAACAATATCTAATAAATCTTAAACAAATCTCTTATAAGATTTGAGTGATCTGGACTTCAATAATATCTTCAATGAAAAAGGCAACTCTATTGTCGTTTATGAAAGTTTCTTTTGACTATATAGAAAAAAGGCCAAAGGCGACTTGAACGATGGTAAAGTTAAATTATGTGGACCTTAAACCTTTTTTATATTGTTACTTTATTAGAAGAAAGAACAAAAGAGAAGATGTTGGTGGCTAGGTAACATTAAGGTAGGGAAATTTTTTGCGAAGTTATGTAAATGATGTTTGCGAAATTTTTTATTAGAAATAATTTAATAAAAATTAAAATAAAAAATAAAAATTAATTGATTGATGAAGTTTATTAAGAAGATCAATAATATGTAAAAAAAAATTGTTAAAAATATCGTTTATAATTTAAATTTGATGAATAAATATTTAATAATAAAAATTCTATTAAGTTTTTTTATTAAAAATACTTATTTTTTTACTAATAATATATAAGTATATTATATATTCGTATTGAGATCTAAATATGTATCAAAGTTAATTATAGTATATTACATTGTCTAGTAAATACAATTTTAAGTTTTTTATATTTTTGAATTTTTGTTAAAAGGATATATATATGTATATATTTCTTATCATAAAATGCATATGGTTGAAAAATATTCCCTTTTTTTTTTCTTAGGAATTAATTTAAAAGTTTTAGTTTAAGATGTTAAAAACATGATGTCACCACATATCTAGTTTATTATTGGTTTATAATTTATAAAGCATAGACCACTAATTATATATATATATATAGAGAGAGAGAGAGAGAGAAGAAATAAGTTACACCAAAAAAAATTTTATATATTTTTTTAATTATTAATTTTAATATATTCAAGAGATAAGATTAAACTTTTTTTTTGTACTTGTGTCTTTCATCCTTTAGATCTATTAAAATAATAATTAGAAAAAAAATGTTAAACTAAAATGTTTTATACATTTGTAAATTATTCCTTCCCTCTATATATATATATATATAATCTAATTACATAAACATTAACATTATTATTACAAAGTGTGTGTAATATTGTTTGAATTTAAATAATATATTACAAAATATTTTATCCTCAGCTTCTTGATTTAGTGATTAAAGAGTTTTAACAAGATGTAGAAATCTTGATTTCCAAACCAAGATCTTCTCTCTCTTCCCTCATAAACTATGCCCATTCTATGTACAAAAATAAATTAATAGGTAAAACCAATATAGAATTAAATTAAATGAATATGTGGTGCCATTTGAACCTAAAATTTATAAATTTTAAACCCTTACTTTTATTATTAAAAGAAAATCTCATAATTATCAACCATATATAGAGGATAATCTTTTAAATTTTAATTTTTGATTTTTCACAAAAGGTAAAAGCTACTAATTACTAGACCCAACACTATCTTAAATCTCTAAAATTTGAACTCCATTAGTGTTGAGCAATATTTACATAAATTGTTATTTTACATATTGTAAAATCTATACCATAATATAAAAATTATTCTCTAATTATACCCGTAAATAATTGTTCAATTGAAGCTTTTATTGCATGATGCATGTTGCTTTATAATTACCTTCAATTAATTTTTATTTTAAATTTTAATAAATCTATTATTATTATTTAAAGTAGTTTCCAAATCTATCAAAATATGATTAATTCAAGTGGTAAAAAAAGTATGTTTCCTTTTTGTTACCTACGTTCGAATCTGCTGAAAGGCTACGAGAAGATGCCTTCTCATGAATTTGCTAGGCCTAACATAAATAAACTTATTTAAACCAGTCTAGTAAGTGATGTACTTGGTAGAATCTAGCAACCTCGTACCACTAAATAAAAAAAAAAAAGTGGTCATCAAATCTACTAATATTCATAAGGGCATCCAATTTGGGGACATTTGTCATCTTATGATTGGATGTTTAATAATTTTTTATTTTAATTAAAAACAAAGATAAAACTAAACTATTTAAATAAGCACTAGATAAAAAAGTTTTTGGGTCAAAATTACAAAAGAAATTTAAAAAATTAATAAAAATATTTTTCAAAAAATATTTTTCTAAAAAAATTATTTAAAATTATAAAAAAAATTAATAATTGCCTGATGAGTGTCAAGTAATTAGCCCATTAGAAGACTCCCTTTTTTTTTAATTAATGTTTTACTTTATATTTGTATTTATATCTTCATATATAAAAAAGGAAATATATATACACCTAAATTTAAATAATTTAGATTTGTTTAGAAGAAAATCTACTAAAATATATCAATTTACCTATTTTTTACTAAATTAAATTGAATAGTTAAATATATTTATCTACAAAAAATCTTAAATGAAAATTTTAAAAAAGTTGAAAGTTATGATTTTTTATATCTTCATGCATAAATAAATAAATAAATATATATATATATATATATATACAGTTAAGTTCAAATAATTAATATTATTTTGATCAAGAGCAATTCAAACAATATAACACAATTTTGGGCACATTTCCTTGCCTAAAACAAGAAGTTACATAATAAGAGCTCTATTAATTAATTTGAAAACAAGAAAGCAATAACTTCATTTCAATGTTTTATTCGTCTGGTACAATTTCTCTTATCTTAGTCCCCAGGTTTGGGCATTTCTTTGTACCAAAAATTAATCTAAAACCAATTGTTAAAATAGATGTTGTCGAGTTATAAAACACATTTTTATATGGACAATGTTATATTCAGATATTTCATACACATAAATTATACTTATAGGTATTTTTCAAATCTACCAAAAGCAAATAAGGATATATAAATATCTCTTTTGTAATAAATATCTACCTAACTTTAAGCCTAACTTCAACCCTAACTTCATAATTAGATAAGAACAAAATTTGTTAAGCTTAAATATTGAAGATTGTATTAGAGAGGGATCGGATACCTAGCCCATCTCTCTCCCTCTTTTCTATACTCTCTTGTAATATCTCTTTCTCACATCCCCTTTTCTCTTGTAATTGGTATCAGAATCTTATCTACGGTCAAAGAACCTTAACTATTTCTAGTTTGTATTTATATATATCAAGGTTGATATATCTATATTCTATATGAGGTTTCCAATTTCAAGCTATCTTTATAAGTATTTCTTTACTTTCTCAATTTTTAATTTTTAGCTTTATGTTTTAAAACTCATATCTGTTTACTATCTCTGTGCTAGTGTTGTGGCTTTGTTGTTGCCTTTTAATCTAGCTTTAGAGATCTTGGTATGGTATACAAACGGTTTTAGATACCAATAACATGTAGCAAAAAATTGAAAACTATGTTTGCTCAAAAAACCTTCATAATCATAGTCTACATGTGGATTTTCAATTAAAAAATCATATTCTAGCAATCAGTCATAGTATAAATAGTTTAATTGATTTATCTAATATTTTCTTTAAAAATATGTTCACTAAAGTTGATATACTAGAATAAAAAATAGATAGTTTAGGACAAGTTACTAGTTTAGATTTAAACCAAGAATCTAAACAGTTATTAGTAAATATTAATAAAAAATTTAAATTATTAGAAGTTGATAAAAGTCAAACAAATAACTTTAGACCATTATATTATGGTAATGCTATTTTTACACTTAAAGATGATAAACCATCATCTTCCCAACCAACGAAATTTTTTAAAGCAAAACAATTGGATTTAAAATCCCATAAAAGTTTTATAAAATATCTTAGGTATAAAATGAAAAAAGCAATTGTTCCTATAGAAATGATTGATTATTTAAATATGATAGAAGAAATTTATGAAACACATATAGAACCATTTAAAAAATTTAATTATTATTATATGTTTAATTATGATACTACCGATGAAAGTAGTTCAAAGGAAGAAGACAAAGACAAAGACAAAATCTTAACTACTGACATAGAACTAAAAAAATAATATAGTAGCACATAATCTTCATCCTCTGAAAAAGTAGATGGAGATATCAATACTAGACCTACACCTATGGATCTTGATCAACAAAAAGTTGATAAGGAAAAAAGAAAAGTAGAAGAAGTTTCTAACCAAGAAATAGATGATCAAAGTAGGTTTGAAAATAGAATAGAATATGATATTTATAAAGATGAAATAAAATAAAATTCGAACATCTTCTGAATCTATTACAAAACCTATACCACAATTTACTTTTATAGAATCTTTAAATAAAAGAAATATAGCTCAATGAGGTATGTATTTAGATCTTTCAAAAATCTCCATAAATGACTATAGAAAAACCATAGAAGATTGGGCACAATCTATGACTATTGTAGTAAACAACTAATAAAGACACTTGGTCTAAAAATTTTTTTCTAAATTATTTTTGTGGAACATTTCAAAGGGATGCTTTGCAATTTTGGCAAAAATGGGAAAATTCATAAGTAAAAAGAGCTCATTACAACTATACCAAATTTTTTAAAAAATCTTACAAAATGAATTTTATGGAAGAATGGAACCAACTGATCAAAACAGTGAAACTAGTTATTAACCAAGATAAAATTAAGTGATATAAGACAATTAAAAGAATTTTCTAAAAAGTTTTTTCATGAATACCAAAAATTGGATGAATTACATTCAAAATTTTGGAAAGAATAATATTTTCATAAATTATCATCATCGTTGGATGAACTCTATAATCAACAATATCCCAAATATTTGGAACCCCATAACCCTATAGTAGAAAATAGAGATTATTTAGATTCTATAGGAAATAGAGTTTATTTTGCTTCTAAACAAATTATAGAACATTGCCTTAAGACAAAGCTTGTAAAGCAAGTGAAAAGTAGATTAAGTAATAAACAATGCACAAAAATATTAGAAAATGAATACGAATTTGAATGTAAATCTTAATCTAAAACCTATTCTAAAAAATTCAAAAAGAAAAGAAGATATAAATAGGTCAAATGGAGCCTAAAAAGCATAAATTTGACAAAAAGAATAAATATGTGAGAAGAAAAACTTCTAAAAACAAATCCAAATGCAAATGTTTTATTTGTGATGAAAAATGTCATATTGCACCCCAATGTCCTAACAAAGGAAAAAATGTTAAAAAATTTATCAAAACTCTTGAAAAATGAGATTTAGAAAATTGTTTTAGAAAAGAAGTTTTCTGAAGAAAAAATTATTTATGAATTAATTTCTAAAACAAATTCTGATTCAAATGATGATGAGTATATTTTCATAATCAATTCTAGTAGTAATTCTATATCAGAAGCTAAGAATCAACTTAGTTCTGAAACTAAAGATATACCTACTGAAGAATAGCAAGTGACAAAATTAAGTGATGTCTTGGACACGATATTACTATTTTAGATGAATTGTTAGAAAACTGCAATCATTAAAGAAAGATGAAATATATAAACTTTCTATCTTTTCAAAGTTCAAACCATGGACACATAGACAGATAGAAAATTTTAGTGGAAATAACATAGCTCCTGATTCTAATCAAAGATCTATAAATATTTTTTTATTTACTAGATAAAAAATTAGGAAAATTAAACAAAAATATCCTAAAATGAGATATATACATTTAGGAATAATTATGATAACTATAAAAGCATTACTCAAAGTTGGTAATGATATACCAATAATAGCAATATTAGTAGATAAAAGATTTGAAAATCCTATTAAAGCACTAATAGGAGGAATACAATCAAATATTATATCAGGAGCTATTTGGTTTAAAGTAAAACCAAACTATTTTATTTCTACTAATGACCCATTAATAAAAGATTGCCTTAGACTTAAAATAATGACAAAAAAGCCAAAAATTAGAAATGTGGCTCATGATCTGTCTATAAACTGATAGCTATTAATGAATTTACTAATCATACTTTCACATCTCTTAAAGAAATAAATTCTAATATTATTGAAATATTTGAACCCAAACCTTTTGATTCAAAAATTAAACCAAGACTAATAAATCTTAGAGATCTATAAGTACCAATTGGATGGTTATTAGAGGAAATTACAAAACCTATTTCTTCTGATAAAATAATAAAACCCATTGAATTTTTTGCATGAGGAAATAACCTTTATTTTAAAAATCATGAAGAAAGTAGTTCTAGTAACAATCTAGTTCTACCGTCATCCTCTTCCATACCTTTATTCTCAAATAGAGATAATAAAGATGCTGAGAGTATTGCTAGTGAACAATCATACAGACCATCTTTTCATTTTCAACCTTAATCAACAGGTAAAAAAAATATAAATATCCCTATATTTCTTGGCAATACTATTAGTCAAAGACATGTAAACTATGTTTACAATTCAGTAAACTCTGTTTTAAATTTAATTTCTTTTGAAAATACTAGAAGAGATGATATTCGAAGTCTAGCTTAATCAACCAATAAAAAATAGGTAATGATGAAGTTATTACATTTTCAAAAAATCAACCAAAAAGGCATTATAATTATGTTGAAGCAAAATTTAAATTTAAACAGTATAAATGATACTTTTTAAATTTTTTAATAGATACTGAAGTTACTATATGTGATTGTAGAAGTAATGCTTTACCATTGGAAAAATAGGAGCCAATTAAACATTCTATAGCAGTAATAGGAATTAATGGAAAAGAAACTATAATAAGATATAAAGTAAAAAATTCAGAATTCCAAAAATTTTATATTTTCCTTTTATGCCTGGTGATATGTTATTAGAAAATAATTTTATATACAATTATTTACTTTACTGTTTAAATCCTAATAATATTGTATTTCCTATAAATAAAAAAGCTATAAACTACCACTAGTAAAAAATCATAAACATATATGTGACTATGATTTCCTATCTGAAACCAAGCAAATTGAAATTAAAACAATAAGTGAAACACACTGGTTATATAAAATCTTAAAAGAAAGCTTAAGTGATGAACAATTAAAATTATAGTCTAGAAGTCTTAGTTTAAAAATTCTTGATTCAAAGAAAATAATTAGAGTAAAACCAATTATCTATACTAAACAAAATATAGACAAATTTGATATACAAATTAATGAGCTTTTACAAAATGGAATTTAAAGCTCACTACTAGTCCACATTCAAGCCCAGTATTTATGGAAAGAAATCATGCTAAGCAAAAAAGAGGAAAAGCCATAATGTAATAAACTATAACAGGCTTAATCAACATTTAATATTTGATGGTTATTTTATTCCAAGAAAAGATGTACTAATAAATTTAGCAAAAAATGTTAAATATTTTAGTAAAATTTTGAATTTTGGCAAATAATGTTAACTGAAAATTAAAAAATTTTCAACAGCTTTTAGTGCTCATAAAAGCCATTATCAATGGAGAGTTATGCCTTTCGAATTTTGTAATGCTTTTGTAATGCTCCACAAATCTTTTAAAGATGGATGGATACAATTTTTGAAAAATATAAAGATTTTTATGTAGTATATATTGATGATATACTTATATTTTTTGAAACATTAAATAAGCACAGGAAACACCTAAATCTCATAGCTCAAGAATTTATAAAACATGATATAATATTAAAATCTAGAAAGATAGAGCTTGAAAAAGCTAATATAGAGTTCTTAAACTTAAATTTATTTTTAGAAAGTCTTACTTTACAAGGCCATATTATAATAAAAATTAATGAATTTTAGAAAAACTAAAAGATAAAAAAACAACTTCAAAGTTTTCTATGACTTTTTTAATTTTGTAAAGCAATTCATTAAGAATCTTCTAAAGATGAGAAAGTTTTACAAGAAAAACTAAAAAAGGATACACCTTTTTCTTGGATAAAAAATGATTATGATATTATTAAGCAAATAAAATCAGATCATAAATTTATACCTAAAGTATATCTTCCTAAATTAGGAGAATTACTTATTCTCGAAACACACGCCTCATACCAACATTTAGGATGTATACTTAAACTAAAGGTACACGATTAAGAATTAATTTATGATTATAATTTAGGAAAATTTAAACCCAATAAATTAAAGTATATTATATTTGAAAAAAAAATTATTTGCTATAAAAAATACAGTAATTAAATTTCATATTTATTTAATAACTGAAAATTCTATTATTAGAATTGATAATCAAACAATTAAAGATTTTTTAAATGATAAAAAATTAGAAATTAATCCAACCAAATATTTGATTTAATAATTGAAGCGTGCTTTTTATTTTGTTTAAAAAGCTGAGTTGAAACCTCTCAATTCCCAATATAAATAATGATAATAATTATATCTTAAGGTTTCTTTTTTTATTTATTACATTTTCTTGAGCTCTGTAAACAGATATGGGAGTTGCACTGGAATATTCATAGGAATTATTTCATCCCAAAACCAGCAATAACGGTTGATGAAAAGCAAGTTCTGAAAGAGTTTAAAGAGCTGAAATGTGCAAGAGATAAAGCCTCTGCTAATGCTCCTGTGAAGGGAAAGACTTGGAATTCTTTACCGTCAAAAAATGTCATCAAACATCAAATTAAGGTAACATGAACTAAAGTCTTTCAAATACTACTACACCTAAAATTTGCTAATTGGTGCCAAAAGCCGTATATAATCACCTTGCTGATTATCAATCCTTTCATTTTGTTATACAGCTGATGAATAAGGCATCATCTGATGAAGACAAAAAGGAATATTTGCAGCTGAGAGATAGAATTGAGCTGGTCAAGCAAGAAATAAATGTCGTAAAGAAGGATATAGGTTGTTTGAAGAGGCAGCTGTTAGATGTGCGCAGGAAAAAAGGGGGAAGCTTACAAAATTATTCTAAAGTTGATTAAGATTCAAAGTCAGGCAATTGGATGATTTCCACTTTTGTATATATGAAAATATTCAGTTTGACTTAGAAATTAAATGTCTGAAAATACTGAATGAAATAACTGTTTTGTAAAGCCAGAAGAGAATTCAACACAACTGGGTAATGATGCTGAAGTGCTAATGACAAAAGTACGAAAAATAAGGAGAAAACTAGATGGTAGAACTTGGATTAAATGATCTTCAAATTTGTGATTTATATTTTTATATGAGAAACAACTGCACACTTGAGCATGACTCAATGGTAGGCGTAAATTCGCCCACTCAAAGGGAGGGGTTCCAATTTTTCTTAAAATAAATAATTATATTTCAACCCATCCACCATTTTTTATTTTGTTAAGACGGTCCACTTATCTCTCATGTTTTGTCTAAATATAATTTTTTTTCATACGATTTTAAAATCCCCTGCATCAACTAAATGCATTTAAGATTTAATTACTTTTTAATTATCAGAATCATCTCATAGTAATCCTTGTAGAAATTTTGGGAAAGTTAAAATTGAGGGATAGTGTGACTATTGGGAAAAAAAATAGTGTTATCTTAAATTTATTCAGAATGAGGCCCTACTTTGAAAATATCGGGGAAAATGGGAAAAAATAAATCAAATCAAAGGAGAAAAACCAAGCCAATATAGTTTAATTCACTGAATCACTTCCTTCAAAAATGACCATGGCAGCTGTCAATGTCAAGTGGTCTTAATCTTGATCCAACTTGTTCATACCTTCCCGTTGACTGAAAATGCTAGTAAATGAAGTCATCCGAGATATGAACTAATCTCTATTTGAAGCAAACAAGGACCCATCATCTTCATTTTTCTCAATTCTTTCCATCAGATTAATTGTTCATTTTCTATACCAAAGACGACAAAACCATGGCCAACTCTCCCTGCAACAGAGCTTTCCTTGCTTTTAGCCATGGTTTGCTAGTAAAAATCAATTGATTGATAGAGTTCATTGAAAAATCAATAATATGTAAAATTTTTTTTTTTTAAATATCATTTATAATTTTAATTTGATGAATACTTATTTAATAGTAAAAACTTTTTTAAATTTTTTTACTAAAAATACCTATATTTTTACTAATAATATATAATTATATTATATATTTGCATTGTGATCTATAAAAGTATCAATGTTAATTATGGTATATTACATGGTCTAGTAAATACAAATTTAAGTTTTTTTATATTTTTGAATTTTTGTTAAAAGGATATATATATATATATATATGTATGTATTTCTTATCTTAAAATGCATATGATTGAAAATATTCTTTTTTTTTTCTTAGGAAAAATATTCAATTAATTTAAAAGTTTTAGTTTAAGATGTTAAAAACATGATATCACTACATATCTATGCTATTGTTGGTTTAGAATTTCTAAAGCATAGACCATCAATTATATATATATATATATATATATATATATACATATATGGATGGAGAAGAATTAAGTTACACCAAAAAAGTTTTATATATTTTTTTAACTATCGATTTCAATAAATTTAAGGGATGAGGTTAAACTTTTCTTTTTCACTTGTGTTTCTCATTCCATAGATCTATTAAAATCAATAATTAAAAAAAAGTGTAAAACTTTTTTTTTTCATTTATGTCTCTCATCCCTTGGATCTATTGAAATCAATTGTTAATAAAAAGTGTGTGTAATATTTTGTGTAATATAGAAATCACTAGTGTAAGTTGATTCCTCCCCTATATATATATATATATATATATATTATCTAATTACATAAACATTAACATTATTATTACAAAGTGTGTGTAATATTTTGTTTGAATTTAACTAATATATTACATAATACTTTATCCTCAACTTCTTGCTTTAATGATTAAAGAATTTTTAGAACAATGTAAAAATCTTGATTTCGAAACTAGGATCTCCTCTCTCTTCCTCTATAAATTATGCCCATTCTATGTAAAAAAATAAATTAATAAGCAAAACCAATATAAAATTAAATTAAATGAATATGTGGTGCAATTTGAACTTAAATTTGTAAATTTTAAAACCTTACTTTTATTATTAAAACAAGTGCTCATCATTATCAACCATATATAGAGATAATCTTTTAAATTTTAATATTTGATTTTTCATAAAGGGTAAAAGCTACTAATTACTAGACTCGATACTATCTTAAATCTCTAAAATTTGAACTCCATTAGTGTTGAGAAATATTTATATATATATATATAATATTATTTTACATATTCTAAAATCTATACCATAATACAAAGTTATCCCTAATTGAAACAGTAAATAAATGTTCAATTGAAGTTTCCATTTTATGACACATGTTGCTTTATAATTACCCTTCAATTAATTTTTATTTTAAAATTTAATAAAGCTATTATTATTATTTAAAGTAGTTCCCAAATCTATTAACATATGGTTAATTTCAATGGCAAACAAGGTGTGTTATCTAGGTTTGAATCCACTGAAAGGCTATGAAAAGATAACTTCTCATGAATTTGTTAGACCCAACATTAATAAATCTATTTAAAATCGATCTAGAGAAGGATGAACTTGGTAGAATTCAAGAACCTTGTACCTTTAAATAAAAAAATAGTCTCCAAATTTATTATTATTTGTAAGGCATCCAATTTGATGACATTTGTCATCTTATGATTGGATGTTTAATAATTTTTTTATATTAATTAAAAATAAAGGTAAAACTAAATTGTTTAAATAAACTTTTACATAAAAAAAAGTTTTTGGGTAAAAAATTACAAAAAAATTTTAAAAAATAATATAAATACTTTGTAAAAAATATTTTTATAAAAGAATTACAAAAATTATAAAATATTATTAATTGCTTGATGAGTGTCAAATAATTAGCTCTTTAAAAGACTATTCTTTTTTTTTAATTAATATTGTACTTTACATATATTTATATCTTCATACATAAATAAGAAAAATATATAAACTTAAATTCAAATAATTTATATTATTTTAAAAATTAAAGATATCATTGATAGACAATTTTCATTCAATTAGGTCTTGCCTTTTGTTTTTCTTAGAATTTGCTTCAAAAAAGAAATTTAAAAAAATTGAAGAAGATACTTCAGAGAAACCTTTGGCAGCCAAGGAAGTCAAAGAAAAAAATGCAGTGGAGAAAATGGGTTTTGGAACTTAGCACATCCATCTGAATATTACACTGTAAGGATCGTTACTAATAGTTAGTATTCACATTACTTTTGTGTTTTTTTTTTTTTTTTTTTGGGGGGGGGGGGGGGCTGTTACTATGACTAGGAACCAACCAAGAAAAAAGTTCATTAAATCACTTTGTCTGATCCAAGAAATTCATACGCGGAATGGAAATTAATGGGAAATAACTTGGAGGAGTTGTCCAGAGTGATGTGGACTTCAATATTATCTTCAATGAAACAAGCAACTTTACTTTCCTTTTCGAAAGTTTCCTTTGACTATATATAAAAACTCCAAAGGCAACTTGGACGATGGTGAAGTTACGTTGTTAGAAGAAAGAACAAACGAGAATATGTCGGTGGCTAGGTAATATTAAGGGAGGGAGATTCTTAATAAACTTATTTAGATAAAGTTTGTAAAATTTTTTATTAAAAATAATTTAATAAAAATCAATTGAATTTAATGAAAAGATTAATATATATTAAAAAATTATTAAAAATATAATTTATATTCAAATTTGATAAATATTTATTTAATAGTAAAAAATTTTGTTAAGTTTTTTTATTAAAAATATCTATTTAAAAATATATCAAATTTAATTAATTTTTTTTAAAATTTATACATTTAATCTATATAACAAGATTTTTTAATTTTGATTTTAAATTGTAATTTTTATAATATAATATAATTTTTAACACAAATAAACACAAACTTATATGTATCCATTCATCATACCTATGTGAGCCCTCTCAATCTCATTTAGTCCACTTCAAAACATTTAATTTACACACTCATAAGATGTAAATCTCTAGGATTGTCTATTCCATAAAACCCTACAACTCTCGTACATTTTTTTTATCACACCTAACCCTGTAGAGACTTTACTTATTTATAACTATACAAACTTGCTTATTAAGAATCCCTTTTCTTTTAGAATTTTTCTTTTGCAAGTCAAACTTGCCTATTAAGAATCTCTTTCTTTTTAGAATTCATCTTCTGTAGGTCAAATTTGCTTATTAAGAATACCTTTTCTCTTAGAATTCTTCTTTTGTAAAGTTTTTTATCCATCAAGAAATATCTGGCTAATCACAAATAAATCTCTTATATTTTTTATTGATTATTTGATTATACTTCTGTTGACACGAATTAGATTGGGGCTTTTTGCCCAACAAGTCAATTGTTGGGAATAATGACTCAAATCCCATAAGAGATTTATTTAAGATTGGTCATATATTATTTGATAGACAAAAAGACTTATAGAAGAAGAATTCTAAAAAGAAAGAGATTCTTAATAGGCAAGTTTGACTTGCAGAAGAAGAATTCTAAAAAAAAAAGATTTTTAATAGGCAAGTTTGTATAATTATAAATAGTTGAAGTCTCTACAAGATTAGGTATAAGAAAAAAAATAAGAAAATTGTAAGGTTTTGTAGGATAGACACACATAAGAGTATTGGGGATTTACGTATTATAGGTATATAAGTTTGAATGTTTAGGAGTGGACTAAAGAAGATTGAGAGGGTCTACTTAGGTATGATGAATGGGTACATATGGGTTTGTGTTTGTTTGTGTTGAAAGAGTGCACATGGGATGTATTTGTTTGGGTTGAGAATACTCCATAGGACTAGAAAAGATTGAAAGGGTTTATGGGTATTAGTTATGAGTGTTTGATTTGATTTGATATTTATTTATAATTTTCTATAACTAATGGATCTTGTTTCTCATCTATAGACGTAGGTCGGTTGGATCAAACTACATTAAATTATTGTCTCTTATATGATTGATTGATTGTTTGATTTCACTTTCACTGGTGTGATTGAATTGAAGCTTTTTAGCCTAACAGAAGTTGCCCCATTTATGACCCATCATTTTAAAATTTCATTGCATCATGCATGAAGAGGAATGTTTTCCAACTTTAGCCAAATAAACTTTTCATAACTTATTAAGTCATGTCTCCAAGGTTTTGTCCAGAAGAACCATTCTTCAAGTCACGTTTTACCATCTCCTAACATGCTAATCACTTCTTCTTTGGATTCGAGCTGTAGTAGAACCATACTTCCTCCCATCATTCTTACAGAAAAGTGCATAACTCATTCACTAAATGTGTGTTGTTGAAGAATATGGATTGCTTGTGGGTTTTTTACCTCTGCCACTGCACACTTCTCTAACCAATCCGTCAAAAAGTCTTCCTCTTCCACAATAATCTGGTTCTGCCTTTGATTCTTATCTTCTACTGCCAGAGCTGGTGGCGCTATTCCTTTTGGGTTTGTTGCGTTGACGCTGCCTTCCTGCATTGTTACATGCTCCGCTAGAACATACATTTTTACCCCTTTTGCATAGATTGTTCCCAGCCTTCTTAATTTTCATATGCGAGATAGGAGAACTAAAGGAGGGTTTTGCTTTTCATTTGATTTATTGTAGATATTCCACTATGACTTTTCTCGTACTTGGCTAGACCCACCCTCAATCTCCATCCATTCCAAACGGATCCGTCAGATGCTTTTATGACAGATAGAGCCTTATGCAAATCCTTGAAACGAAAGAAGCCAAATTTGCTACGCCTAGATATTTTCCTCTTTAAATGAATGTAGACATCTAGGATTCTCCCTTGCTACATGATCTTATCCCACAATATCTACTTCCCTGCCTTGAGGATCGATATTATCGACAAAGACTATGATTAACTTCCTTTTCCATTGTTCTATCTCTGAACGCAATTGCCTATACCCCTTTGATCGATTGCAACTGTTCGTCTTGCCGTACCCCTTCCACTTTCTCGCTTTACTTTTCATCTCTCTCTTTCAAAAGTATACTTGTTATTCTTGTTAATAGTTTACCTCACATGAATTATGAAACCTTTGATTATATTTGATGGAATTAGAAGAGTTAATGTTTTACTTTTTGAACATTTCATGAAAGTTGTAATCGGATTTCAGATACTTTTTAAACATTTCGACTTCAGCTTGCAAGTGCAACTTTGTAGGGAGGGGCAAGAGAGAGAAGTTAAGGAAGTAGAATGTGTAATAAAATACTAACGTAGAATTTAATTGAGTGAAAGTATCTATATTTTAGAATAAAATTTAGAAGTGTTTTAGTTAAGGAATTAAAATTAAAAATACTTGGGTTTGAGAAAAAACTCATCTTTACAATTAAATATGTATTTAGATAATTATGTTTATATAAATAGATATCTATTTGTACAATTATATCTAGTATATTTATTCAATTATAATTATTTTTTTAACTTTTAAAAACATATAAAATATTGATCTTTAATCAAATCAAATAATTTTGTACATTTGAATAAAATAAAATAAACAAAATAAATCTTAAGCAAGTTTTTTTTACCCAAATCAAATAATTAATATTTTTAAATCAATGAATATTTAATGGATTGATTTCGTTACTATAAAGCATAATCAATTATTGAATTTTATTGCATCCGCCAAAGTATATGACTGAAACTTTTTTTTCTCGTCCAATAATTATGAGGTGAGGAGCAATGCAATAAAACATTAAAAAAAAATGACCTGATACACGTCATGAAAATTTTCGTCAAATTTTCTTATTTTCGTACGTGTATGGTCCCGTTGATTTAATGCTAAACGGCATCAATCTTCATCATTTGGAAAATTCCCGACAACTAATCCTTGGAAATTTGGTTCCTAGTCAATAAACAAAAACAAATATATTTAAAAGCCATATATAGACTTTCACTCCGGATAGAAAACACATATAAGAAAGTTGCCACGCGCCTTCAACGAAAATACGGTCCCCAATTGATATATTCTGGTTTTTCTGCTTTCTTAATGTTTCCTTGTTAACCCAAGTCTCCGATCTTTCAATTAATTGTAATTGGCCTTAAACTATTTCAAATTTCCTCCTATAGTCATTTGGTTTTTCTGACATGGATGAAAGTTTGAGAACAGCTGCTCGGCAAGGAAACATTAGTGATCTGTATAGATTAATTCAGGAAGATGGTAATGTTTTGAAGCGCATTGAGAAGGTGGAGTTTATCGACACTCCACTGCACGTAGCTGCAGATGAAGGGTGCATTGATTTTGCAATGGAGTTACTGACCTTAAAGCCCACGTTTGCTAGGAAGCTAAACCAACAAGGCTTTAGTCCCATTCATCTTGCAGTGGAAAAGGGGCATAAAGAGCTTGTGCTACTTCTCTTGGAAAATGATAAAGATCTTGTTCGTGTCAAAGGGAAGAAGGGTGAGACTCCATTGCACTACGCAATAACCAGAGAACACAAACATGATCTCATAGCCAGATTTCTGAAGGTTTGTCCTGAATGCGTCCGAGATGTGACAACTACAAACGAGACTGCCTTGCATATTGCAACAAGAAACAATGAATTAGAAGCACTCAAACTCTTATGCGGGATGCTTAGGAGGACTGACTATCGTGAGAAAGTGGTGAATCAGAAAGACAGGAATGGCGAAACTGCCTTGCACATAGCTGCCCGCGATAATCGACATGAGGTTCTACACATATGCTCTAATTAATTCTACTTTTAGCAAAAGAAATAGATTCATTTTAGATTGTATAATATCATCAAGCGCTTGATTATACAGATGCTCAAACTGCTATTGCAATGCAAGGCTGATAAACATGCGACTAATCAGGCTGGTTCAACGGCACTGGATGTCGCACAACAACTTAATAACAGAGAATGCATTAGAATTCTGCGTGGTTGCTGTATTCCAAGAGTTTCAAGTTTTTATTATAAATTGGAGAAACAAATTTTCAAGTACGTGTCTAAGGCATCAACTTTAATATTTCAAGATATGGACAATATATCAATTGAGGACCGCAATGCCTTACTAGTAATTCTAGGACTGCTTTTAACAGCAACATACCAAGCCGGTCTTAGCCCACCTGGCAGTGTTTGGCAGGGAGACAGTTCCTCAAACTCCATTGACAATCAAAGAGATAAAGAAAAAGTAGGAAAATCAGTCATGAAGGAAATTGATTTTCTTTATTTCTACATTCCATCCTCGGCTGTCTTCATGGTAACGTTTTTCTTAACATTGGGTCTCCTTAAACCTTTTCCTCGTGGTTTCAGAACTGCTCTTCAGGTACTCCTTGCATTTCTTGCTATATGCTTTTATGAATCAATCTTTCACCTAGCGCCAACTGATTTAGCAGCTGGAGTTATCGATGCATTTTCAGTTATGGTTTTAGTTTTGATGATGTTCATGTGTTTTGCTTATCGGGTGTCAAAAGTTAGTGTTTTAATTCTAGGATGTTGTTTATTCCGTACAAGTATTCTGTTTCATAGTTTGATAGGAAATGTAAATGTAGGATGTTGGTTATTCCTTTTTCTATATGATGAATTCTGGAAAGGAACAGCTTTAGTTGTAGGGTATTGTTTTCTTATTGTTGTGGGTAGTCGAGAATTCATCATACAACCTATTTTGATCCTAGGATGCTGGTTGTTACTTTGTCTCTGTCGATTCTGCATAAAGTGGTGCAATGAACATTGAAATGCCTGAACAGTCAAGCAATGCACCATGTCCGTGTCCATGTCCCCTACACATGGATTTCAGTTATATTTGGTGGATGTACAAATTGTATCATAAAAAGGTACTACAATTTTCCTTCCATCATTAGTTTTCTCAATTTTTTAAGTTTAAAAAAATGTTAAACAGGCAATTTCGATTGTTAAATTTGTTTTCCCTCCATTTTGGCCCATTTGATGGTGACAATTCTAATTAAACAATTGCAAGTTAATATGCATTTATAAGTCACTAAAAATATAATCATTGCTACTGACAACAATTAATGACCAATTTCTATATAAATTGAGGAAGTTATTACGATTCGAGTGAAGCACGGCAGGCAGAGCAGGTCAATAGAGATTGGTTGAATTTATAAGATTTGAATATTTTGGATATAAGTTCAAATTTTGTTATCAAAAGCCTACTTTGGTGACTGATTTAGAGTAAAAGCATATTGAAAATATTTTATTAAATTAAGAGATTGATGCAGACATGTAGTTGATTTATTAAGTTATAAACCTTGCAAAGGCCCAAGGTTTTATCTATTTTGTTTTTGAGATAAAAAGGAAAACTCAATTTGAGTATTGTTTCTGTTTTATGTACTTTCACTTTTGAGATAAGTTTTATCACTTTTCTTAAAGTGATATACTAAGAATGGAAGATAAAAAATAATTATCTAAGCAATATAGATAAAAAACAATGACATCCCTTTTGCTTTCAAAACTCAATAGCAAAACTCAGAATTAAACAGACGATACTCAAGATATATAAGTCAATCAATCCTTTAAATAATAAAATAGTCTCCAAATTTATTATTATTCGTAAGGCATCCAATTTGACGACATTTGTCATCTTATGATTGGATGTTTAATAAATTTTTTTGTATTAATTAAAAATGAAGGTAAAACTAACTGTTTAAATAAGCTTTTAGATAAAAAAAAAGTTTTTGGGTAAAAAATTACAAAAAAATTTTAAAAATTAATATAAATGTAGACACCACAATCTGTCTGGTGTTCTATTAGGATAATTTTGTTAACAAAAAAAAAATTATAATAAAAAAATGAAAAAATAGGTGTTGAGTTTGATTAAAGCTAGGTGTTTGAATTTGAACTGAATTTAGGGGTTAAAGTTGAAATTTAGAAGGAATTGGAATTTCTATTCAGATTGGAGATTTTGTGGTTTTAATCCTATAAATACAGACCCAAATCATAAAGGAGAAACATAAAAAAAAATTAGAGGGAAAACAGAGAGAAATATAGGTTGCATAGAAAAGCGGAAAGTAGTCAAAAAAAGAGTTTGGAAAATTTTTTTAGGTTTTGAAAAAAAAAAAGAGATTTTTTTTTAGGAAATTTTCTAAAAAATTTTTAGATTTCGGTGAAATTTTTCTTCGAATTTGAAATTTTTGGCTACTTTCCGGTGACATCCTTAGATTTCGGTGAAGTTCTTAGTTTTTGATATCCATTTTTTAGAAACCGATGAACTTTTAGCCAGATTCCAGCGATCCTATCCAGATTTCGATGAAAATCTTAGAATTTGATGAAGATTCAACTGGTATTCTTGGGGTTTTAGAGAGAGAAAGAGAGAAAAGAAAAGGGAAGAGAGAGAGAGGAGGGAAAGTGAAATCTAAGGAAAAAAGGCTGGGTGTTGCCTTTTATACCGGCCCCAAAACAATGCTATTTTCGCTTTAAGGAACCCCAAGATCTGCGCATTTTTCATTCAGGGACCTGACTCAATTGCAACTCACTCTGCCAACTTGCGTTTCAACCAGACCCTATAGCTGAGCCGAGCCAATTTCCTAAGCCGTGCCTTCAAGCTATTATTTGTGCCTCCAGTCGAACCATTTCAACCTTCTAGCTGAGCCATTTCTGTTTTTTGGGGGCATTTTTATTTTATTTAGTATTTTATTTATGTGTTTGTTTTTTTTTTCTCAGTATTTTTGCATGATAAAATTTGGAAAAAAATAAAATATTTTTTGAGAATAAATAAATTTTATTCAATGATAGCATTTTTAGAAATTTCAAATAGTAAATTTTTATAAAATTCCTAAGTGAAGAATTTTGTCTAAATTTGTCCCAAATGGTGGAATAATTTAGATAAAATTTCAATAACAATAATTAATATTTTATTTTCAAACAAAAAAAAACCAAAAATAAAAAATAAAATATTAATAAAATTTTAGAATTAAATACAAATTGCCCAAGGATGGGATTCTTAGAAATTTCAAATGGTAAATTTTTAAGAAATCTCTATGTGAGAAATTTGTCTAAATATGTCCCAAATGATGAAATAATTTAGATGAAATTTCAATAAAAGCAATTGTATTCTTTTTCAAATAAAAAATTTTTGGTTAAAAATATTTGATAATTATCTAAGAGTGAAATTCTTAGAAATTTCAAATGGTAAATTCGTAAGAAATCTCTAGGTGAGAAATTTCTTTAAATTTGTTTCAAAGGGTGGAAGAATTTAAATGAAATTTCAAGAAAAATAATTGTCATATTATGTTCTTGCAAAAAAATAAATAAATAAAAAGAATTTCTAAATAGGTCCAAATGGTGAAAAATTTAGAAATTCAAAAAGAGAAAATATTTCTAATTTGACTCAAATGATGGAATAATTAAATATATTTTCAAAAATAAAAACCAAATAAAAAATGATTAAACTTTTTCCGACGACGAAGCCTTTTTAAGAAATCAAATGGGATTCTTGAATACTCTTGAGATGAAGAAATATTTTTAAGAATTCTATTAGATTGATGGAGAGTTTTAAGAATTATTTTCAACATTTAACATTAAAATTTAAAATCATTAAAATCAGGACCTTAGGATAAATTTAAAATAAAATGATACCATCCTGTGGATAGGCATGTAGGTGTGTTATAACGCTTTCCATATGTAACCAAACTTTTGAACCCTATTCTGGTTTATAGACTTGAATTTATTCTTTTAGGGACCTTTAGTTAAGCTTAGGAACTCCTTAAAAAGGATAGATTCCTTAAGTGACCAATCACATCTAGTTAAAAAAGATTGGTGGTGACTCTTTTTGTTAAGTCTAGCTATAGATTTTTGAATCTATATGTTATGACAATAAATACTTTAAAAAAATATTTTTATAAAAAAATTACAAAAATTATAAAATATTATTAATTGCTTGATGAGTGTCAAATAATCAGCTCTTTAAAAGACTACTTTTCTTTTTTAAATTAATATTGTACTTTATATATATTTATATCTTCATACATAAATAAGAAAATATATAAACTTAAATTCAAATAATTTATATTATTTTAAAAATTAAAGATATCATTGATAGACAATTTTCATTCAATTAGGTCTTGCCTTTTGTTTTTCTTAGAATTTGCTTTAAAAAAGAAATAAAAAAATTTGAAGAAGATGCTTCAGAGAAACCTTTGGCAGCCAAGGGAAGTCAAAGAAAAAAATGCAATACAGAAAATGGTTTTTGGAAACTTAGTACATCCATCTGAAAATTACACTGTAAGGATCGTTACTAATCGTTAGTATTCACATTAATTTTTTTTGGGGGGCTGTTACTATGACTAGGAACCAACCAAGAAAAAAGTTCATTAAATCATTTTGTCTGATCCAAGAAATTCATACGCGGAATGGAAATTAATGGGAAATAACTTGGAGGAGTTGTCCAGAGTGATGTGGACTTCAATATTATCTTCAATGAAACAAGCAACTTTACTTTCCTTTTTGAAAGTTTCCTTTGACTATATATAAAAACGCCGAAGGCAACTTGGACGATGGTGAAGTTACGTTGTTAGAAGAAAGAACAAACGAGAATATGTCGGTGGCTAGGTAATATTAAGGGAGGGAGATTCTTAATAAACTTATTTAGATAAAGTTTGTAAAATTTTTTATTAAAAATAATTTAATAAAATCAATTGAATTTAATGAAAAGATTAATATATATTAAAAAATTATTAAAAATATCATTTATAATTCAAATTTGATAAATATTTAGTTAATAGTAAAAATTTTGTTAAGTTTTTTTATTAAAAATATCTATTTAAAAAATATATCAAATTTTATTAATTTTTTTTTAAAATTTATATATTTAATCTATATAACAAAATTTTTTAATTTATTAAATTTGATTTTAAATTGTAATTTTTATTGAATCATTTTTGTTAAAGAATTTCATAAATTTCACATAAAAAACTTCACTTTTGGAGATTTGCGGGAAGAAGGAACAAAGAAGAATCATTAAAATTTGTAGCAAAAAAATATTGTGTTTGTTACCAAATATAAAGAATATATATTAATAAAGCAAATCTCAATTTAGAGATAATGAAAATGATTATAAATATTGAGATTTGAACTCTAAATATGTTAGATATCATTTCTTAAATATATTTATATGAATTAATTAAATTAAGATCTAAATTTATAAACAAAATATTTTGGCTTATTCTTAACTTCTTTAATCATTCGAACTCGACTCTTAATATGTAATTGTATTATATATTTTTGTTGGGATCTACATATGTATCAATGTGAATTATAGTCCATTAAATCGTCTAGTAAATACAAATTTAAGTTTTTTATTTTTTTGAATTTTTGTTAAAAGGATATATATATGTATATTTTTCTTATCTTAAAATGCATATGGTTGAAAAATATTTTTTTTTCTTAGGAAAAATATTCAATTAATTTAAAAATTTTAGTTTAAGATGTTGAAAACATGACGTCACTACGTATCTAGGTTATTATTGGTTTATAATTTATAAAGCATAAACCACCAATTATATATATATTTATAGGAAAGAATTAAGTTACACTAATTTTTTTTATATTTTAGTCATTAATTTTAATAGATTTAAGAAATGAAATAAAACCTTTTTTTAACTTGTGTCTCTCATCCTTTAGATCTATTGAAATCAATTGTTAAAAAAATGTAAAACTAAAAGATTTTACACTAATGTAAGTTGATTTCTCCTTATATATATTATTTGATTACATAAACATTAACATTACTAAGTGTGTATATTTTGTTTGACTTTAAATAATACATTATATAATATTTTATCCTCAGCTTTTTGATTTAGTAATTAAAGAGATTTTAGGATATCATAAAAAAACTTGATTTTAAAACTAAGATCTTCTATCTCTTCTCCTATAAATTATGCTCATTCTTTGTACAAAAATAAATTAATAAGTAAAACCAATATAGAATTAAATTAAATGATTTAAGAAATGAAATTAAACTCTTTTTTTTAACTTGTGTCTCTCGTCTCTTAGATTTATTAAATCAATTGTTAAAAAAAATGTAAAACTAAAAAATTTTACACTAATGTAAGTTGATTTCTCCTTATATATATTATTTGATTACATAAACATTAACATTACTAAGTGTGTATATTGTGTTTGACTTTAAATAATATATTGTATAATATTTTATCCTTTGCTTTTTGATTTAGTAATTAAAGAGCTTTTAGGATATCATAAAAAAATTAGTTTAAATAATATATTGTATAATATTTTATCTTCAATTTTTTGATTTAGTAATTAAAGAGTTTTTAGGATACCGTAAAAAGAACTTGATTTTGAAACTAAGATCTTCTATCTCTTCTCCTATAAATTATGCCCATTCTATGTACAAAAATAAATTAATAAGCAAAACCAATATAGAATTAAATTAAATGAATATGTGGTGTGATTTGGACTTAAAATTTATAAATTTTAAAACCTTACTTTTATTATTGAAAAAAGAGCTCATCATTATCAACCATATATAGAGGATAATCTTTTAAATTTTAAAATTTGATTTTCATAAAGAGTAAAAGCTACTAATTACTAGATTTGACATTGTCTTAAATCTCTAAAATTTGAACTCCATTAATGTTGTGCAATATTTACATATATTGTTATTTTACATATTGTAAAATCTATGCCATAATATAAAGTTATTCCCTAATTGTAACCGTAAATCATTGTTTAATTGAAGCTTCCATTGCATGACACATGTTGCCTAATAATTACCCTCCAATTAATTTTTATTTTAAATTTTAATAAATCTCTTATGATTATTTAAAGTAGTTTCTAAATTTATCAACAGCCAGTTAGTTTAAGTGGCAAAAAAAAAATTGTTTTCTCTTTGTTACCTAATCCATTAAAAGACTATAAAAAAATATTTTTTTACTGTATTTACTAGGTCCAACATAAATAAACCAATTTAAACCAATCTAGAGAGGGATGTACTGGGTAGGTTCCAAGAACCATTTACCACTAAAAAAAACAAAAAAAGTAGTTTACAAATCTAATACTATTTATAAAGGTATCCAATTTGATGACATTTGTCATCTTTTGATTGGATGTTCAATAATTATTTATATTGATTAAAAATAAATTTAAAACTAAATTGTTTAAAATTGAAAAAAAAAAAGTAAAAAGCTTCTATAAAGCTTCTAGATAAAGAAGTTTTTGGGTAAAAAATTTTAAAAATTAATATAAATATTTTTCAAAAAACATTTTTATGAAAAAAATTACAAAAAATTATAAAATATTAATAATTGCTTGATGAGTGTCAAGTAATTAGCCCTGTGGAAGACTCCTTTTTCTTTTTTTTTTTTAATTAATGTTGTAATTCCTTTTCTTTAATGAGAATATTAATAATATGTAAAAAATTATTAAAAATATATTTTCTAATTTAAATTTGACAAATACTTATTTAATAGGAAAATTTTATTAAGATTTTTATTAAAAATATCTATCTAAAAAATAAATCAAATTTTATTAATTTTTTTCAAAATTTATACACTTAATTTATGTAACAAGATTTTTTAATTTATTGGTTTTAATTTTAAATTTTAATTTTTATTGAATAATTTTAATAAAAAATTTCATGAACTTCATTTAAACAAGTTCACTTTTGGAGGTTTGAGGGAAGAAGGAAGGAAGAAGAATCATTAAAAGTTGTAGCAAAAAAATATATTGCGTTTGTTACTAAAAATAAAGAATATATATTTATAAAGCAATTCTCAACTTAGAGATAAGAGAAATGAGTATAGATATTGAGATTTGAACTCTAAATATATTGGATGCAATTTCTTCAATATATTAGTATGAATCAATTAAATTAAGATCCAAGTTCATAAACAAAATATTTTGGCTTATTCTTTACTTCTTTAATCATTCATACCCATCTCTTAATATATAATTATATTATATATTTTTGTTGGGATCTACATATGTATCAATGTTAATTATAGTACATTATATTGTCTAGTAGACACAAATTTAAGTTTTTTATATTTTTGAATTTTTATTAAAAGGATATATATATATATATGTATATAGATATGTATATTTCTCTTATTTTAAAATGCATATGGTTGAAAAATATTTTTTTTCTTAGGAAAATATTCAATTAATTTAAAAGTTTTAGTTTAAGATGTTAAAAACATGGTGTAAGTTTTATTCTAGTGTAAGTTGATTCTTCCTTATATATTATTTGATTACATAAACATTAACATTACCAAATGTGTATATTTTGTTTGAATTTAAAAAATATATTGTATAGTATTTTATCCTCAACTTTTGATTTAGTGATTAAAAAGTTTTTGGAATAACATCGAAATCTTAGTTTCAAAACTATGATCTCCTCTCTCTTCCCTTATAAATTATGCCCATTCTATGTACAAAAATAAATTAATAAGCAAAACGAATATATAATTAAATTAAATAAATATATGGTGTGATTTGAACTTAAAATTTATAAATTTTAAAATCTTACTTTTATTATTAAAACAAGAGCTCATCATTATCAACCATTTATAGAGGATAATCTTTTAAATTTTAATTTTTGATTTTCATAAAGGTTAAAAGCTACTAATTACTAGACTCGACACTATCTTAAATCTTTAAAATTTGAATTCCATTAATGTTGAGCAATATTTACATATGTTGTTATTTTACATATTCTAAAATCTATATCATAATATAAAAGTTATCCCTTATTGTAACAGTAAATAATTGTTCAATTGAAGTTTCCATTGTATGATATATGTTGCTTTACAATTATCGTTCAATCAATTTTTATTTTAAATTTTAATAAATCTATTATTATTATTATTATTATTATTATCATTATTATTATTATTATTATTTAAATTTAACGTAATAGAGCTGTCATTAGATCAACTTCAGTAAGGCTTGGACTGGGCTTTAATATTAAAAAAATAATAACAATAGAAGACCTAGAGAAGGTTGAGCCTTATATTTTGATCAAGCCCAAAGTTATAAAATAACGTTTAGGCACATTTTCTAGCCTAAAACAAGAAGTTACATAATAAGAGCTCTATTAATTAATTCGAAATTATATTTGTCTGGTGCAATTCCTCTTATCTTAGCCCCTAAGTTTGGGCTTTTTTTTGTACCAAAAATTAATCTAAAACCAATTGTTGAAATAGATGTTGTCGAGCTGCAAAACACATTTTTTATATAAATTTTTTATGGACAATGTTATATTCATGTATTTCTTATACATAAATTATACATATAGGTATTTTTTTCAATTTAATTCTTATATTCTGAAATTTTTATATAGGTTTATGAAATTTGTTTAAAAAAATGAAACTACAATGATTCCTGCTCCATAGGTAACGAGATAAACATGATAGTTGTTAATCGGAATTAGAAATTGATAAATCATCTCGTTTTATTAATTATGTGATTATTTTGCTCGTATGTTCCATATTGCATTGAACAATTTTGATAAATGACTAACTCAAAAAAATAATAAAATATTTGTTGGTGAGGTTTGAATTGATTTATAGTCAACTTGAAGCATAAGTAGATTTAATAATTGAAAATAAAATATAGTGATATGGTTATGAAGCTGATGGCAAACATGAATAAAGACTTATTTTGAATCACAAAGAAGATAAAGGAGACAACTAGGCTTAATTATATCAATTCAATTGCATTATAACAATTCAAACAATTAAAAGCAAACTTGGCTATGATTTCTTTTTTTTTTTACAAGAGAAGCATTATGACTTAAAGATCTCTACTAAAATCTGATTGTATGTACCCTTGTTACTTTGAGTTGAACTCACGTGACGTGCGCATGGCTACCAATATTATGATGTAAATTTTGAGATATATATTCACATTATCTAAAGTCGCAAAATGAGATTAAAAAAAAAAAAAAGACATTGCAACGCTGCAATTTTAAAATTTAGACCTGTTGCATTTAAATGTTACTTTTTAAGGGTTACTATATGAATGAAACCATAGATATTCATATTTTGAGTTCAGTTCTTAATGTATATGTCGCTTATAATGATTCAAGAACAAGAAGAATGAGGCAAGAAAAACTAAGTGAAACTATAATTAAAGTACACCATAGTTTTTTTTTTATTAAATCTTAATTTCTGCAAAATTTGTTAGAAACTAAAGACAACTGACCTAGTTTTTTTGGACATTATGAACGGTTTGATGAACGCCAGGCATTTTTCCAATTATACCATTTAGAATATAGAGAGAAGTGTTTCAGAAGTAGGTGAACCGATAATGGGAAGAAAGTGGCTTCTCTAAACGAGACCTAGACAAGCTCACTTTTGCAAACAATGCGTATAAGGAGAGAGTATCAATACAAAAGAGAAGATTAATATCCATGTAAGGATGAATCGTAGATTTAATTGGTTAATTGGTTCCGTTATCTTCTTTCCTGCTTTGGGGTCCTTACGGGACGGCTAAAATTTGACCCAGATCTTGTGTTTTCGAATGCATCATGGAACCAATAACATGGCCATGGAGAAGAAGCTCTTGAAAGAGGTCAATATGCCAGCCCAAAAGAAAGTAGGAGATCATTGTGATTCACCTTGCTGATTATCAATGCTTTCATTTTTGTGTAAACAGCTGATGGAAAGGCTGTGATGAAGACAGGAAGAAGATTTGCCAGCTGAGAGGAGAAATTGAGGTGGTCAAGCAAGAACTAAATGGTATGTGAAGAGGGATATAGGTTGTTTGAAGAGGCAATTGTTCAGTAAAAAGGGGGGAAGCTTAACAAAACTATTCTGAAGTTGATTAAGATTCAAAAGATCAGGCAATTGACGACTCTCCACTTCTGTAATAATGAAAATATTTCAGGTTGGACTTAGAAATGTCTGAAAATACTAAATGAAATATCTGTTTTGCAAAGGCAGAAAGAAATTCAACAACAAATGGGTAATGATGCGAAGTGCTAATGATTAGATGGTAAAATATTTATTAAATCAGCTTCAAATTGTGATTTATATTTTTATATAAGAAACAACTGCTCATTTGAACATGTCTCAATGGTAGGCATAAATCGCCTACTCAAAGGGAAAGGTTCCAATTTTTCTTAAAATAAAAATATATATATTTCTACCCATCTACCATTTTTTTTCATGTTAAGACGGTTCACTTATCTCATGATTTATCTAAATATAATTTTTTTCATACGATTTTAAAATCCCCTGCATCAACTGAATGCATTTAAGATTTTAAGATCCCCTGCATTAACTAAATGCATTTAAAATTTAATTACTTTTTAATTATCAGAATCATCTCATAGTAATCCTTATAGAAATTTTGGGAAAGTTAAAATTAAGGGATAGTGTGACTATTGGAAAAAAAAATAGTGTTATGTTAAGTTTATTCAGCATGGCGCCCTACTTTGAAAATATCGGTGGAAAATGAAAAAAAATAAATGAAATCAAAGGAAAAAAACCAAGCCAATATAGTTTAATTCACTGACTCACTTCCTTTAAAAATGACCATGGCAGCTGTCACATGTCAAGTGGTCTTAATCTTGATCCAACTTGTTCATACCTTCCCGTTGACTGAAAATGCTAGTAAATGAAGTCATCCGAGATATGAACTTATCTCAATTTGAAGCAAACAAAGCCCCATCATCTTCATTTTTCTCAATTCTTTCTATCAAATTAATTGTTCATTTTCTATACCAAAGATAACAAAACCATGGCCAACTTTCCATGCAATAGAGCTTTCCTTGCTTTTAGCCATGGTTTGCTATATGTGTTGGGATATGATTCACATGTGAGTAAAGAATCTCATATCATTAGCAAATCTAAATGAGATGTCCTATATATGCATGAAAGACCCAAGAACCTAATAGCTTAAGCTTTTGGACTCAAGTGGTATCCAAAATGTATGTATGGGCTCTCAGAAGTGCTCTCATAAGCTCCAAGTGTGGTTTATCTCCCTAACAAGTAGTATCAGAGCTAAAATTATGATGGGTTCGAGAAGTTACAGGTTCGAGTCCCAATAGTGTTGCTGGCCAAGTGGGCGATATGTTGAGTTAACCTAGAGTGTAAGCTTGAGAGAGCACTAAGATAACCTAGGTAGTAAGGTTGAGTGTTGTGGCCTACCCAAAAAAGAGCACTGGAGATGTGAGGTTGCTTAGCCCAATGGAGGTGTTGATAGGACTTACTCACATGGGAAAGTCAAGGTAGGACTTGATCAGAATTCACAAGTGAACGAGGGAGATTGTTGGGATATGGTTCACATGTGAGTAAAGAATCTCACATCATTAGAAAATCTGAATGAAATGTCTTATATATGCATAAAGAACATAAGAACCTAATAGCTTAAACTTTTGGGCTAAAATGGTGTCCAATATGTATGTATGGACTCTTTGGTCTACTCTCAGTGGTCCTCATTTGTGAACTTTTCCTTTCATACCATTTAACATTGCTGGTAGCTTTTCTATCAGTACCACCTTACTTCTTCATCATTTGTAATTGCCTAGAAATGGAAAAGTCATTTGCCAACCTCTATTGGCACCATTTATTGTTCTTGGCCTAATCTTACTATAGTTTATGAGAGTAATGACCAGGACTTTGCAAATGGGAACTTAATGTTTTTTTGGGGGTTATTATTTCTTTCCTTATATAGCATCCACATTTTGTATCAAAATTGGGTTGGTTTGAAGAAAGTTGAAGGTCAGCAAAGAAGTGATTAATCAAAAAAGAATGATGTTCCTCTTCTGATAGAGATCTCATTTTCCTTCATAAGCAACGAAATTGTTATGATTGGAAGATGGTTCATTCATAGAGATAGCATTTAATGGTTTGTGGTAGAGGCAGGTATTGTGTTTTCAATTGAGGTCATGTTGTTCTATTATTATATGTTTTCTTTAGGCAAATCAAAAAGCCATAATTAGTTTCTTCAATAGTCTAACATCCTATCAATTAGGATTTCTGCAATAGGTACCTTGTTCTCTCAGAGTCTACCTATGGAATTTCTATCACTTTTATGTATAACAAATTGTTATATATCATATTTTAAAATGATATTACCATAATTTTATTTTAAAAGCAATCTTCTTGTCACATGTTGAGACTCAACCTTTAGGCCTGCATTACTCTAAAACCCATGTATGCACTCATTCGACATTTCAAATCAGCCTAAGATTCACACCCTTATGAGAAATTATCCACTCTAGCACTTTCTTGGCCTCACGATTTTATCCCATAAAAGATACCTCACAAGAAGAGGGTGATGTAAACCCTTATATCTCAAGATCAACTCTAGTACCCAACTGATGTGGGATTTATGGCTTTTCTCTAGGACCATGACATCCTCTCCCACTCCAACGAGGGTCTACCATCCTTGATGGCACATAGCTAGTACCCCTAGAGCTGGCTTTAATACCACTTGTTGGGCCTGAAGCAATAAATACAACAATGCAGAAGCAATATATTGCAATAAACCCACAGTAATAGATAACAATCAACAATGCAAAAAAAATAAAGCACAAAAAAATTTACATTGAAAAACCTTTCAATGTAGAGGAAAAAATCATGGATCATAAGAAAAAAATCTTCACTATCAAACAATAGATATACAAAGTTCTTCTCTAGCTAAAATTAAAGCTAATCAACAACTAGAGAGACAACTGGAGAAATCTCATCAAATAGTTGACTCAACAAATATACATTGGATTTGTTTCTAGAGAGCTTCAAATCTGAGTTTCACCATTTAGAATGTAGAACTTTGAATCATAAACTTGCTGACAAAGTTTCAGTTTAATCGAATCACAAATCGATTTTCGTTCAACCAACTCTCCCTTCTTTCTTTTATTTTTATCTTCTTAGCTTCTTTTTTTTCTTTTTTTTATGGGTTTTTTGACACCATTTTCTTTTTTTTTTCACCTTAAAATAGCCTCACCTCTTTTTATTAAGTAGCTATGGCTCTGTGTAAAAAGAAAGACCGAGGCCTATGGTCTTTAATTAGTCCAAACCCAATTACATAGGGCTGGACCCCACTTTTCTAACAATCTCCCCCTTTAGCCCCATTAAGAAGAGATTCATTACCATAGTAGTTTCATTTAGAATTTACCTTAGCCAAGGAACTCATTTTGGCCAAGTTAGTGTAGAGCTCAAGCTTATTCTTGAAAAGTGTCTTAATCAACATATCTGCTACATTTTTATCAGTATGAACTTTTTTCAATAGTATTTGTTATTCCTCAATCACTGAAAGTAACTAGTGATATCTAACATCAATGTACTTCATTTTAGTATGGTACATGGCATTCATACTCAAATCTCAAGCATTTTGGCTATCACAAAATATCACATACTCTTTTCGATTCAACTTTAATTCAAAAAGAAAATATTTCCTCTAAAACATTTCTTTACCTACTTCGATTGCTAAAATATACTCTGCTTTTGTAGATGATAAAGCAATACACTTTTATAACTTAGACTGCCAAAATATAGCTCTTCCTGTAAAAATGAACAAATACCTTGAAGTAGATTTCTTACCATTATGATTACCTGCTATGTCAACATCAGTAAACCCTTTTAGAACTGATTGTTAAACTCCATAACTCAAGCACATTTTTTAAGTGTCCCTTAAATATCTAAAAATTCATTTTACTGCTTCTTGATGAACCTTTCTCAGATTAGAAAGAAATTTGCTTACTACATTAATTACATAAGCAATGTCAGGCTGTATGTAAACTATAAGATACATCAAAGAACCGATTGCAAAAGAATAAGAAATACTAGATATAGCTAGTTGCTCTTTTTTAGTCATCAGACAAGATTTGTTACTTAGATGAAAATGGTTGATAAGTAGACTGTTAACTAATTTAGCATGTTGCATGTTGAATCTACTAAGCACCCATTCAACATACTTTTTCTATAACAACCATAGCTTTCTAACTCTCCTATCTTGGATAATGTCCATATCGAGTATCTACTTTACTTGACCTAAATCCTTCATGTTAAAAGACTTAGACAATTGTTTTTTCAACCTGTAAATCATAGCAGCTTCTTATCTCACAATCAACATATTATCAACAAATAATAAAAGAATAATGAAGTTACCATCAAAATTTTTTTTGACATATACACAATTATCCACTGTCATTTTTTTATAGCTGTGGCTCATCATAAAAGAATCAAACTTTTTATACCATTGTCACAGAGCTTGTTTCAATCCATACAAATTTTTTTTCAATTTGCAAACTAAGTGCTCTTTCTCTTTCACCTCAAAACCTTCAGGCTGATTCATATAAATATCTTTCTGCAAGTCACCATGTAAGAAAGTAGTTTTAACATCAAGTTGTTCAAGCTCAAGATTCAAACTAGCTACTAATCCCAATACCACTTGAATAGAACTCATTTTTGCAACTAAAGGGAGATCTTATCAAAATTGATGCCTAATTTCTAAGAAAAACCTTTCACCATTAATAGAGCTTGTTACTTCACTAGCTTGTCACCATCTTTTTTCAACTTAAAATCCCATTTATTTTTTAACGGCCCTCTCTCTTTTGAAAGTTTAACAAGATCATATGTACTATTTTTTTGGCAATAACTCTATCTTTTCTTTCATTGCTTTTAACTAGTGCTCTTTATTCGGAATAGCATCACATCTTGGAAACTCTCTGGCTCTCTTTCATTAGTAACTAAAATAAAATCTGAACTTGGATACTTAGTAGATGGCTTAGGCTATCTAGTAGATCTCCTAGGCTAAGACTTTACACCACGTAATGTCAAAGGTGGCTCTCCCTCATCAACACTTTTTTATTGAGAAAACTACTCACCCTACTTAAAATTGATTGTATTTGGCTCATCATTAACTGTAGTTGGCTCATTTATATCCTCAAGTTTTATTTTCTGCTCATTTTCACCTTCTGTGGCTCTTTTTTGTATAACTTTTATTAGTGTTGAAACATCATACTTAATAGTAACTTATGTAGTCTTCTAATTTTTTTCAAGATCTACTATGATTTTTTTTCATGGAAGGTCACATCTCTACTTTTGATTGTATTTCTCTTCACTAGATCCCATACCCTCTAGCCAAATTTCTCATCACTATGTCCTACAAACACATATTGTGTGGCATTACTATCCAGCTTTAACCTTTACTCTTTTGACACATGCATGAATACTTTACACCCAAAAACTTTCAAGTGAAAGTATGAAGCATTTTTCCTTATCTACACTTTTTCTAAAATGTCAAAACCTAAAAAAATTGATGGTGATTTGTTAAGCAAATAACAAGTTGTGTTGACTGTTTCACCCTAAAATGGCTTTAGTAATTTTTTTATCCTTAACATGCATCTGACTTTTTCCACAATAGTGCAGTTCATCCTTTCAGCTACACCATTATGTTGCGATGTTCTAAGTTCTATTATCTATGTCTGATCCCATGCTTTGAACAGTACTCTTCAAAGTTTTTGGATGTGTATTCCCTATCATTATCAGTCCAAATACACTTCAAGTGTAGCCTATCATCTTTTTCACCATGGTATAAAATTTTTGAAAATACTATAATACTAGGCTTTTATTTTTCAACATATACAGCCAAATCTTACATGAAGCATTATTAATAAAAATAACAAAATACCTATTACCACCTAATGACTCAACCTCAATGGGACCACATACATCAGAATAAATTAATTCCAATCTATTTTCTTTTCTTTGAGAACTCTTACCAAAAGAAACGCTATGATGCTTACCAAACAAACAACGTTCACATGAATCGAGAGACGTACATTTGGTCAAAAGAATGAGAAACTGCCTTACCAAAACTTGTATCCCCTTTTAGCTCATGTGTTTCAGCCTTTTATGCCACAAGTTTGCTGAAGCATCATCCTTAACGGCATTTATCTAGTTGCCATTCAATTACATCAATGTTGTGTACATTCTATAGCATAGTTTTCCCTTACAACTACCATAGATCCTTTGAGAAGCTTTTATTATCCATTCTTTTGTTGACTCTTATATCTTTCCTTATCAAAGACATTAATAGCAAGTAAGTTCATTTGCTTATTCGAAATGTATCTAACATCTCTCAAAGTCAACATGCAGCTCATACTAATTTGTATAATAATATGACTAATCTCAGCAATCTACAACACACTCTTATTTCTCATCTTGGTGTAACCAAAGTCTTTTGCTTTGTAAGTTATAAACAACTCCCACTTAGGAACATAATAATATACCACTATTGTGTCAACTATCCACTCAATATCAGGATCACCAACATGATTACAATCATCATGTGTACAAATCAAAGTAATTGAATCACTATCTGAATTCATTGCTGTAACATTGCCATCATCTAAACTCTTACCTTTCTCATCTTTCTACTCTTGTTTTAAGATTTTGTAGTATCATTTATATATGATTTGCTTGACCATAATGAAAACACTTCACTTTATCTATGGACTAGGATCTATGTCAGACTTACTATGGCCTTTTGAGTTCTGATCTTTGTTGGATGTTTTATCCTTATTTGTTGGTGACCAAGAGCTTAATTCCTATGTTTAAATCTTTTTCACCTTACTTCTTTCATTGAAGCATGACTATCGCTTTACTATCTTCTAATGTTCACCTTTGTAATTAAGAACTAAATTAAGAACAGTCACAATAAGAGTATTCTAGTTGTCTGGCAATGAACCTAAAAGAAACAATGCCTTCATTTCATCATCCATCTTAAGCTCTATAGTAGTCATCCGATTAAATACATCTTGAAAATCACTCAAGTGCTTTATAATTGATCGTCAATCCCTATACTATAAAGTTGCAAGCTTTTTAACAAGTATGACTTTATTCATATATATTTTTCTCTCATATAATGCTGGCAATTTTTTCCAAATAGTATGGGCATTTGTCTCCTATGCTACATTATGGAACATGCTGATATCAATCCATTTTTTAATTGTAGCCAGTATTTTTTTACCTAACTTTTCTTAGCTTTCATCTTTCATTTCTGCTGGTTTAGCCGAATCACTAATACCGACTCATACAAATTTTTGCAGTATAAATAAATTTTCATTATAGGCTTTCAAATTGAATAATTTGATGTTGTCAATTTTATCATGGAATGTGTATCACCCTTCATGATCTCAAATAGAATTTACTTTTGTCTTAGACTACTTTTATATTGATGTCTCAAAATAACCTTTGCTCTGATATCACTTGTCATGGGCCAAGACTCAACCTCTAGGCCCGCGAGGCTCTAGGACTTAGGCATACACTAATCCAATGTCTCAGATCAGCCTAAGGTCCACACCCTTGTGAGGTATTATCTGCTCCGATCTTTCTTTGGCCTTACGATTTTGTCCCACAAGAGGTGCCTCATAAGAAGAGGGTGGTGTGAACCCTTATATCTCAAGATCAACTCTAGTACTCAACTGATGAAAGATTCATGGCTCCTTTCTAGGATCGTGATATTCTCTCCCACTCCAATGTAGGCCCACCGTCCTCGATGGCACATCGCTAGCTCCCTTAAAACTGGTTTTGATACCATTTGTTGGGCTTGAAGCAATAAACATAACAAGGCAGAAGCAATATAACGCAATAAACCCACAGTAATAGACAAAAATCAATAATTAACAATACAGGAAAAATAAAGCACACCAAGATTTACGTGACAAACCCTCAAATGTGGAGGGAAAAACCATGGACCACTAGAAAAAAAAACTCCACTATTAAATAATACATGTACAAAATTCTTCTCTAACTAAAACTAAAGCTAATCAACAATTAAAAAGAAAATTGAAGAAATCTCACCAAATAGGTGACTCAACAAATATACCTTGAATTTATTTCTAAAGAGCTTCAAACCCAGTCTTCATTGTTTAAAATGTAGAACTTTGAATCATAAACACGTTAACAAAATTTTAACTCAATCGGACTACAGATAGATTTTCATTCAACCAACTCTCCCTTCTTCCATTTCTTTCTATTTTCTTGGCTTCTTTTTTCTCTTTTCTTTTTTTAGTTTTTCGACACCACCTTCTTTTTTTTCACCTTAAAACAGCGTCTCTTATTTTTATTAAGTAGCTAGGGCTTTGTGTAAAAAAAAAGACCAAAGCCTATGGCCTTTGATTAGTCCAAACCCAATTATATAGGGCTGGACCCCACTTTCCTAACACTTCCAATACCTAAAAGCTAAAAAAGAGAATTACATCATACATTAATGCAATATGGACTCTTTTTTGACTACTTTCAGCTGTTTATAATTTTACATAGATGTGCTGATCTACAGTTTATGAATACATACGTTATATCTTTCCAGATGATCCTGCCTCAACACATTGTAATTGGAATTGCATTGATTTTTTTTCCTACTACAATAAAGCATGATTCTTCACTGCTAAATTGGTTCAGGGTGCTTAAATCCAAATATCTGAAGTGCAGTCACCACCTGGATTTCTCATCTCATGAGCCAGAGAAGGGCCATCAGGTTCAGCACCAAAGTCAACAAAAAAGTTCGGGTTTATTTTAAGACCACCTTTCTCAGTGTAAACATCAATCTGTAACATGTGGGAACCCTTCTCCACGAGTTCAGGATAGAATTGGCGATTCCATTTGCTGAACAGTGAGTTGGTTAGATATAGCCGCATCCCATCTAAGCTCAACTGGATCATCTGGGGTCCCCCTCTCAGACGATGTCCCTATAAAGAAGATAAGAATTTTACCAACTAACAATTAAGTTAAAAAGAAGGGTTTTTTGTACTGAATTAATTTGCCTATGTGATACCATTCCTAAGAATTAGAAAAGCACACACAGCCTGTCAAGTGTCAAACCGGGCTGTTTGTCTAGGCAGCCTGAGCATCAAATGGTAAGTCGAGTAGCCATACAAATCAGGCCAAAAAGAACCAGAATGAACCCCCCCCCTCCATGCATCTCCAGGCATATTTCTTGTTTTTGTTTATTCAATGTAGGGATAGACAATCTTGTTTGATAACTTCAAAACAATGTCAAGAATATATAAAACCTATCATTATGCCCTGATTAAACCTAACAATTCGTGTCTTCTCTCGTGTCATCATGTTGTGTTTAAAATTAATGTCATCATGTTGTGTTTAAAATTAGCAGGTGTGGCGCTGATGAGGCCATACGTCATTCTGCCTTTTTCTTAACTACTGCTCAAACTTGTAGTTTATAAGTAACATGAATATGAGAACCGACCTGGATCTCAGGAACATTGGATTGCCACCTTTTACCATCTTTTGTCACTGCCAGTACAGGGCTTCCTTTTTGAATCAGTCCTCTAACCCATACTTGGCCAGCCAATACTGGATATTTAGGGTCCTCAACATTATATTGTCGGACATCTCCATGAAGCCAGTTGACAAAATACAGAAAACGATCATCAAGAGAGATTAGAAAGTGGGTTATAAGTCCAGGCATTTCAAGAAGAATCCAGTTTTGCACCTCCAATGGTTTCACTGAGATTGCCGCCTGTAGAAGTTGATAAGGATACTCATATTATTAGGCTTGTGGAATGCAAAGACTACCAAACATCGTTAACAATAACCATACAAAAACAAAAGTTATTTATGCGCACACCTCATGGCTCCATGATCCTTCTGGGGTTTTGAAAAACCGCACCATGTTACTCGTCAAGGCACACCCAACATACCCTGTATCTTTAGAGGGATCACGCAGGAAACTTATCTGCGTAGAAATGACAAAATTATATGCGGTGAATCCAGGATCTGGCCTTACCATTATAACAACGAATATGAAACAGAACTACATATTATCTTTGAGCAAAATCTAGTCTTAAAAACAAAGTTGTAACATGTTCATAATGTTAACATGTAATACACCTCTAATGGTATGACACCAGTGTCACCGAGATCCAATGTAGTTTCAATTCACC
The DNA here is from genome assembly GCF_002303985.1 of Durio zibethinus. Next base: position 12,265,138 of record NW_019168026.1, on the reverse strand, counting down.
ATCAGGCCAACTATACATATACAGATGTCTCCCATAGATACCATCTGTGACAGGCTGAAGGTTGACACCTTTGGTGAAGGCTGCAGGAGCATCCCATGATGAGCTGATCATTGTTTTATGTCGAGGTTGGTACCAAAAGTCACAGCCAAACAGAGGATTATGCCCTGGTTTATCCCACCTGAAGAGCACAATAGTAGCTAAGAGGTTGAATCCGATTGTTTCAAAGTTCAATCACAATATCATGCACCAAAAACCGCAGCTAGCAATCATTTCTATTATTCACGATCATTTTCCTTCTTTTCTTTTTTTGGGTTTTTGGCATTACCTTCCTTTCACATTAAATTCAGAATCAAGGAGAAGAAATCCATTTCCTTCAGCTTTTCCACGTGATGCCATTATATCTCCAGAGGCAAGGCAGTGGGATGTGTGGGGATAAGCAAGGCCTGTCTTCATAACAATATCCTCAGGCTGCAGCACTTTATGCAAGGGGGGAGCCTTGGGATTCTTCGTGTGTCAACCGCATAGATACGACCAGATCTGATTGAAATAGTTAAAATAATGGAAGCGGAACAGTTAAAATATGTCTGTACGATAAAAATTCTACTGTCTCAATAGCTAATGCTACAATTGGAACCACATTGTTTATCGTTATAGAAGATAGATGATGCAAGAAATAGACATCATAATTCATTTATTCAGTTTGAAAGAGATCCGTCTGAGGTGAGAGACATATAATATCCTACACTGTGGTGAATTATAATCTATGCAGAGGCAGAGCCATATTTCAAATAAAAGATGCCATACATATCAGGTGGTAATGAATATTGCAATTGTCTATAATCATGCTATAAAGAAAATTTTATACTCATTTGCAAAGATTTGAATTCCGATTTTAATGTAAGAAAATCAATTACTAAATAAAAACATATAATTACATATATTTTTATTCTAACTCATGGAGAAAAATTAAGCATATTTTTTGGTTTTATATATTTTCAATTTCATATGGGGTGCATATAATTATATTGTTGCATCAATTATTATCTTTTTAAATTAATTTTATTTGATTTATAATGTATTTGGTAATCATTTTAAAAATGATAAATTAATAGATAGTGGTTGATTTTTTAATAGAAAAATATGTCAATAAACATGATTTCTTGTATAATAATAGCAATACTCTTAACCTTAAACATAATCACATATTTACAGACAATAAAAAAAAAACCTTAAACGAATTTATCAAAATAAAAATGTTACCAAACAACTTTACTGAAATAAATTTGAGTTAAAAAAACCTAACAATTCACTTAAAAAATTAAGATTCAAGATCCAAATCTCATTCTTTCTTTGTACTTCCATATGTAGGTAAACAGATGGGCGACGTTGAATTGGAAGCTAAGGAGAACACAAATGTAGAATCAGAAGCCGAAGCATAAACGATAAAATGAGAAGGAAAATAACCCAAGTGTGCTTAATTTGTACGAAACGAAACAGGCCACACTTCCTTTTACTTTTGTGCACTTTCCAATCTTTTGTCTTTTAGGTTGTTCCTCTTCTTGCTCAACGATCTTCTTTGTTCTACATCAATATTGGAATAATTCGATTTTGGCTAGGAGGTTAGCTTATAAAGTATTGGTTATTAGCAACATATAGTTAGAAATTTTGCTAGTTTAATTTAAATATATTAAATTAAAAATAAAATAAGAATAAGATAATGCTAATAAAAATTAAAACTTTCATATTCACTCATAATTGATAAAAATTTTACAATTATTTTTAACATGATTTCATATTTTAAAAATATTTGTACAATAATTTCAATATCAATATTTATAACATATTTTTTTCAATATATATAATTAGACTATCATTCAATCATTGACTTCTTAGTAATCATGCAAATAAATCTTTAAGATGTAATTTATTTCTGAAAATATTTCTCTATTATGATATTGACAACTAATAAAATTAATATTGGTCTCAACAATGAAGGCTCTTAAAACTTAACCCCATCTACCCATGAATTTGCGGATGAATACCAAATTTCTTCACAAAAATTCCACCATGCGGCTCAATTGAAACGTCAATTTCATCTCCTTCGTCAAAGTTTACAGCGTAGATAAAATTGTTTTCATCATCAATAAAAAAATTAGGTGTCACGTAACTCACCCACGCATGATCTTGACATATATTCCCATCGAGGGAACCATGTGACCTAACAAAATCCTCACAGCCCTTTGTTTTATTCTTAAAATATATGGTAAGAGAAACTTCAGAAGTGCTTTCGCCATTACATTCTTCATTGACCGAATAGATTGCGCACACAATCATACCTCGATCTAAACCAATCGGGATTGAAGGCATACAAACCAGTATTGAAGATCCAATTTCTTTATAGTCGAACCAATCTGGCACCTCTCTTGCTGGGAAGTGAGCTTCCAAACACTTGTACTTGGAAGTAAACGACTTCTGTTTCAAAGAAATACTACTAGTTATGAACGTTATCATGCATGATTATATACATTATATGTATGTACAGAGAGATAGAGAAAGACCTTTGGGTTATTAAGATCTGGTTCTATCCAATTAAAACAACATCGATGAATTGGGTAAAACTCCCACCGTCGAATGTCAACTACTTTGCAACAATTACTAATTCAGATACTATCAAAACGATCACCTATGTTTGATAAGTTTGGGTATCTCTCAATTGATGTGCATTGCTTTGCTTCTAAGATCCATAAATTTTTAGGAAGCTCTGTAATGGATCTAAGGTTTTTGCAGTTATTCAATACAAGGCTCTCTAACCTTGGATGGTTGCTGATTCCTGCGGGTAGGTTACAGAAGTTGTTTCCCCCTAATTTCAAACTCCTCAAAAAATGGAAGCTCCCAAAGTCAATGGAAATTTCATGGTCAGACAAGTTGAGGTCACAAAGATTAAGCTCTCTTAATGAGCTTAACTGAGAGAACGTTGCTGGTCGCAGTAAAGAAGAAGAACCCACACTACTTTTTGGTGAGATCCATGAGGAAAAGTATGAGAACCAAGACTTAGAAGCTAACTCTTTTCTAAGTCCAGCCAAAGATAGATCTTCAAGGTTCTTCAAAAGTCCGATCGAAGTAGGCAACTGTGTAATAGCAGATCCACTTAAAACAAGCTTTCTCAAAGCTTCCAATTTGCCCAAATGCTCTGGCAAACTACAAAGTTTTGAGCAGCCATTGAGGTTCATTGTCTCAAGAGACCCTGAGTTGCAAATGCTGTCTGGAAGTTCACTTATGTTCTTGCACTCTGCCAAATTCAAGAATTCAAGTTTTTCCAGATGTCCGATAGATTGATCAACCCCAACTAAACCTGTGCAACCTTCAAGTTCAAGTCTTTGTAGGCTTGAGAGTCTTGCAAAGTTTGGTGTCTCTCCAAGGTATACCGAATAACTCAGATCTAGTATTTTAAGCTTGTGAAGAGCCTGTTGAAACAAGAAAAAGAAGATAACAAAAAATCCATAATATGCGCTAAGAAAAAAAATCTAAAATATCAAAATAAAAAGAAAACACATAGCATTGCGAGTGATATTATTACTTTTGTCTCCTTCCAAACTTTTTTGATACTACTGTGTTGCATTTCAAGAACAACCAAGTTGTCTAGATGAAGGTTGGGCGGTAAAACCATTAGTGGACATCGATGCCACCAGAGCCATCTTAATTTTCTAGAAAATTTTTCATAGGAACCAGTGAAATGTACAGAATCGATTTTCAGCAATCTTAAGTTGATCATCTTTGCAAATGCTTCGGTGCTTGGCAGGTCATCTTCTAGTGTTGGTACATCTAAGCTGAGACCTTCCACAGCTTCCATCCCCTAAATACAAAGAAAAACTATTATTAATTCTAGTTAAGTATAGCATTTAGTGCATTTTTAGATCTATTTAAAAAGCGCATTTAACTTTTTACCATGTGTTTCGTTAATACATCTACAACATCCCGATGAAACCAAAGCCTACTTCGATATCCAGGGTGAGATGGTGATTCTTCATGAACAATCCTTCTTCCCATGTCTCGTAGTAGGTTATGCATTTGCAGCTTTTGATCCTGTGGGTCAACTGCTAAAAGAGACCTTTCAAGAAGAACTTTAATACCAATTTTTGGAAAGAATCCACAACCATCTAGTATTGTCATCACATAATCTTTATTCATCCCAACATAAAAACATGCAATATCAAGAAATGTGGCTTTCCATAAATCATCATCTAGTGTGTCAAAGCTTATCCTAAGCTTCTTTTGAATTTGTTGGTGAGGTGCCTTTTGTAATTTTTCCACAAAACTTTCCCATTCTGGTAGGCTTCTTTTAAACAAAGAAGAACCAAAAATTTCAAGAGCTAAGGGGAGTCCTTGAGCATGCTCCACCAAACTGTTGGAAAGTTCGAAGTAATCATTTTCTGGAGCAGGCCTCCTAAATGCATACCAACTTAAAAGCTGAATTGACTCCTCATGATTCAATTGTTCAACCTTATAACTTTTATCCACCTCTAATTCAGTCAGCAAACGTTCATCTCTAGTTGTGACGAGAATCCTACTTCCTCGACCGAACCACTTCCGATCACCAACTAATGGTCTCCATTGCACTGACTCATCCAAGTCATCAAGAACTATAAAAACAACAAAGCCTCTCCTTGATTAAATTGACACCCCTGTCAATATTATCTATCTTGAATTTTTGCCCATTCAAGATATCAGAAAGGAGCTTCTCTTGCATCCTAGCAAGACCATTAGGTTGCTGCGAGTCATCTTTAATATTTGAAAGGAAACTGCATCCTTCAAATCCTTCACAGACCATTAGGTTGTAGACAGCTTTTGCGATGGTGGTCTTACCTATCCCACTCATTCCATAGATGCCCACTACCCAAACTTCTTCAGATCCAATATCTAATAATCTCATCACCCATTCAACACGTGATTCTAGAGCTACTGGGTGAGTGGCGACGTGCAAGTCATTGCGTTTTAATTTTCTGATAACATCATTGACAATCTTTTGGATGAATCTCGATTCATACCTGTGAAATTATTTGGGATGAAACAACAGAAGAAGAGCACAAGAAAATTCGATTATCAATAAACACCCACTTTTGATTATTTAATTTTTATAATTCTCTTTATTACAATATTACAATTAATTAATTATAATAAAAAATTATCTAAGAGTTCATCACTTAAAATGAGGTTTAAATAATTTTTTGATGGACACTTCATAATACTAAAACTAAATTATAATTGATTAATTATATTACAATAATTATATATGATATATTGTCATTATACACTTCAAACAAACAACTCTACAACAAAAATAAATTAGACATTTTTCAAGTATATATAGATTGTGTAGAATTTCTACTCTTAATTTTAAGGTTTAAATCATCAAACATAAAAAACAATTTATACTAAGATATAAATGGACTACAATAATTTAAAATTAGGCGCATATAATAATTTTAATAGCACTAACTAGCAATTAAAATTAGTTTCATTTAATTTTTTTATTTAAAAACGAAGATGTACATATACATATATATTTTAGAATTTTTTGGATGATTCATCTTAAAAATTAAATATTACCCATTTGTCATGTTTCGAAGGTCCCAGCCGGATAAATTTCCGGCTTCTGTTAGAGCTTTTCTCCACTTTTTAATCCTTTCCATCTTATCTTTAAACCGTTCTTCGTGTTGAGCAAAAGCTTCTTCATAACTTCCCATCTGTTTCCGGACATCAGACGGATCAACATCGTAGAAGACTGGAATAACAACCTGGCCTGTTGTGTTTTTGCACTCAATAATCTTGACAAGCTCATCAAGACACCACCTGGAAGAAGCATAGTTTTTAGAGAAAACCACGATAGAAAGTTGTGATTCTTCGATTGCTTTGAGGAGCTCCGAGGAGATGTCTTTTCCCCTGGGAAGTTCATCGTCATCTCTGAAGGTAATCACCCCATCTCTCACCAAAGCTGTGTAGAGATGATCTGTGAAGTTCTTCCGAGTGTCTTCGCCTTTAAAACTTAAAAAGACATCATGGTTCCATTTAAAGCGAGGTGAAGATGCTTCAGAGAAACCTTTGGCAGCCATGGAAAGTCAAACAAAAAAATGCACTGGAGAAAACTTTTTTTGGAAACTTAGTACATAATTACAATATAAGGGTCATTACTAATCCTTACTATTCAAATTAACTTAAATAATTATATATATATATATATAATAAAGTGATCCAAATGCATTCACAATATATATAAAAATATAGATTCCATGCATCTCTACTGTAAATATGATAGCAAGAATAATTTATATTAGAATTTAGCTCCAAAGACACGTTTTTCTTTTATTTTGGTTTTTTTTTCCGTCATTAGTATTTTTGTTACATTCATTAAATTTGAATATTTATATTATTTTATTTTTAAATAATTGTTATATGTTGAACATGTAATTGCCTATTGTATAAATAGTTAAAATTCATCAAATGCCTTTTAATATGTGAAGTTTGTTTTATGTACAAAATATATTAAATTAACGTTAATGTATATTTGGAACTATAAGGATAAAGAAATTTCATATTAACATTAACTATTTATTTGTCAAATAAATTCATTTAATAATAAAATTTTATGAAAACAATAACTCTTGTTTACAAATTAAAATCTCATTAATATTTAGAAGAAGAAATATTTAAAATATTGTAAATATAATTTTTATTTTAGTACATAAAAAGTTTCACCAATATCCATGATCATATATAAAAATTATTCTATACATTGCTATCGCTAGAAAAAAAATTTCAACTTCAGAAATAGGTCAAAACATTGATATAAATACTCTAATGAGACACTTTTCAATCTTTTATTCTCATTTACGAAATCTAAAAACTGCAATGCGTATAGGATAGTTTTTTTCCGTAAATACATTTTTATCAATCCTAATGTTGTATTTGATCAATCAAATTTTTATTAATTTTTCAGAATTATTTTTCTATATATAGACTATATTAAAGTTTTTTTAAACTTATCAAATGGATTTATATGATTGTGATACATCTATTTAAAAATTAAATGATGAAAAAGTTTTTTACACACCTTATGGACTCATGTTTGTACTATTATTTAGGAACAAACTTGTTTGTTGAGATGACAAAATTATCAAAGTTCTTAGCAACTTTGGACATTCGAACTATAAATCTATGCTTTATAGTGTCTGTATTATATGGTGAAATCATTGTGAAAAAATTAAGCTTCATTTATCAAACGATTTTGCTTTTTGTTATTTGTTTTCTATTCAAAATTTGTTATTTGTTGTCTCATTTTCATTCTCTTTGGAAAAAAAAACACACACACACACAACAAAAAGTAAAAGCAACCTAATTGTTACACTATTCTCGTTTATTATATTTTATTTTTGGATTGTTACTCTTTCTACGAAGCTCCCCCAAAAAAATTTTATCACAAAATCACCATATGATTTAAACAGACCAAAGAAATTCATTTGAGAGACGGAAATTAAAAACAACTTTCAAATCTTTTTAATTGAGTAATGATCTTACATAGTGAAATCTATAGGATAATTATTCGATTCTATCGTTCACAACTACAAATAAATTTTTATGCCATATGAGACGGATTTCAAATTTGAGATTCAATTTCAACTAATATAGGATCAGCCTGATAAGAAGTAATGTGAGAATAATATAAAAAAAAAAACAAGTTGTTATTTTTTTTTATTTTGAACATAAATAAAGAAAAAATTATTCACTATTGTAATTTACTATTATATTTTATTTTTGGATTGTTACTCTTTCTACGAAAGTTTCCTAGAAAATGTTATCCCAAAATCACCAAATGAATAGGATAGATCAAAGAAATTCATTGGAGCGTTAAAATTGAAAACAGCTTTAAGATTTTTTATAATTGAGTCTACAGGTTAATTATTCGATTTTATCGTTCATAATTAAAAATTAGAAACTATGTCAATAGCTAATCAAATAAACTTTCAAGCCAAATGAGGCTGATATAAAATTTGAGATACAATTTCAACTGATATAGGACCATGCTGATAACAGGCAATTTGAGAATATTGTCAAACAAAACCAAGTTGTTATTTATTTATTTTTGCAAACGAGGCTCTCAGGATTTGATTTATGCTCAGTGAAACTAAAAGTCCTATACTTCACTAGCAAGAATCTTTTTATCTTAAATGAGAATTTTATTCAAAGCATGGGATGTAGTAAGCAGGAATAGGGCTCGAATCAGAGGGAAGCTCTGCAACTCTACCAAGATTTTTAATCCAATCTTCTCATATTTTTCCTTTTAATTATTTTTTACCTAGTTAAATTTAGAATCCATTGACAACTAATGCATATAAAACAACAAATTCCATTTATACTCATTTGAAGATGACCTATTGTATTTTTGCACTTGTTGAAATGTTGGCGTCTAAACAGATCAACATAATGCAACTAATTAAATTCAAAGTAAAGATATCAAGCACATAAAAGAAAGTGCTATTCATAAACAAAAGTCTATATCCACGAATAGAGAGAATGAGAGAATATTTCACTCTAATCAAAGAAGTAACAATCCTACAAGATCAAAGTTCTAATCACCTAAGAATAAGAGTTCGTTTTTGATGGTATAATTTTTAATTTTACAAGCTAGATTAAAAAGACTATTACCTGTTTTTTTTAATATTTTTTATTATACCTTAAGGCTTAAGAGATATGTGTTATTCCATTAATCTCTTTTTTTTTTTTTTACTTTTGAAACATGAAAATTTTGGTTTTTAAAAATACAAAAAAAAAGATATTATTTTTTATTATATTTAAATCTATGAATTTTTTTTAAGAATAGTTTTACCTCAACAGTTGATAATGCCATACTCCCTTGATTTAGATTATAATATTCTGCTGATTTTAGTTAATTATGACATTAAAATCCAAACCTTACAATACAAGAAAGGGACAATAGAAAATAGTTCAAATAAATAAGGTAGAATAGCATTTAATGATATTATTTCCTTGTCACTCAAAAAGACAATAAGAATGGATAAAAGAACTTTTCGTCCCTTCTACGATTCTATATATATATTTTTTTTCTTTTGATCAAAACCCAATTTGTTATACTAAGCACAGAATCAAAATCCTTGACGTCCTCATGAAGTGGATAGCTTTGAAAAAATCGATTCATGAAAGTCTATAAATATGTAGAATTTGAGAAATGTTAGCTACTCTTAAGAAATCTACTCTTAAGTGGGCCATGATGTCCTTCTAAAAGGGTCTTTAACAACCTTGACTTTACTAAATCTAAATGAACTCTACCAAAACAAATGCATTAATCTAAGTATAATTAAAAATGACACAATATGCACTAAACTTTAACACTCCCCCTTAGTGCATGCTTTCGCTTCACGAAAGAGCTCTAACTTCGGCTTTGTGAGTGCTTTGGTGAAGACATCAGCAACTTGATCACTTTTTCTAATTTTTCTTTAACTTAAACTCTTCTCCAATAATTGTCTCTTGAATGAAATGGTGTTGAACCTTTATGTGCTTTGTTTGAGCATGAAATATTGGATTTGATGCTAACTTGATTGCGCTTTGATTGTCACAGCTCAAAGTAATGGGATACTCCACTTTCTTGTAGATGTTAGTTATTAACTATTTCAACCAAGCTCCTTCTTGTGCAGCCATTGTTGCAGCACCATCCTGCTTTGGTACTAGACAAAGCAACGTTTGCTTGCTTCTTGCTACACCATGAAATTGCAGCCGATCCCATATTAAAACAGTAGCCAGTTTTTGATCTTCTATCTTCGACATTACTTGCCCAATTAGAATCCACAAAGTCACTTAATAAAAAGTTTCCATTCTTCTTGTATAGCATTCCAAACTCAAGAGTGCTATTTGTTAGGAAATAGTGACCTAAATCCCATAAGAGATTTGTTTGAAATTTGTTAGATATTATTTGATGGACAAGAAAACTTACAGAATAAGAATTCTAAAAGGAAATGGATTCTTAATAGGCAAGTTTGTATGGTTATAAATATGTAAAGTTTTTATAGGGTTAGGTATGAGAAAAAGACGTAAGAGAGTTGTAAGGTTTTGTAGTATAGACACCTCATAGGAGTACCGGGGATTTACATCTTATGGCTGAGTATGTTTGATTGTTTGAGAGTGGACTAGAAGAGATTGAGATGGTTCACATAGGTATGATTAATGGGTACATATAGGTATATGTTTGTTTGCGTTGAAAAGGTGCACATGGATTTGTGTTTATTTGAGTTGAAAATACTCCGTTAGACCAAAAGAGATTAAAAGAGTCTATAGGTTTTGATTGTTGAGTGAGATTGATTTGATTTGATATATATTTATAATTCTCTATAGCTAGTGGATCTTACTTCTCATCCGTGGATGAAGGTCGGTTGGACTAAACCACATTAAATTTTTGTCTCTTATGTGATTGATTGATTGTTTGATTTTACTTCTGTTGGCTTGATTGGATTGTGATTTTTTTGCCTAACAAATGGTATCAGAGTTGTAGTGATCCTCAATACTCTTTACATATCTTAAAATTCTTTTTCCGGTATGAATAAGAGAGACTTGAGAGGACATTCCATGAACTAAGAGATAAGAGCTACAAAGAAAGACAAATCGGGTATTGTTATATTCAGATAAATCAAACTACCAACAAGTTGGCGAAACTTGTGCATGCCTACTATTGATCTTGCTTCATCCCTTTTTAACTTGATTTGCGGTTGCATGGGAGTCCCTTTTGGCTTTGCATCTCCCATTGAAACATGTTCCAGTAAGTTTTAAACATATAGAATAAACCACTTTCCAATTCCTCAACCTCCAATCCAAGAAAACATCCAGCTTTTCCCAGATTCTTCATCTCAAATCGAATCGCCAATTCATCACATAAAGTATTGATTTTAACATAATTATCTCCTGGAATAATCATGTCATCAACATATAAAAGAAACAACAAATGCATCTCAAAATTTTTCTTGACAAATATACTTGAGTCAGAGCCAAGAACTTCGAACCCACAAAGGATTAAGTATTCAGAGATTTTTCCATACGTAGGCCATATAAACCTTTCTTAAGCTGGAAAACATAGTGAGGAAATTCCTTAGAGACAAAACCGTGCGTTTGATTCATAAACGCTTCTCTATCTAATTCTCTATAAAGAAATGCATTTTTGATGTTTGCCAGAAATTCCACCCCTTATGGGCAGCCAAAGAGATGAGAGATCTGACGGTTGTCATCTTGGCAACTGAGCTAAATGTCTCTTTATAATCCTGTCCATAATGTTGAGAGAAATCTCGAGGAACCAACAGTGCTTTGTATCGATCCACTGATCCTTCCACCTTTGTCTTAAACTTGTAAACCCATTTGCATGTTACTGGTTCAATGTCATTGCCTCATTGGGCTTTGGCACAATCTCCCATGTATTATTCTTTATGAGTGCTGAAATTTTCTCTCGCATTGCTACTTCCCATCTTAGGTGCCTTCCAGCCTTTTCAAAGCATGAAGGTTCACGAGAGTCAATTGGACCTATAAAACAGCATTGAGTTATAGTGGGCCTATTTGCTTGGACTTTATAGTCTTTTTGCCAAGCTGGTTGCTTTCTTTCTCGGCTAGACCGTAATCTGATCATCTCTTTCTTGTTCCTATTGTTGACTTTCAAATTTGTTGTTGCAGCCTTTTTCTTTGCTGCTCCCCCTTTCTCTAGACTCTTAGAATTCTTCATGATTGAAAAAGTCGTCATGTAGGCTTGGTTTAAACTTTGCAAATTCATTAACTTTGATGTTTGACTCAATCTTTTCTAAGGTTTTACAGGAAAGTGAAACATCATCAAATACCACATTTCGAGAGGTAGTGAACTTCTTGGTTTCTAGATCATGCACCTCCAATCCTTCTGATGCTGATCATAACTGGCAGAAACACGCCTTTTTGCATTTGGATCTAGTTTTGTTCTGTCACTTTTTGAAACAAAAGCATAACAAACTGAACCCAAAACTCGCAAGTAACTCACATTTGGCTTCTTATCGTATAAAAGCTGAAAGGGAGATTGGTTGCGTTGCCTCGGAGGTAAATAGTTCACTACATGACATGAGCAACTGCTAGCTTTAACCCACAATTTTCGAGGGAGATTCTTGTTATGTATCCATAACAAACTTGCTTTGAGAGATGTGCAAGTTTTCTTTCAGCAACTCCATTTTGTTGAGGAGTCTTTCAACATGTTATTTACTTTTGAATCCCATTCTCTCCACAAAACTTAAGAAAGTCTGTTTCCGTGTACTCAAGCCCATTGTTTGTTCCTAGGCACTTGCTCTGAACATCAAGTTCCTTCTCAACTTGCTTCTTGAACCCAAGAAACTTGTCGAAAGCCTCATCATCTGCTTCAGAAAATACACCCAAGCAAACCTGGAAAAATAATCAACAAAAATCATCATGTAGTGATAATTGCTGTAACTTGATGTTTTGGTTGGTCCTATCAAGTCCAATGAATCAAATCAAAAGATTTTGATCTTTGATTTTGCGATGTATTGAAAGACAAGCGTTGAGATTTGCAAAATTGACATCCTTGGCAAACTAAGTCTAGAGGTATGCTTTTCAGAATAGGAACGCCATCAACCATCTGCTTGGACGCGATTTCCTTCTATTACTGATATCCAACATGGCCTAATCTTGCATGCCAAATAGCTGCATTATTGTTTCGGTTAGTCTTCTATGCATAAGGTTCAGAAGCAGACAATACAAATAAGTTTGATTTTCTATTTTGATTCTTTATAAAAAAAGTTTAAATAAAGACTTTTTTTATCATTTCTCATTTAATAGTGATATTTATAAAAATTAAAATATTGCTTGAATCCAAATAATTGAAATTTCTTTCACTTAAAATTAGTTTTTTATACTTTTTTTACAAGCAATATTTCAAAATTCTTTAATTTTTTACTATATAATTGTGGACTTTATTAGTGCATATTTCATATTTTTTTTAATCAAAACTTAAAATTTTAAATTAAAAAATTTATTATATGAAACTATAGAAACCACAAAATTATTGCTACATGGAAGAGATTGTTTGTGGTAATAATACGGTCAATGATTGTCAGTGGCAAGTTTGAATATTTCAAGTAAAAGGTACCATGCATATTGGGTAGTGATGAATATTGCAATTGTCTAAAATCATGCTATAAAGAAAATTTTATACTCATTTGCAAAGATTTAAATTCTGAATTTAATGCCAAAAAAAAATCAATAACTAAATAAAAACATATAATTATATTTTTTCATGGAGAAAAATTAAGCAGATTTTTTTGTTTTATATATTCTTAATTTCATATGAGGTGCATATAATTATGTTGTTGCATCAATTATTACCTTTTGAAATTAATTTATTTTATTTATATTGTATTTGATAATCATTTTAAAAATGATAAATTAGTAGATAGTAGCTAACTTTTTAACAGAAAAATATGTCAATAAACATGATTTTATGTATAATAATAGCTTATCAGTATCTCACGAAACAATATTCTTAACTTTATAAACATAATCATATATTTATAGACAATAAAAAAAAACCTTAAATGAATTTAACAAAATAGAAATGTTACTAAACAACTTTACTGAAATAAATTTGAGTTAAAAAAACCTAGCAATTCATTTAAAAAATTAAGATTCAAGATCCAAATCTCTTTCTTTCTTTGTACCTCCACGTGTAGGAAAACAGATGGGAGCTGTTGAATTGAAAGCTAATGAGAACACAAATGTAGAATCAGAAGCCGAAGCATAAACGACAAAATGAAAAGCAAAACTAACCCAAGTGTGCTTAATTTGCGAAACGAAACAGGTCACATCATTTCTCTATTATGATATTGACAACTAATTAAATTAATAATGGTCTTAACAATGAAGGCTCTTAAAACTTAACCCCATCTACCCATGAATTCGCAGATGAACACCAAATTTCTTCACAAAAATTCCACCTTGCGGCTCAATTGAAACTTCAATTTCATCTCCTTCTTCAGCGTTTACAACATAGATAAAATTGTTTTCATCATCGATAAAAAAACTAGGTGCCATGTAACTCACCCACGCATGATCTTGACATATATTCCCATCGAGGGAACTATGTGACCTAACAAAAGTCTCACAGCCCTTTGTTTTATTCTTAAAATATATGGTAAGAGAAACTTCAGAAGTGCTTTCGTCATTACATTCTTCATTGACCGAATAGATTGCGCACACAATCATACCTCGATCTGAACCAATCGGGATTGAAGGCATACAAAACGGTATTGAAGATCCAATTTCTTTATAGTCGAACCAATCTGGCACCTCTCTAACCGGGAAGTAACCTTCCAAAAACTTCAACTTGGAATACAACCACTTCTGTTTCAAAGAAATACTAATAGTTATGAACATTATCATGCATGATAATATATATTATATGTATACAGAGAGAGATAGAGAAAAACCTTTGGCTGGTAAAGATCTGGTCCAAGATTCCAACTAAAAGAAAATTGATGAAATGAGCGAAAATCCCAACCTTGAATGTCAGCTACTTCGCGACAATTACTATTTGCGATTTTATAAAGATTTTTACCTATGTTTGATAAGTTTGGGTATCTCTCAATTGATGTGCCAAGCTTTGATTCTAAAGTCCATAAATTTTTAGGAAGCTCTGCAAGGGATCGAAGGTTTTTGCAGTTATTCAATACAAGTCTCCCTATCCTTGGATGGTTGCTGATTCCTGCGGGTAAGTTACAGAAGTTGTTTCCCCGTAAATCCAAACTCCTCAAAAAATGGAAACTCCCAAAGTCAATGGAAATTTCATGGTCAGACAAGTTGAGGTCACAAAGATTAAGCTCTCTTAATGAGCTTAACTGAGAGAACGTTGCTGGTAGCAGTAAAGAAGAAGAACCCACACTACTTTTTGGTGAGATCCATGAAGAAAAGTATGAGAACCAAGACTTAGAAGGTAACTGTTTTCTAAGTCCAGCCAAAGATAGATCTTCAAGGTTCTTCAAAAGTCCAATCGAAATAGGCAAATCTGTAATAGCAGATCCACTTAAAACAAGCTTTCTCAAAGCTTCCAATTTACCCAAATTCTCTGGCAAACTGCAAAGTTTTGAGCAGCCATTGAGGTTCATAGTCTCAAGAGACATCAAGTTGCAAATGCTGTCTGGAAGTTCACTTATGTTCTTGCATTTTGCCAAATTCAAGAATTCAAGTTTTTCCAGATGTCCAATAGATTGATCAACCCCAACTAAACCTGTGCAACCTTCAAGTTCAAGTCTGTGTAGGCTTGAGAGTCCTGCAAAGTTTGGTGTCTCTCCAAGGTATACCGAATAACTCAGATCTAGTATTTTAAGCTTGTGAAGAGCCTGTTGAAACAAGAAAAAGAAAATAACAATAAATCCATAATGTGCGTTAAGAAAAAAAAATCTAGAATATCAAAATAAAAAGAAACACATATCATTGTGAGTGATTTTAATTACTTTTGTCTCCTTCCAAACTTTTTTGATACTACTGTGTTGCATTTCAAGAACAACCAAGTTGTCTAGATGAAGGTTGGGCGGTAAAACCATTAGTGGACATCGACACCAACAGAGCCATCTTAATTCTTTTGAAATTTTTTCATAGGAACCAGTGAAATTTACAGAATCAATTTTCAGCAATCTTAAGTTGATCATCTTTGCAAATGCTTCAGTGCTTATAAGGCCATCTTCTAGTGCTGGTACGTCTAAGCTGAGACCTTCCACTGGTTCCATCCCCTAAATACAAATAAAGAATATTATTAATTCTAATTAAGAATAGCACATCGTACATTTTTAGATCTATTTACGAAATGCATTTAACTTTTTACCGTGTGTTTCGTTAATACATCTACCACATCCTGGTGAAACCAAAGCCTGCTACGATATCCTGGGTGAAATGGTGATTCTTCATAAACAATCTCTCTTCCCATATCCCGGAGTAGGTTATGCATTTGTAGCTTATGATTATCTGGGTCAATTGCTATAAGAGACCTTTCAAGAAGAACTTTCATACCAATTTTTGGAAAGAATCCACAACCATCTAACATTGTCATAACATAATCTTTATCCATCCCAATATAAAAACATGCAATATCAAGAAACATGGCTTTCAATAAATGATCATCTAGTTTGTCAAAGCTTATCCTGAGCTTCTTTTGAATTTGTTGGTGAGCTACCTTTTGTAATTTTTCCACAAAACTTTCCCATTCTGGGAGGCTTCTTTTAAACAAATAAGAACCCCAAATTTCAAGAGCTAAGGGGAGTCCCTGAGCATACTCCACCAAGATGTTGGAAAGTTCGAAGTAATCTTTCTTTGGAGCAGGCCTCTTAAATGCATACCAACTTAAAAGCTGAATCGATTTCTCATGATTTAATTGCTCAACCTTATATCTTTCGTCCACCTCTAATTCAGTGAGCAAATGTTCATCTCTAGTTGTGACAAGAATCCTACTTCCTCGACCGAACCACTTACGATCACCAACTAATGGTCTCCATTGTGCTGACTCATCCAAGTCATCAAGAACTATAAAAACTCTTCTACAACAAAGCCTCTCCTTCATTAAATTGACACCCTTGTCAATATTATCTATCTTGATTTTTTTCCAATTCAAGATATCAGAAAGGAGCTGCTCTTGCATCCTAGCAAGACCATTAGGTTGCTGCCAGTCATCTTTAATATTTGAAAGGAAACTGCATCCTTCAAATCCTTCACAAACCATGTTGTAGACAGCTTTTGCGATGGTGGTCTTACCTATCCCGCTCATTCCATAGATGCCCACTATGCGAACTTCTTCAGATCCAATATCTAATAATCTCATCACCCTTTTGACACGTGATTCTAGAGCTACTGGGTGAATGGTGACGTGCAAACTATTATGAATATTACGGTTTAATTTTTTGATAACATCTTCGACAATTTTTTCGATGAATCTCGATTCATACCTGTAAAATCATTTGCGATGAAAAAACACAAGAAAAAGAAAATTTGATTATCAGTAAACACCCGCTTTTGATTATTTAATTTTTATAATTCTCTTGATTACAATACTATAATTAATTAATTATAACAAAAAATTATTTAAGTGTTCATCATTTAAATAATTTTTTGATGGACACTTTACAATAGTAAATTTTAATTAATTAATTATATTACAATAATTATATCTAATATATTCTCATGTTACATTTCAAACAAACAATTTTACAACAAAAATAAATTAGATATTTTTTCAGGTATTTATAGTTTGCGTAGAATTTTCAATCTTAATTTTAAGGTTTAAGTCATCAAACATAAAAAAAAAAAAAAAATTATACTAAGATATAAATTGACTACAAGAATTTAAAATTAGGCGCATATAATAATTTTAATAGCACTAACTAGTAATTAAAATTAGTTTCATTTAATTTTTTTTTATTTAGAAACGAAGATGTACATATATATACATATCTTAGAATTTTTTGGATGATTCATCTTAAAAATTAAATATTACCCGTTTGCCATATTTTGAAGGTCCCAGCCGGATAAATTTCCAGCTTCTGTAAGAGCTTCTCTCCACTTTTTGATCCTTTCCATCTTATCTTTAAATTGTTCTTCGTGTATAGCAAAAGCTTCTTCATAACTTCCGATCTGTTTCCGGACATCAGATGGATCAACATCATAGAAGACTGGAATAACAACCTGGCCTGTTGTGTTTTTGCACTCAATAATCTTGACAAGCTCATCAAGACACCACCTGGAAGAAGCATAGTTTTTAGAGAAAACCACTATAGAAAGTTTTGATTCTTCAATTGCTTTGAGGAGCTCCGAGGAGATGTCTTTTCCCTTGGGAAGTTTATCGTCATCTCTGAAGGTAACCATTCCATCTCTCACCAAAGCTGCATAAAGATGATCCGTGAAGTTCTTCCGAGTGTCTTCCCCTTTGAAACTTAGAAAGACGTCATGGTTCCATTTGAAACCAAAAGAAGATGCGTCGGAGAAACCCTTGGCAGCCATGGAAAGTCAAACAACAAAAATGCAATGGAGAAAATGGTTTTTGGAAACTTAGTACATCCATCTAAAAAATTTCAATATGATATAAGGGTCATTACTAATTGTTACTATTCAAATTAATGCAATTTTTTTTTTGGGAGAGTTACTATCCCTAGGAGCTGACCAAGAAAAAGGTTCATTAAATTATTTTGTCTGATTCAAGAAATTCATACGCAGAATGAAAATGAATGGAAAATGACTTTGAGTAGTAGGTGCACAGTGATATAGACTTCAATATTATCTCTTTAATTCAACCTGCTTGTCTTTCGTATTTTATTATTTTAACTTAAATCATTATATATAATAAAGTGATCGAAATGCATTCACAATGTATATAAAAATATAGAATATTAGGATTTTAGGTGTAAACTTCATTGTATATAAATTTTGTTATTTAATTGTATTTTAATTTGTCAATTGTTGTAATTAATTATGATAAAATACAGTACTGAAGCCTAATAAAAAATTTCACCCTCACAAATTGTCAACTTTACAACTTGTCAACCTTGACGTCGTCATGAAGTGGATACTTTTCTTATGATACGCCACGACTCCAAAGAATAGAGGCTCGTAATCAATCATAGTGCAAACATTCACTACAGGGATTTTGGTTTTTTGTGACGTTTTTTTTATGTTTTAGCGGTATTTATAAACTTTATTAAAAGATTTACGACATTTACGAAAAATACCAATCAAAGTACTGGCTATACATGCATCACAAAAAATGGAGATGTTTTTTTAAAAAACGTTGCTACATTAGTGACATTTATATCTGAAAGATATCATTATATTAGTAGCATTTGTATATGAAAATTGCTGCTACCTTAGCGGTATTTGTATTTAGAAAACACCGTTACATTAGCGGCATTTGTGTCTAGAAAATACTACTATATTAGCGGCGTTTGTAACTTTGACACGCCACTAATTTAGTGGCATTTTTATTAGAAAAATGTCGTTACTTTTGAGGCATTATATCACAAAAACACTGCTAATTTAGCTCGTTTTCAAGCAAGAGTGTTGTTACTTTTAGTAGTGTTTTATGATACAAACGCTACTAAATTATTTATTTAGCGACATTCTTAAACACAAACGCTGAAAAATTGGGAAATGTATTTTTTTAAATAAAAAATTTTTGTTAATATTTATTATTTTCATAAACAAGCTTAAATTCAGATACTGAAATTAATATAAACTTATTTCATATTCAAATATGCATCTAACTAACACAAAATTTAATAATTAATATTAACATTCAAAATTTTTGCATACATTAACAAAATAAAAATTAAAATGTATGAAATTGATGACTGCATACATTTTGAAGGCTATCAATTGATGAAGGAATTTTTCCACCTTGGTCACTAGCGTGCTTAAGAACCTACTAAATAGTAGCATACAATTTTCAACACTTCATTGTAAGTTTTGTTGATATTAAAAAATATAAATATTTATTAAATATAATACCTAAGTTGGAGGACCACTAAGATCAGTTCCTAAAAATTGTTGTTGCACAAAATTCATAAGATGATCAAATCGATCATGTAACTGCTGAAATTTTGCACGTTTTTGCTCCATCCTAGCACGTTCTTCCTCAATTTTGACACGCTTCTGTTTTCTTTCTGCTCCCATTTGCTGGAAACATTATTGCATAGTTTGCAACTCTTTTCTCAATATCGAAATGTCTCGTGAAGATTGACTTGCTGAGAATATAAATTGCTGAGAGTTACGTCCACAGTAGGTAGATGGTGTTGGACCCAATCCAAGGCCTCAGACCTATCCATGCCTTTCTTTTCCAACAACTTCTATGAATATTTGATTTTTCAATTTTTGCATGTTGAGAGAACCATCAGATGCTACTTCAATCTCAGCAGCCATTTTCTCTTTCGCTTTCTCTTGTAAATTAATCATATACAACTATCAAGTTTAATGATTAATTGACAATATGTTAAAAAGAGTAAATATTTACTTTTGGTTAAAATAGTTATTACAAATTACCACAATTTCTTGTGTTTCAACATTCATGTAAGATCTATCCCTTTTTTGTGTGTGTTAAGCAAAAAAGTTTCACACGTCCAATTTGACCACCCATTTCAATCTCCTATACAACAACATATGCTATTTGATAGGATACATATCAATCGTAACTTATTTATGCATATCATGCCTGGCATTCAAGTTCAAAAATTTTGAGTAATTTTAATATCATGTATTTATATTTTGGCCCATTTACAACACAATAGTCTTAAACATATGCAAACAATAAAAGCATTTTGGCCTTTCACACATATTGATCATGGCAACCCAATTCAATTATTTGGACAACTTTAATATCATGGATTGAAGCCATTCAAACTGTTGAAAGCCATCCAAAAGTTTAATTTGTATTTTTAACTTTTAAAGGCAAAAATAGTCCCAAATAGACATAAATGATAACTTTTTCACCCATATTAACTGTAGAAACAAAGTTCAATCAATTAGACAAGTTTAATATCAAGTATTGAAGCTATCCAAACTATTTAAATTGAACAATAACAAAAAATTTGTAATTTTACCTAAATAGACATAAATAATAACTTTTTCATACATATCATCTGTCTCAACTAATTTCAAAACTTTCGATAAGTTTAATATCATGTATTGAAACTATCAAAACTATTAAAATAGTACAATAACTGTTAATTTGCATATTTACCTTTTAACGGCACAAATAGTTCATTCATTGGAATAAGTTTTAAATCATAAACTTACTATTTTTTTTTGCTTTCTTGCAAAACTTTTTGATCCATTTGTGTGGCTATATTCTGTTGCTTTCTACTCCCAATCCCAATATGTTCTCTTTCCTATCATAAAAAATAATTGGGTATATCGTAAAAATACAAATATTACCAAAAACACTTTCATTATTTCATTCTACTATACAAAGTTATAAATTTGTACTTCTTCTTTTCTTGAGAACCAAAATCTAACTAATTGTTTATATTGCCATCTAATCACATTATAGGGTAGATTTTCCATCGTCACCTCTACAGTTGTATTTCTATCGAAATACTTATTCTTCAAATTATGCTTATAATCTTTTCATTTCTTTCCTAATGACTTGAGCACAAATGAAGTTGGTATTTTAAGTACAAATCTTGACTGTAATAATGCAAAAAAGAAAAGTTTTAATCAATAAACCAAAATTAAAATAATAAATTTTTTTATATGTAATTAATTATAATAATACCTCAATAAAGTTTAAAGCATTAGCCTTTACTTCTGCTGGAACTTTATGCCATGTTTCATAATGAATAGGCAATTTCATTCCATTACGGGCAAGCATGCCTAGAAATCTAGCCAACAGTTAAGCCTCTTCATGAATTGGTTGCTTATCAGAGTTTGCAGACACTACAATACGCTCATTCGGAGGTAGTGTAAACAATTCTTTCAAAGTTGTCCAGCCTCTAGTTCTCCATTGACCATTGTTATCAACTACAAAAATTAAAAAATAAATTTGTAAAATGGCAATACTTTTATCATTATAATCGATTTGTAAAAATGGCAATAAATTTAGTGTTTATAATATATTACACCTATTAATATGATTTACACAATTAAATTAATTATAGAAGATTTAATGGTAAATCAATTATAACTTAGTAGTAAATGTGTAATAATATAGTAGCAAATTATTGATAATTTTATTATAAATTAGTGATAATTTAGACAAAATCAATAATAACTTTATACTAAATTAATGATAACTGTATAGTAAATTATGGATAA
This sequence comes from Durio zibethinus, assembly GCF_002303985.1. The sequence goes on along the minus strand of NW_019168026.1, from coordinate 12,243,274 downwards.
ATTAATAGTAAAATAATAATAACTTAATAGTAAATAAATAATAATTTAGTAGTAAATAATTGATAAAATAATGTATGATAACATAAAAATAAATACATAATAACATAGTAGGAAATAACAAATAACTTAATAGTAAATCATTTATATAATTGTAAATGTATAACACATATCAGTAAATTAAGTATAACTTAATAAACAATAAGTGATAACTTAGTAGTTAATTATTGATAACTTAGTAATAAATCAATGATAACTTAATAGTAAATTAATGATAACTTAATAGTAAATAAGATTCAGTTTAATACTCCCTCCATTCTAATAAAATTATTACATTTTGATTTTTGTTCGTCAATTTTTTTCAATTTTAATAACCTATTATTTTTTATTTATTATTGATAAATATATGAAAAAAATATTTTAAAAACTTTAAATTAAGTGGTTTCTAAATATATGTTTTGTAAATAATAGATATCAAAGTTAAAAAAATTTAACCAAAAAAATCAATTGTGACAATTTAACTGGAACAAATAAAGGGAGTAGTAATTAATTGACAAATTTAGTAATAAATCACAAATAGCTTAGTGATAAATCAATGATAATTTAATAGTAAATAATTTATAACTAAGTAGTAATTAATAATGGAAAAATAAAAATAAATCAATATAACTTAATAATAATCATAAGTAAGTTAATAGTTAATCAGTAATAAGTTGGTGTAGTAAATTAGAGATATAACTTAATAGTATATCAATTATAATTTAGTAGTAAATTAGTAATAATATAATAGTCAAAGCATAATAACTTATTAATAAATTAATTATAACATAATTTTTAAATGCATAATAACATAGTTGTAAATTAATGATAACTTTATAAAAAAAATGATAACTTAATAATTAATCATTGATAATTTAGTAGTAAATCAATAAAAACTTAGTAGTAAATTAATGATAGCATAATAGTAAATTTATTTTAGTTTAATAGTAATTAAATTATAAATTTAGTAGTAAATTATAAATAACTTAGCGATAATTCAATCATAATTTAATAGCTAATCACTAAAACTCAGTAGTAAATCAATGATAATAAAGTAGCAAATGCATAATAGTATAGTAGTAAATCATTAATAATTTAGTAGTAAATTATCGATAACTTAATAGTAAATCACTAATAACGTAATAGTAAAACATTGATAACTTAGTTATAAATCAGTGATAATTTTGTTATAAATTAATGATAATTTAGTTGTAAATTAATTAATTATTAATAACTTTATAGTAAATCATCAATAACTTTATAGTAAATAAGTAATAACATTATAATAAATTACTAATAACTTAATAGTAAATTATCAATAACTTAGTAATAAATTATTTAAAACTTAGTAGTAAATCATCTATAACTTAGCGAGAAATTATGATAATTTAGTAGTAAATCAGTGATAAGATAATAGTAAGCGAATAGTAACTTATTTGTTAATTAGTGATAACATATTTTTATGCTTAAAGTTACTAATGATTGAACCTTGGTTACTAGAAAGAGAAAAGGATTAGGATAAATCTACCATGAATTTATTCATTAAAAAAATTTAGCAAAAATATTTTAAATTTGAATGAAACAATAATGTTATATTATATAAAAAGAAAATTATCTCATATATTGTAAATAATTGATAAAATTAATAATATATCATAAATAACTTAGTAGTAATTTAATAATAATTTAGTAGTAAATAATTGATAACTTAATAGCTAACTATTGAAAACTTAATAATAAATCAATGGTAATTAGTAAATGCATAATAGTTTAGTAGTAAATCACTGAATTTAGCAATAAATCACTAATAATGTAGTAATAAATCACTCATGACTTACCTGTATATCCATGATAATTTTGTAGTAAATCATCGATAATTTTATAGTAAATTAGTTCTAACTTTATAATAAATTATCAATAATTAAGTACAAATCATCAATAACTTAGTAGTAAATTTTTCATAACTTAATAATAAATCATTAATAATTTAATAATAAATCACTACTAACATAGTAATAAATCAATAATAACTTAATTGTCAATCAATGATAAGTTTTTATATTTGAAGTTTAGGGATTGAACTCTTTATTACTAGCAAGAGTAAAGTACAAACTTAGTAATAAATCAGTTATAATAATAAATAGAGTTAACTTAGTTGTAATTTATTAATAGCTTAAATGCTAAATCACTTATAATTTAGTTGTAAATCAATAATAACTTATTAGTAAATCAATTTTAGCATAGTAGTAAATTTAATAACTTAATAGTAATTATTTATATTTTAATAATAAATTAGTGATATAACTTAGCAGCAAATCATCAATAACATATAGTAGTAAATCATTACTAACTTAGTAGTTTTTTTTTTTTTGGTTAAATATTGATATAGAGCTATATTTTTTAATATGTCAACATATTTAATTCATTTAAAAAATTATACTAATTACCATTTAATACTAAGGTATTGAGTTACAATATTTGTGGAAGTTGTACACGTATTTAAATAATCAAAACAATATTCATGTACCAATTACTATAACAACATATTATTATTAAAACAAAAGTCAAATTTTGAAGTGAAAATTTTGAATAACTTTATCTATATTTGTATGTCATTGATTGTCTATTTGATAATATATTAATAGTAACTAGATTAATGCTATATCTTTACTAAAATAAATTGTTGTGTTTTATGGTATCATTTATAACATTGATAGTAATTATACAAAAAAATATTGTCTTTAAAGATATTTTTAAAATGAAAGAGAAAAATAATGAGTCTAAATTTATTGGAAAATACCATAGAAAAATTTCCTATTAGTTATTTTCTTAGGTACATAATATTTTAAATTAAAATATATGATCTAATAATACTAATAATAGTATGAATTCTATAAATTATAATTTTAAAACAATATTGTTTAAATGATGAAGTTTTTGTATGACTTATACTTGATATATAATTAAGTGTTCATTGAATAATGAAATTACTCCATTTTAATTAAAAAAGAGTTCAAATATTAAAAATATATTCACTATCAAATTTAAAGTCTAAGATTTAAAACATAGTTTACCTTTAAAATATATCTTTTGATATTTATCTAAAATAGATCATATCTTATTAATTTTAAAATTATGATATTTCATTATTTAACAAACAATAATAATATTGAACCAAAGTTAATTGAAAAAAGTATTTGAATATTTAAAGAACAACATTAAAAACTATTTGATTAGGATAAGATATACATTTAAGTAAGGTTTGTCATTTAAACTCTTAGAATAACATATTTTAGTAAGTTTTGTATATTTAACTGCTTTTTAAAAAATCAATATTCGATACTAAAAGTAGTTTTAGTCAATATCTCTTATAAATACATAAATAAACATCATTGATTATTTCATCGAGATACTAATAGTTTTTTATTACTTCATATCATTTTTTTGGAATATGTTTATAAATTAATATTTTTAATTAGTAAAATTCATGCAAGTATGCATTTTTTACTATAAAATGAAATTACAAAATGATTTATATTACATAAATAAGTACATGTTAAAAACAAAAGTTAGTAATGAAAAAAAATATATATATTTACTTTATTTCAAGTAACAAAAACTTTATAACAATTTGGTTTCAAATCAAAATAACGAATTTAAATTTTCAACAGCAAATAGATGAAAAATAGTAGTTTGAATGAGTTTGGCAATGATCAATTGCCTAAAAAATTTATAAAATTGAAGATAAAAATCCACCACTAAAAAAGCTTTAAAAAGCTCTAGAAAAAACATAAAATAGAGAAGAAGGAAAGTATAAGATCCGATTTGATTGTAATAGAAGATAATCTTTATAGTTGAAAAAAATTAAAAAAAAGAAAAATATAAAAAAATGAAAATGAAGACTTAACACTAAAAGACTTAAAAGAAAACTTCTAAAAAGAATCAAAATAAAGAAAGATTAAATATATATTTTTATTGAAATTTTAATTTTAATTTTTTGTTATATTTATTTTTTAAACTTAAATTTACATTTTTAATTTAATTTAGTATAATGATAATTATTTCAATTTTATTATTATAAAATATCAAAATTATTATATTATATTATAATTATAATTTGGTTAACAATTACGTGCATAGCACATAGAATAAAATTAGTGTATATATATATATATATATATATATATATATGAATTTAATTTCAAGATAACTAATCAAGCTTAAAGTTAAGCATGAGAATTGAACTTTTTTTTTTATTTTATAAATGAACCTAATTGAATGAGTTTGAATAGCTCAACTTTTATCTCAAGTCAAGCTCAAATTTAAAATTTAAAACTCAATCAAACTTGAACTGAATTTCCAAAAACCAAGTGTCTTCTCCTTTGAAACTTAGAAAGACGTCATGCTTCCATTTGAAGCCAGAAGATGATGCTTCAAAGAAACCTTTGGCAGCCATGGAAAGTCAAACAAAAAAAATGCAATGGAGAAAATGGTTTTTGGAAATTTAGTACATCCATACGAGAACTAAAATATAAGGGTCGTTACTAATCCTTACTATTCAAATTAATGTATTTTTTATTGGAATCGTTACTATCACTAGGAACCTCCAGGAAAATGCTTCATTAAATCATTGTCTGATCCAAAAAATTCATAGGCTGAATGGAAATTACTGGGAAATGACTTGAAGGAGTAGTGAGCGCGTAGTGATGTAGACTTCAATAATATCTTTTTAATTCAACATGCTCTCATCCTTCACATTTTATTAATTTAACTTAAATCATTATATATATAGTAAAGTGATCGAAATGCATTCACAATGTACATAAAAATATAGAATTTTGGGATTTTAATTATCTAAATCTGTTGACTGGCTCATGTTTGTACTATTCTTTAGGAACATATTTGTTTAATGAGATGAAAATATTATCAAGGTTTTTAGAAACTTTGGACATTCGAATTACAAATCTATGCTCTAAGGTGTCTGTATTATATGGTAAAATCATTGTGAAAAATTAAGTTTCGTGATAAATGATTTTGCCTTTTGTTATTTGTTTTGAATATTTCTATTCAAATTTTTTTTTTCTCAATTTCATTCTTTTTTGCAAAAAACACAACAAAAAGTAAAAGTGACCTAATTGATATACTATTCTTATTTATTATATTTTATTTTGGACTGTTGCCCTCTCTATGAAACTCCCCTAGAAGATGTTATCCCAAAATCACCAAATGATTTAAACAAATCAAAGAAATTCATTGGAGGGATGGAAATTGAAAACAACTTTAAGATCTTTTTAATTGAGTAATGATCTTACATAGTGGAGTCTATAGGATAATTATTCAATTTTATCGTTCACAATTAAAAATTAGAAGCAGTGTGAATAGCTAATCAAATAAATTTTCAAGCCAAATGAGGCTAATATCAAATTTGAGCTAAATGTTCAATTTGGGATTAAAGGTTTGAGTAGTTGCTCAATTAAGGATCTCAGTTTTAATTTGGTTTAATGTAGGATATTACATTTTCAAATTTGTTCAAATAAAGACTAAGTTACGACTGTGCCTTACATGCATTGTTAAGTCTATTATCTATTAATGTTTTCCATTAAACCCATTAACTCTAATGAACAAAATACAAAAATTGAACACAATAAGAATTGATGATCAATAGGGAGGCAAAGAGCAAAATTAAGCACAACAATTAGCCTCAAACAATCAAGCAAGGGAGGCTAGATAGTAGCAATTTACAATCAAAAGTCATTGAAATGCGAGAAAATTGGGCAAAGTTTTTGAATCCTTGAAGGGAAGAAAAAATACATAGTAAATCCATTCTTCTAAGAAGTTTTTTGGGCTAAGAGAAATTTTTTTGTTAGACAATCAACAAAGCAAATTCATCAGCAAGATCAACAATCAGCAACTAACCTCAAATAAGTAATTGATCCAATAAAGGCGTTCCAATACAAAGAAGCAACCATAATAGCAAGATTCTAGAATTCATCAGCAAAGGTTTTTTCTGGGTTTGATTCTTTTTGGGAATTTCTCAGCAAAACATTTTTCTTGGTTTGATTTTTTTGAGACTATCTGGGATTTAAAATAGAGTTAGAAAAGGGAGGAAGTGTTGATCGATTGGTAACACAATAAACTGTGAATGGCATCAGATTCTGGCGATGAGATTCCGTGATTCTTGAGCTCTTCATTTTCTAGGTTGTTGTTGGGTTTTGACTTAGGGAGTTAGAGAGAAAAAGGGGTTGAACCAAAAATTTTGGTTTCAACCACGAAGAAGCTATGCTGCTGGTGAAGGATAAAGATCGAAGGTGGTCATTGGCAATAAGATCGATGGAGAAAAAGGTTGATTTTTGAGGATTTGATTTTCGGTTAGAAAGAATAAGAAAACAGGGCTTGCTTGAGAAGAGAAACCGAAGAAGAAACAATTTTTGGCTATTTTTACTATTCATTATATTGAAAAATAGTGATTCACGCTTTTTCTAGCGCGTGTAAATCACAACCATAATAAAGGCCTTTTTTGAACAAATTTGAAAATAGTACATCCTGTTGGGGAACACCAAAGCTCTGAAACCATTTATTGGGCTAAAAGCCTCCAATCCAATCACGTCAGCAGAAGCAAAATCAAATAATAAATTAAACACACAAGAGACAACAATTTAACGTGATTCGGTCCAATCAACCTACGTCCACGGATGAGAAACAAGATCCACTAGTTGTAGAGAATTACAAACATACATCAAATCATCAACCTCACTCAACAATCAATACTCATAAGACACTCTCAATCTTCTCTAGTCCTATGGAGTATTCTCAACTCAAACAAATACAAACCCAAACCCTTGTGCACCCTTTTAACATAACCAAACACATACCCATATGCTCCCATACATCATACCTATGTGAACCCTCTCAGTCTCCTCTAGTCCACTCACAAACAAACATACACACTCATAAGATGTAGAGTCCCAATACTCCTATGAGGTATCTATCCCGCAAAACCCTATAACTCTTTTACATTTTTTTTTCATACCTAACCCTGTAGAGACTTCACCTATTTATAACCATACAAACTTGCCCATTAAAAATCCATCTCCTCTTAGAATTCTTCTTCTGTAAGTCAAACTTGCCTAATAAGAATCTCTTTTCTTTTAGAATTTTTCTCTTGCAAGTTAAACTTACCTATTAAGAATTCTCTCTCTTAGAATTCTTCTTTTGCAAGTCTTCTTGTCCATCAAGTAATATCTGACAAATCTCAAACAAATCTCTTATGAGATTTGAGTCAATATTCCCAACACATCCTATATTGAACCAAATTAAAGTTAAGATCTTTAATTGAAAATCACGTAAACATCCTATATTTTTTTGCCTAATTAAATTCAGAATCCATTGACAAGTAATGCATATAAAACAACAAATTCCACCGCTATAATAATGGTATTCAAGTATGATTTTTAATTACCGTTAAAATTATTATAATGGAATGGATATATATTGGTTGTACATGAGTATTAATTTGAAGATGACCTATTGTATTTTTGCACTTATTGAAATATTTGGGTCCATAAAGATGAACATAGTGCAGCTAATTAAACTCAAAGTAAAGATATCAAGCACATAAAAGAACGTGTTATTCATAAATAAAAGTCTATATCCACGAATAGAGAGAATATTTCATTTTAATCAAAGAAGTAACAATATCCTACAAGATTAAAGTTTAACCACCGAGTTCGTTGTTTGATACGCTGGCAACATATTTTTTAATTTTACAAATAAGATTAAAAATTAGCTATTGACCTTTTCTTCTGACAGGCCACCGCTCGAGAGAAAATAGACTCATAATCAGACCCAATGCAAGCATGTAGATGTCGAAGGGCCCAAGGCGGCCGCGATCGATACCTGAACAGACAGATCCCTATCGGAGCCTTGGATTACACTTTGGCACATGCCAAGAGATTTTTGTATTCGGAAATTGAACTTTAATCGTCTTTCAGTTTGTCCTCATTCGCAAAAATATTTTCTCGTCACTTTAGGGAATGCTACAAACAAGTCAACTTTGGGGGGCTGGAGATTGTGCTATACACTTTTACTTTAGTTTGATTTGGGTTTAATTATATTAAATAATTTTAGATAAAATACGATAATATAATGTAAATATTATATAAAAATAAAATGATTTAAAATTTTAAAAAAAATTATGAGTTTGATCAAAATAAAAAATATATTTCATGTTTGACTTATAACAAATTATGATAATATATTTTTTATATTTTATACATATTTAATATAAAATAAATATGATATAAAAACATAAATGATCATATTTAAGTTTAATACAGACCACCAAAATGCATTTGTTTTGAATCAGGCTTACAATAGAATTTTGTCCTTTTTCATCCTCCTGGTTTACATTGACCATTGGAACCTAAAAATGACTCCACATTGCTGGCTCAAGGCTAGCACAAATGGTGGCAGCTCTGTGAGAATTACCTGGGAAAAAAATAGTGACCATCTATTTCCATTCAGGTGGTCAATGAATACAACCAGCCAAAATGGAATCAAAAGCTGACCTTCTTGTCAATGAATCCCCTGGAGGCTCCAAGCAGAACACTGAGCTTTGAAGCAGCTTCATCAGATTAATTGGATCATCGCATTTATGCCCAATGGAACCACAGTCTAGTAAATTGCATAAGTTGTTTGATGGCTGGCATTGGCTGATAATCTCATCCTTGTTTAGCCTTTCTGTCTGGATTTGGCCACCAGCAAAAGAGAATAAGAAAGGTAGGTTTTGGATTCTCATGAGTTTCTGCCATTGAAAAACATCATTATCTGTTGAAGGATGGAAGTATGTGGGTTATGGTACAGCAAAGTCATTTTTCCAGGATCCTGATTCAATTGTTAACATTGACATGTTCTCATATTCTGTCAGGAACCTGAAGTTGCTACCCCAATCAGACTTCCCGTTTGATTGTCTCCTGAAATCTCGATCTATCCTCCCTGAAATCAAGAAATGATCATTACCCCACATTCTTTTCCGTTCAGGTTTTCCTGCAAGCCATTTAACCAAATCGAGACCAGATGAATCTCTTATAGAGGTATTGAATCCCCATAGATTGCGAAGGTGGAGGCCAGCATAATATGGCACGAAAACAGCAGAGGCGAGTGTCAAATCATTGGTTAAGCACTTGTATTTCTTCATTCTGTTACGAAAAATAACCTCAAGTAAGATTTGGTTTGTTGAAAACCAATTGCTATTCCATAAATCCAAAGCATGGGAACTTTCAATCTGAGAACCTAAACCTGAGTTTTGTATATATGAACACATGCTGGATTTATCAGTAGCCCTAGTAATCAGCTGACAATCTTTGAGCATATCTTCATTGAATTTTTAAGGAAAATCATAAACATAAATGTATCGACCCAAGCACATATTCATTGAATTTTAAACCAACAAAACTAGAAATCTTCTTCTTTGAATTGTCTAATGGAGTTTTAGTATCAATTGAATTTCTAGCAAAATTAATTGACTGATACTTTGTGCTATCACTGCTAGAGAAATAAACGAACTTGTCTTCAGCTGCTTGGTCTAGTGGCTAAGACAATCTCAAAGAAGACATCAAGGCTGAGGTTCGAATCCCAGCTTTCTCCCCTCCCCTTAATGTAGGGCTCTGCCCTCCTTGAATGACCAAAAAAAAAAAGAAATAAATGAACTCATCAATCTTCCCAAAGGGAAACAGACGAAGAAAGAGCAATAAAAGGAATAAGACAATGGAACTGTTAGGGGCATTTTAGTGTCCAAAAGATAAAATAGACATTTCCTTCCAAAGTATAAGCCATCTGGCAAATGAGGTTATTTTGATCATTTCGACCGAGCTAACATGTTGGGTCAATCTAAAATCTCGAGGTCCACATCAACACAGTTATTTTAGTAACCAACTAGCTAGTGTCCTAGGTTGTTGACTTGCATGCCTTGAGTGAACAGTTAATTAACAGCTCAGCTCGGCCTATAAAATTAGCCTTAGTCTCCTACGCTAACCTTGGTTTATCTAGGCCCAAGTTCCCCCCATCACACAGGTATAAATAGCTTCACCTACACATTTCTAAACATACTAAACTCTTAGCTTTTAAGCCTTTATTCCCCTTCCTTTTCCTAGACCAAACTCTGACTTAAGCGGAGCACAAATGCCAGAATCACTCTTGGCCTTTATTGTTCACTGATCTCTCTTTTTTATATTTTAACGGTTTTACCCCTCTCAAGCAGCTTGGCACAAATATTTTGACATGCGAAGTGGGGGGCATTCCTATCTAGTCGAGCTAAAATGCCATCAAGAAAGTATAGTAAATCAATAATAACCTAATTATCAATTATTGAAAAATTTTTTATACTTAAAGTTGTTAGAAATTGAACCTTCTTAACCAATAAAAATGAAAGTAGAAATTTCATCTTGAAAAATTAAGATAAACCTAGCACGAACCTATTTAATAAAAAATTAATAACAAAATTTTAAATTTGAATCAAACAATATTGTTATTATATAAAAAAATTACCTTATATTAGAATTGGATTTACACTTTCTTACCATAATGTATTGTTAAATATATGATAACAGAAATTTTATTAATGATTACTAAAAATATATTATAAGTTATCCGAAGGTTAATTACTAAAATTACATCAAGAGATTATCAAAATTTTATTAATAGTTATCAAAATTATATTATAAGTTGCCAAACTAATATTAAAGGTTACCAAAATTCTGTTAGAGGTTGCAAAATTTTATCCAAAGTTATGAAAATCAAAATTATATAAAAAATTATCAAAATTTACTTATATTATATTAAAATAAAAATTAAATTATTATTATTTATCATTATTATCGTTAAAATTGAATTTTTTTTTTACAAACTATTTCACTTAAAATAATTTTTTATAATTTTTATATTTTTTTGCAAACAATATTTCAAAATTCTTTAATTTTTTACTATATAATTGTCGACTTTATTAGTGCATATTTCATATTTTTTTAGCCAAAACTTAAAATTTAAAATTAATAAAATTTACTATATGAAATTATGGAAACCATAAAATTATTGCTTAGTGGTAATAATATGGTCAATGATTGATAGTGGCAAGTTTGAATATTTCAAATAAAAGGTGCTATACATATTAGGTGGTAATGAATATTGTAATTGTCTAAAATCATGCTATAAAGAAAAATTTATACTCATTTGCAAAGATTTAAATTATGAATTTAATGCAAAAAAAAAAAATCAATAACTAAATAAAAACATATAATTATATATTTTTATTCTAAATTACGGAGAAAAATTAAGTAGATTTTTTGGTTTTATATATTTTCAATATCTTATAGGGTGCATATAATTATATTGTTGCATCAATTATTACCTTATTTTATTTGTTTTATTGTATTTGATAAACATTTTAAAAACGATAAACTAATAAATAGTGGTTGATTTTTTAACCAAAAAAATGTCAACAAACATGGTTTCATGTATAATAATAACTTATGAGTATCTTATCAAACAATACTATTAACCTTAAACATAATCACATATTTATAGAAATTAAAAAATTCTTACATTAATTTATCAAAATAAAAATGTTAATGAACAACTTTACTGAAATAAATTTGAGTTTAAAAACCTAACAATTCACCTAAAAAACTGAGATTCAAGGTCCAAACCTCAGTTCATTCTTCTTACCTCCATATATAAGAAAACAGATGACAGATGTTGAATTGGAAGCTACTGAGACCACAAATGTAGAATTGGAGGCCGAAGCATAAACCATGAAATTAAAAGGAAACTAACCCTTTACAAAAGTGTGCTTACTTTTGTGCTTACTTTGTATGGAACGAAACAGGTCTTTTTACTTTTGTGCACTTTCCAACTTTTTGTCATTTAGATTGTTGCTTTTCGTGCTCAACGATCTTCTTTGTTCTGCATTAATATTGGAATAGTTCAATTTTGTCTGGGTAGTTGGCTGACAAGGAATTGGTTATTAGCTACGTTATTAGAAATTTTACTAGTTTAATTTAAATATATTAAATTTAAAATAAAATAAGAATAAGATAATACTAGTTAAAATTAAAACCTTCATATTCACTCATAATTGTTAAAAATTTTACAATTATTTTTGACGTGCTTTCATATTTTTAAAATATTTGAATAATAATTCTGATATCAATATTTTGAACATATTTGTTTTCAATATATATAGTTAAACTATCATGATATTGACAACTAAAAAAATTAATATCGGTCTCAACAATAAACAAAATAAATCAATTAAGGCTCTTCAAACCCCATCTATCATGAATTGGCAGATGAATACCACATTTCTTCACAAGAATTCCACCACGCGGCTCAATTGAAACTTCAGTTTCATCTCCTTCTTCAGCGTTTGCACCATCGGTAAAGTTGTTTTCACCGTCGGTAACAAAACTAGGTGCCATGTAAGACACCCACGCATGATCTTGACATATATTACCATCAAAGGAATTGTCTGACCTGTCAAAAGTCTCACAGCCCTTTGTTTTATTCTTAAAATATATGGTAAGAGAAGCTTCAGAAGTACTTTCGTCATTACATTCTTCATTCACCGAATAGATTGCGCACACAATCATAGCTCGACCTAAACCAATCGGGATTGAAGGCATACAAAACAGTATTGAAGATCCAATTTCTTTGTAGTCGAACCAATTTGGCAGCTCTCTTGCTGGCAAGTAAGCTTCCAAAAACTTCAACTTGGAATACAACGACTTCTGTTTCAAAGAAATGCTAGTAGTTATGAACATTATCATGCATGATAATATATATTATATGTATACAGAGAGAGATAGAGAAAGACCTCTGGCTGGCTAGGATCTCGTCCAAGGGGCCAACAAGAAGACAATTTATGAAAAAAGCGAAAATCCAAAACTTGAATGTCTGCTACTTTGCAAGAATTACTAATTGCGATTCTAAGAAGTTTTCCACCTATGTTTGATAAGTTTGGGTATCTCTCAAGTGATGTGCATTGCTTTGCGTATACGTCCCTTAAATTTTTAGGAAGCTCTGTAATGGATCGAAGGTTTTTGCAGTTATTCAACTCAAGTGTCTCTAACCTTGGATGGTTGCTGATTCCTGCGGGTAGGTTAGAGAAGTTGTTTCCCCCTAAATTCAAACTACACAAAAAATGGAAACTCCCAAAGTCAATGGAAATTTCATGGTCAGACAAGTTGAGGTCACAAAGATTAACCTTTCCTAATGAGCTTAACTGAGAGAACGTTGCTGGTAGCAGCGAAGAAGAAGAACCCACACTACTTTTTGGAGAGATCCATGAGGAAAAGAAAGAGAAACAAGACTTCAAAGGTAACTCTTCTCTCAGTCCAGCTAAAGATAGATCTTCAAGTTTCTTCAAAAGTCCGATCGAAGTAGGCAACTCTGTAATAGCAGATCCACTTAAAACAAGCTTTCTCAAAGCTTCCAATTTACCCAAATGCTCTGGCAAACTACAAAGTTTTGAGCAGCCATTGAGGTTCACTGTCTCAAGAGACCTTAAGTTGCAAATGCTGTCTGGAAGTTCACTTATGTTCTTGCACTCTGCCAAATTCAAGAATTCAAGTTTTTCCAGATGTCCAATAGATTGATCAACCCCAACTAAACCTGTGCAACCTTGAAGTTCAAGTCTTTGTAGGCTTGAGAGTCTTGCAAAGTTTGGTGTCTCTCCAAGGTATACCGAATAACTCAGATCTAGTATTTTAAGCTTGTAAAGAGCCTGTTAAAACAAGGAAAAGAAAACAACAACAAATCCATAATATCCTCTAAGAAAAAAAAATCTAGAATATCAAAATGAAAAGAAAGCACATAGCATTGTGAGAGTGATTTTAATTACTTTTGTCTCCTTCCAAACTTTTTTGATACTACTGTGTCGCATTTCAAGAGCAACTAAGTTGTCTAGATGAAGGTTGGGCGGCAAAACCATTAGTGGACATCGACGCCACCAGAGCCATCTTAACTTTCTAGAAAATTTTTCATAGGAACCAGTGAAACGTACAGAATCGATTTTCAGCAATCTTAAGTTGATCATCTTTGCAAATGCTTCGGTGCTTATAGGGTCATCTTCTAGTGCTGGTACATCTAAGCTGAGACCTTCCACTGCTTCCATCCCCTAAATACAAATAAAAAATATTATTAATTCTACTTAAGTATAGCATATAGTGCATTTTTATATCTATTTACGAAATGCATTTAACTTTTTACCATATGTTTCGTTAATACATCTACAACATCCTGATGAAACCAAAGCCTGCTTCGATATCCAGGGTGAGATGGTGATACTTCACGAACAATCTCTCTTCCCATGTCTCGGAGTAGGTTATGCATTTGTAGCTTTTGATCATGTGGGTCATTTGCTATGAGAGACCTTTCAAGAAGGACTTTAATCCCAATTTTTGGGAAGAATCCACAACCATCTAGTATTGTCATCACATAATCTTTATCCATCCCAACGTAAAAACATGCAATATCAAGAAATATGGCTTTCAATAAATCATCATCTAGTGTGTCAAAGCTTATCCTAAGCTTCTTTTGAATTTGTTGGTGAGGGACCTTTTGTAATTTTTCCACAAAATTTTCCCATTCTGGTAGGCTTCTTTTAAACAAAGACGAACCAAAAATTTCCAGAGCTAAGGGGAGTCCTTCAGCATGCTCCACCAAACTGTTGGAAAGTTCGAAGTAATCTTTTTCTGGAACAGGCCCCCTAAATGCATACCAACTTAAAAGCTGAATTGAATCTATATGATTCAATTGCTTAACCTTATATTTTTCATCCACCTCTAATTCAGTCAGCAAATGTTCATCTCTGGTTGTAACGAGAATCCTACTTCCTCGACCGAACCACTTCCGATCACCAACTAATGGTCTCCATTGCGCTGACTCATCCAAGTCATCAAGAACTATAAAAACTCTTCTACAACAAAGCCTCTCCTTGATTAAATTGACACCCCTGTCAGTATTATCTATCTTGAATTTTTGCCCATTCAAGATATCAGAAAGGAGCTTCTCTTGCATCCTAGCAAGACCATTAGGTTGCTGCGAGTCATCTTTAATATTTGAAAGGAAACTGCATCCTTCAAATCCTTCACAGACCATTAGGTTGTAGACAGCTTTTGCGATGGTGGTCTTACCTATCCCACTCATTCCATAGATGCCCACTACGCAAACTTCTTCAGATCCAATATCTAATAATCTCATCACCCATTTAATACGTGCTTCTAGAGCTACTGGGTGAGTGGCGACGTGCAAGTCATTACGTTTTAATTTTCTGATAACATCATTGACAATCTTTTGGATGAATCTCGATTCATACCTGTGAAATTATTTGAGATGAAACAACACAAGATGAACACAAGAAATTTGATTATCAGTAAACACCTACTTTTGATTATTTAATTTTTATAATTCTCTTTATTACAATATTATAATTAATTAATTATAATAAAAAATTATCTAAGAGTTCATCACTTAAAATGATGTTAAAATAATTTTTTGATGGACACTTCATAATACTAAAACTAAATTATAATTGATTAATTATATTACAATAATTATATATGATATATTGTCATTATACACTTCAAACAAACAACTTTACAACAAAAATAAATTAGACATTTTTCAGGTATATATAGATTGTGTAGAATTTCTACTCTTAATTTTAAGGTTTAAATCATCAAACATAAAAAACAATTTATACTAAGATATAAATGGACTACAATAATTTAAAATTAGGCGCATATAATAATTTTAATAGCACTAACTAGCAATTACAATTAGTTTCATTTAATTTTTTTTTATTTAAAAACGAAGATGTACATATACATATATATTTTAGAATTTTTTGGATGATTCATCTTAAAAATTAAATATTACCCATTTGTCATGTTTCGAAGGTCCCAGCCGGATAAATTTCCGGCTTCTGTTAGAGATTTTCTCCACTTTTTAATCCTTTCCATCTTATCTTTAAACCGTTCTTCGTGTTTAGCAAAAGCTTCTTCATAACTTCCGATCTGTCGCCGGACCTCAGATGGATCAACATCGTAGAAGACAGGAATAACAAACTGGCCTGTTGTGTTTTTGCACTCAATAATCTTGACAAGCTCATCAAGACACCACCTGGAAGAAGCATAGTTTTTAGAGAAAACCACGATAGAAAGTTTTGATTCTTCGATTGCTTTGAGGAGCTCCGAGGAGATGTCTTTTCCCCTGGGAAGTTCATCGTCATCTCTGAAGGTAATCACTCCATCTCTCACCAAAGCTGTGTAGAGATGATCTGTGAAGTTCTTCCGAGTGTCTTCGCCTTTAAAACTTAAAAAGACATCATGGTTCCATTTAAAGCGAGATGAAGATGCTTCAGAGAAACCTTTGGCAGCCATGGAAAGTCAAACAAAAAAATGCACTGGAGAAAACTTTTTTTGGAAACTTAGTACATAATTACAATATAAGGGTCATTACTAATCCTTACTATTCAAATTAACTTAAATAATTATATATATATATATATATATAATAAAGTGATCCAAATGCATTCACAATATATATAAAAATATAGATTCCATGCATCTCTACTGTAAATATGATAGCAAGAATAATTTATATTAGAATTTAGCTCCAAAGACACGTTTTTCTTTTATTTTTGTGTTTTTTTCATCATTAATATTTTTATTACATTCATTAAATTTGAATATTTATATTAATTTCTTTTTAAATAATTATTATATGTTGAACATATAATTGCCTATTGTATAAATAGTTAAAATTCATCAAATGCCTTTTAATATGTGAAGTTTGTTTCATGTACAAAATATATTAAATTAACGTTAATGTATATTTGGAACTATAAAGATAAAGAAATTTCATATTAACATTAACTATTTATTTGTCAAATAAATTCATTTAATAATAAAATTTTATGAAAACAAAAACTCTTGTTTACAAATTTTTATCAATCCTAACGTTGTATTTGACCAATCAAATTTTTATTAAATTTTCAGAATTACTTTTCCATATATAGACTATATTAAAGTTTTTTTAAACTTATCAAATGGATTTATATGATTGTGATATATCTATTTAAAAATTAAATGATGAAAAAGTTTTTTATACACCTTATGGACTCAAGTTTGTACTATTATTTAGGAACAAACTTGTCTGTTGAGATGAATTCTTAGCAACTTTGGACTTTTGAACTGTAAATCTGTGCTCTATGGTGTCTGTATTATATGGTAAAATCATTGTGAAAAAATTAAGCTTCGTTTCTCAAACGATTTTGCTTTTTGTTATTTGTTTTCTATTCAAAATTTGTTATTTGTTGTCTCATTTTCATTCTCTTGGGAAAAAAAAACACACACACACACAACAAAAAGTAAAAGCAACCTAATTGTTACACTATTCTCATTTATTATATTTTATTTTTGGATTGTTACTCTTTCTACGAAGCTCCCTCAAGAAAATTTTATCACAAAATCATCATATGATTTAAACAGATCAAAGAAATTCATTTGAGAGACGGAAATTAAAAACAGCTTTCAAATCTTTTTAATTGAGTAATGATCTTACATAGTGAAATCTATAGGATAATTATTCGATTCTATTGTTCACAATTACAATAAAGTTTTATGCCATATGAGACGGATTTCAAGTTTGAGATTCAATTTCAACTAATATAGGATCAGCCTGATAAGAAGTAATGTGAGAATAATATAAAAAAAAACCAAGTTGTTATTTTTTTTATTTTGATCATAAATTAAGAAAAATTTATTCACTATTGTCATTTATTATTATATTTTATTGTTGGATTGTTACTCTTTCTACGAAAGTTTCCTAGAAAATGTTATCCCAAAATCACCAAATGAATAGGACAGATCAAAGAAATTCATTGGAGGGATGGAAATTGAAAACAACTTTAAGATTTTTTATAATTGAGTAATGATCTTACATAGTGGAGTCCATAGGTTAATTACTTGATTTTATCATTCACAATTAAAAATTAGAAACTATGTCAATAGCTAATCAAATAAACTTTCAAGCCAGACGAGGCTGATATAAAATTTGAGATACAATTTCAAGACAATAATAATGGATTAAAAAACTTTTCGTCCCCTCTACGGTTCTATTATACATTTTTTCTTTTGTCCAAAACCCAATTTGTTATACTAAGCACCGAATCAAAATCCTTGACGTCCTCATGAAGTGGATAGCTTTGAAAAAATCGACTCATGAAAAAGTCTTTTAGTATGTAGAATTTGAGAAGTGTTAGCCACTCTTAAGAAATCTACTCTTAAGTGGGCCATGATGTCCTTCCAAAAAAATCTTTAACAACCTTGACTTTACCAAATCTAAAATTCTACTCTAACAGAAAACAAAAGCATCAATTTAAGCGTAATTAAAAACGACACAGTATGCACTAAACTTTAATACTCCCCCTTAGTGCATGCTTTCGATTTAGTAAACCAAGAGCTCCACGAAAGAGCTCCAACTTCGGCTTTGTGAGTGCTTTGGTGAAGACATCAGCAACTTGATCACTTGTTCTAATTTTTTTTTTTTTTAACTTGAACTCTTCTTCAAGAACTGTCTCTCGAATGAAATGGTGTTGAACCTCTATGTGCTTTGTTTGAGCATGAAATACTAGATTTGATCCTAACTTGATTGCGCTTTGATTGTCACAACTCAAAGTAATGGGATACTCCACTTTCTTGTAGATGTTAGTTATTAACTCTTTCAACCAAGCTCCTTCTTGTGCTGCGGCCATTGTTGCAGCACAATTCTGCTTCGGTACTAGACAAAGCAACGTTTGCTTGCTTCTTGCTACACCATGAAATTGCAGCTGATCCCATATTAAAACAGTAGCCAGTTTTTGATCTTCTATCTTCGACATTACTTGCCCAATTAGAATCCGCAAAGCCACTTAATAAAAAGTTTCCATTCTTTTTGTATAGCATTCCAAAATCAAGAGTGTTCTTTGTTAGGAATAGTGACTCAAATCCTATAAGAGATTTGTTTGAGATTTGTTAAATATTACTTGATGGACAAGAAAACTTGCAGAAGAGAAATTCTAAAAGGAAATGGATTCTTAATAGACAAGTTTGTATGGCTATAAATATGTGAAGTCTCTATAGGGTTAGGTATGAAAAAAAGATGTAAGAGAGTTATAAGATTTTGTGGGATAGATACCTCACAGGAGTATTAGAGATTTATATCTTATGGGCGAGTATGTTTGAATGTTTGAGAGTGTACTAGAGGAGACTGAGAGGGTTAACATAGGTATGATGAACGGGTACATATGGGTATATGTTTGTTTGTGTTGAAAGGGTGCACATAGGTTTGTGTTTATTTGGGTTTAGAATGCTTCGTTGGACTAGAAAAGATTGAGAGAGTCTAGAAGTATTGATTGTTGAGTGAGATTGTTTGATGTGATGTATATTTATAATTATCTACAGTTAGTAGATCTTGCTTCTCATCCGTAGATGTAGGTTTGTAGACACCCCAATCTGTCAAGGGGTATTTTTGCTAATAAAAAAATAAAAAAAAAGAAAAAAAAAGGTAGTTGAGTTTGTGTGAAATTATTGGAATTGATTTGTAAAGTTGGAGTTGGGTTTAAGTTTGGAATTCAAAGGAAATTGGGATTCCTTTCTGGATTGGAGTTCTTAGATTCAGAACCCTATAAATACATGCCCATACAGATCACACAAACACAAAAAAAAATTAAGGAGAGGCAGAAATTAGAGAAAGCAGTCAAGAAAATTTTTTGAAGATTTGTTGGGGTTTTAAAAAATTTTTTTTTTTAAATCTAGAAAATTCTCAGATTCCAACAATTTTTTTCAGTCTTTGTCTCAAACTGAGCCAAGCGAAGTCACTTTTTAAGCCATTCCAGCTTTTCTTCTTGCAGTTGAACCGCGCTGTAGCCATTATAGTCGAGTCGCCTCCTGGTTTGGGTTATTTTTTTTCACTTTATTTTATTTTGTATTTTTGCATGATTAAATTTAGAAAAAAAAAGAATAAAAAAATAAAATATTTTTTGGGAGTAAATATTAATTATCTAATTATAGAATTTATAGAAATTTCAAATGGTAAATTTTTATAAAATTCTTCGGTGAAAAATTTTATCTAAATTTGTCCCAAATTGTGGAATGATTTAGATAAAGTTTCAATAACAATAATTAATATTTATTTTCAAACAAAAAAATATAAAAATATAAAAATTTTGGAATTAAATATAAATTACCTAAGGATGAGATTCTTAGAAATTTCAAATGGTAAATTTCTAAGAAATCTCTAGGTGAGAAATTTTCTTTAAATTTGTCTTAAATGGTGGAATAATTTAGATGAAATTTCAACACAAGTAATTGTATTCTTTTTCAAATAAAATTTTGATTGAAAATATGTGATAATTACCCAAGGATGAGATTTTTTAAAATTTTGAATGATAAATTCTTAAAAAATCTCTAGGTGAGAAATTTTCTCTAAATTTGTCTCAAATGGTGGAATAATTTAGATGAAATTTCAATAAAAATATTTATCATATTATTTTCTTTCTAAAAAAAATAATAAAAAATAATAAAAATAATTTTTAAATAGGCCCAAATGGTGGAGAATTTAGAAATTCAAAACAAGAAAATATTTTTAATTTGACCCAAATGGTGAAATAATTAGATATATTTTCAACAAAAAAAATAATAAACATTTTTCCTACGACAGAGCCTCTTCAAGGAAACAAATGAGATCCTTGAATACTCTTGAGGTGAGAAAATATTTTTAAGAATTCTACCAGATTAATGAAAAAATTTTATAAATTATTTCCAATATTTCAACATAAAAATTTGAAACCATTTGACTAAAACCCTAGGATAAATTTAAAATAATATAGTATCATCATTCGGATGGGCATGTGGGGGTGCCATAACTTTCCTTATACGTAACCGAACTCCTGAACCCTACTTTAGTTAGTAGACCTGAATCTATTGTTTTAGGACCTTAGTAGAGCTTAGAAGCTCCTTAAAAAGATAAATTTCTTAGGTGGTCAATCACACCTAGAAAAAAGATTGATGGCGATTCCTTAGTTTGTTAAGTCTAGCTATAGATTTATGAATCTATATGTTATGATAGTATGATGACTCTGCTGGGGAAGCTAGAGAGTCAAGCCATAACTTTTTAATTTGTCCTACCTTTTGATCTAATGGTTTTAATGATTTGTGTTTACTAACATATTTCTTTTTTGTCTTTTATTTGATTTTTGGGGCATGAAACCTATGTGTTCCTTCGCACACTCCATCACATGCATTTGCATTACATGAGCTCTATACTTGGGCTCTATCCCTCTTAGGAAAGAGTAAAGTATCTATGCTTTCGTGAGATGATAATCTCCGTAATGGCTAGCGAAATACTCCTACTAAAATTGAATCATTTTCGATGGTAGTTTGTGATGGGTGAGGATTGGAATGCCTTACTAGTCTATGATGAATTATGATGTAAGAAACAATTTGGGAACCTTTAATGGTCAAAGTCACCTAACCCAACATATAGTGTACACTTAAGAGGCCAGCCCTAAGATAGAGCCTTTCCTACCCAGTGATAGATATAACCTGAAGATAGGACATAAGAAGGAACATTTTGTGATCTAACCATTTTGTTTGATTTTGTGCACTGCATTATTTTCATTTCATTCTATGCATCATTTTTATATTATCATATCATTTCATTCCATGCATCATTATCATTTCATTCTATGCATTATTTTCCTGCTCATGATTTAACATTATCATTTGGGTCATTTTCATATAAGGAATATTTGCCACATCTCATATCTACATCCATAAAAGGGATATTTCATTCATGCACCAACATATAATGTATAAAGCATAACATTTTTTTATCACAATTATGGTATGAAAGGTTTAAGGATAGCTCCACCAAGCAAGAACCCAACTCATCAATACAATACAAGGGCTCGAACCAGACAAATGGAATAAGAAAATTTTAATCATCTTGAGAAGTAGAGAAAGCTCAAGAAAAGCTAGAAGGGGAGTTGAATAAGATTTTAGAGGCTTTAAATAAGTTAAACAAGGAAAAAGGTATAAAAAAAAGTACTAGCTAATAAGATCATCCATCACAAGAGGTGGATGACCCACTATACCTTCCTAGTTTTGGGCTGCCTCAAGCCCAATCCACACAAGGTCCATTACCATAACAGTTCAATTATCTTGTAGGTCACACATACCCTGGAATGCCATCAGCTTCAAACCCTGGCCAATATTAGAGTTATGTAAATTCTATCTTTACAAAAAAGGCAATAGAACCAATTCAAGTCCCTGATTTAGACAATCCAAAGGAGAACGAAAAGTTAAAATCAAAAGGGGATGAGTCATTAAGGGAGCTGACCAGAAGATTAGTATGCTAAAACAAAGGCTATGAGCTGTGGAAAGAATTGGTTTTTATGGTTCTGTCGATGCTGCTGGGCTTTGCTTAGTCCTGGATATGGTTATTCCTCCCAAGTTCAAAGTACCAAAATTTAATAAGTACGATGGTACAAAGTGCCCAAAGACCCACTTTACCATGTATTGTCGAAAGATGGCAGCCCATGCTAATAATGAAAAGCTATTGATGCATGTGTTCCAAGATAGCCTTACTGGCTCTGTTGCTAGGTGGTATATCCAGTTAGATAGAACTTGCATCCATTCTTAGAGTGATATGGCTCATGATTTTATCAATTAATACCAATATATGATGGATTTGGCTCCTAATCGCTTGTCTTTGCAGAATATGGAGAAAAAGGCAAATGGGTCCTTTAAAGAATATGCCCAGAGGTGAAGGGATGTAGCCTCTCAAGTGTAACCTCCTCTAACTGAAAAGGAAACTACAGTGTTGTTTGTCAACACTCTGAAATCTCTTTATTATGAAAAGATGATAGGGAGTACAACAAAAAATTTTATCGACATGGTGATCTCTGGCTAAATTATTGAAAGTGCCATCAAGAATAGCAAATTAGAAAGAGAGGAGGCATCCACTAAAAAAGCTCCAAGAAAGAAGGAGACTGAAGCTCAAGCTGTAAGCTTTGATAGACAATAATTCAAGGGTCATCGACCTTACACACCACAGGGTTACTCCTTAAATTATTCCACCGTGAATAATGCTTCTCCATACCTATACCTACTAAATCCACAGCCATCCTACCCTCTGACTTATCAACCCTCTTTCAGGCCTCTGGCTACCACATATAATTCCAATGTTCGACCTCCCTCAAGACCTCAAACTTATCCTACTAGCCCAATAAGTGGTTCACAAGAGCAATGAACTACATGCGAAAAATCTATATTCGATACCTGAAGAACGGAATAACCTAGAAACGATACCTGAAGAAGATTACCCAAAGTCAGTATCAAAAAAGAGGCTTGTGAATTCTTGAAGTTGATAAAACATAGTGAATATTCTATGGTGGAACAGTTAAATAAGATGCCAGTACGAATCTCATTATTATCACTACTATTGAATTCAGAACCACACCAAAATGCCATGCTAAAAGTGCTAAACCAGGCATGTGTGGCACATGATGTGTCTGTTGAATATGTGAACCACTTAGCTGGAAACTTGGTTATGCCAAATTACATATCCTTTAGTGATGATGAGATTCCTCCAAAAAGAAGAAGAAGCACCAAGGCAGTGCATATCACTGTCAAGTGCAAGAGCCATATTATAGCCAAGGTCCTCATTGACAATGGTTATGCTATTAATGTTATGCCTATTCAACTTTGGCAAGGCTACCTATTAATTATTCACATATAAAGGATAGCCAAATGGTTGTCCAAGCATTTGATGGGACCAGGTAAAAAGTTTTAGGAGGCATAGAGATACCCTTGCAAATTGGGCCATACACTTTCAATTTAAGATTACAAGTAATGGATATCTTTCCATCTTATAATTGCTTGTTGGAAAGGCCATAGATTCACATGGTAGGGGCTGTTCCTTCTACCCTGCACCAAAAGATTAAGTTCAATGTGAAAGGTCGGTTGGTGGTAGTGTTTAGAAAAGAAAACATGTTGGTAACCCAGCCATTAAATGCTTCATATGCAAAAGCTGCTGAAGAAGTGATGGAATGTTCTTACCGATCTTTTGAGTTAGTCAACTCTGTGGGTGAGGGACCCAAAAGCCAATAATATTTAAAGATAGTGATGTGTCAGGTTATCAATAAAGGCTAGTATCCTAGAGTAAGACTGGTTAAAAATTTACAAGAGATAAAGTAGCCTCCGATGACAATGGATAATAGGGAGAGACTGGGTCTTGGTTATGAAACTGAAGACTAGGAAATTAGAAGAAGACAAGCCAACAAGATAGCAATGATCATCCCATGCCTTTATGAGATCTTCAGGCCTGAAGGGTTCCTATACCCAACTACAAAGGGAAATTTAGAGCAAAGCATGGAGAAAACATTTGCTAAGTTATCCATCCATGCGATCGAAGATGAAAGTGGGTATGACAAGGAAACATGGGTTCGTCCTTATCCACCAAATTATGAGCTGAATAATTAGAGCATTATCGAAATGCCTGCTATCATTGATACCGATTCAATGTAATTAAACATCCCAATAGGTTATGCCCAAGGCCTTGGGGTGGTCTTTCTTGTTTAGGCCATTTATCTATTATTATTTTAGTAAAATTAGGAAGGATGCATTTTCACTCATTTCTTTTGTTTCTCTATTTTTTCATACATTTCACCAACATATCCCATTTCATTCAATTTTAGGTCCTTAAATGAATAGGAAAATAATCATGATAACGAACAAGGGGTTAATTTTGAAAAATCAATTAACATTGATGCACTTGATAATAAAGATGATTTTGAAGAATATGCTATTCTTTCGAATCTAATGAGATTGATTGAGCAAGAAAGTAAACCAATTGAGCCTCATCGGAAGATAACTAAATTAGTAAATTTAAGAGATGAGAAGAATAAAAAAGAGGTTAAAATTGGCACATCACTCTCATCAAGAGACAAACAACGATTGAAAATTCTATTTTGAAAATTCATAGATGAGTTTGCTTGGTCTTATCAGGATATGCCTGAGCTCAGTACAGAAATAGTAAAACTCAAACTGCCTTTGAAGTCAGAATGTAAGCTAGTCCAACAAAAATTAAGGGGAATGAAACCTGAGATGTTGCTCAAGATAAAAA
This sequence comes from Durio zibethinus, assembly GCF_002303985.1. The sequence goes on along the minus strand of NW_019168026.1, from coordinate 12,218,014 downwards.
AAAAAAAAAAGTGAAAAAGCAGTTTGATTCAGGTTTCTTACAAGTAGTCATGTATACAGAATGGATAGCCAACATTTTAACAGTTTCTAAAAATGATGGAAAGGTGCGGATGTGCATAGATTATCGCGATTTAAATAAGGCTAGCCCAAAAGATAACTTTCCTTTACCTCATATTGATACACTGATAGATAATACGACCAAGCATTCGATGTTCTCTTTTATGGATAGGATCTCAAGATATAACCAAATAAAAATGGTTAAAGATGACATGGAAAAGACCACTTTCATGACCATATGTGGAACATTTTGCTATAAAGTCATGCTTTTTGGTCTAAAAAATGCTGAAGCAATATACCAACGACCCATGGTAACGCTCTTTCATGGCATAATGCATAAAGAGATTGAAGTGTATATAGATGATATGATTACAAAATCTCAAGATGGTGAAAATCATGTCACCAACCTCGAAAAGCTATTTGAGAGGTTGAGAAAATTCCAACTCAAGTTGAACCTAGCCAAGTGCACCTTCGGGGCAAGGTCAGAAAACTTGATAGGCTTTGTAGTCAGAGAAAAATGGATTGAAGTAGATCCAGATAAATATAAACCATTCAAAATTTATCACCTCCAAGCACACTAAAAGAAGTTCGAGGTTTTTTGAAAAGATTAAACTACATTTCTCACTTTATCTTTCAGTTTACCTACAAATGTGATCCCATATTTAAACTTTTTCGTAAGAATAACCCTGAAAAATAGAATGAAGAATGTCAAATGACTTTTAATAAAATTAAGTAATACTTGTCAAATCCTCTGGTGTTAGTGCCATCTGTTCCAAAAGACCCTTAATTTTATATTTAACAATGTGTGAGAATTCAATGGGATGTGTGCTGGGGCAACAAGATGAGTCTAACCGAAAAAAAAAGAGCTATTTACTATCTGAGTAAAAAATTCATAGAATACAAGTCCAAGTATTATTTTTTGGAGAAAATGTGTTGTGCATTAGCTTGGACCACCAAAAGACTCAAACAATACAAGCTCTATCATACCACCTGACTCATAACAAAACTGGATCCAATTAAATACATCTTTGAGAAGGCTTTTTTGTTTGGAAGAATTGCTAGATGGCAAGTAATGCTTTTAGAGTATGATATTATATATGTGAACCAGAAAGTAATTAAATAGAGTGCCATAGCTGAGTTTTTTACAGATCGTGCTGCTAAAGATTATGAGCCGATGAGATTGAAATTCTCTAATGAAGATATGATGACTATTTCTCAGCTAGAAAAGGAAGGGCACAAAGAGAACTATTGGAAAATGTATTTTGATGGAGCTACCAATGCCTTAGGACATGATTAGGGCAATATTGATTTCTCCAGAAGAACAATACTATCCTATAACAACGAGGTTGAATTTCAATTGCACAAATAACATCGCTAAATATGAGGCATGTGTCATGGGTTTGTAAGCTGCTATAAACAAAAATGTTAAAGCATTAAAAGTGTTTGGAGATTCAGCTCTAGTTATATATCAACTGAAAGAAGAATAGGAGATAAGAGATTCATAACTCATTTTATATCGTAAGTATATCTTATAGTTGATCAAGCAATTTAAAGATATTAAATTTGATCATTTACCTCGAGAGGAGAATTTGATTATTGATGCCTTAGCCACTTTAGCAGCAATGGTTCGAATTAATGACAATGCTGATATTCAGCCTATTAAGTTAGATGTCAAGGACATGCCAGCTCACTACTCTAATATAAAAGAGGAGGAGGATAAGAAGTCCTGGTATTATGATATCTTATAATACATTAAAAATCGGTAATACCTTGTCCAGGCAACTAAGAATGATAAAAGGGTCATTCGAAGATTAGCTATGAGTTTTTTTTTGGATGGAGATGTTTTTTACAAAAGAAGCTATGACCAAATATTGTTAAGGTGTGTAAATAAGGTCGAGGCTAAGAAAATTATTAAGGAGGTGCATAATATAATATGTGGGGCACATGCCAATGGACATATGATGACAAGACAGATCATAAGAACAGGGTACTATTGGTTGACAATGGAGAGCGACTATATTGACTATGCTCGAAAATGTCATAAGTGCCAGATTTATGCTGATAAGATTCATGCTCCGCCATCTGCTTTACATGTTTTAGCACCACCTTGGCCGTTTTCTATGTAGGGCATGGATGTCATTGATCTTATTATCTTAAAAGCTTCTAATAGGCATAGGTTTATTTTCGTGATGATAGACTACTTCACGAAATGGGTGAAAGTAGCATCATTTGGAAGTGTGACATGATCTATACTCTGTAAGTTCATAAAGAGAGAAATCACTTATAGATATGGACTTTCAAAGAGAATTATTTTAGATAATGCCAAGAATCTGAATAACAAGATGATGCAAAAAGTATGTGCCTAGTATAAGATTAAGCATCATAATTCGGTGCCATACCATCTAAAAATGAATGGAGAAGTTGAGGTGGCAAACAAAAATATAAAAAGAATTCTTGAAAAGATGACCGAGACTTATAAATATTGACATAAGAAATTATCATTTACGTTGCATGCATATCGAACGTCAATGCGTACCTCTATTAAGGCAACCCTATTTTCTTTGGTTTGTAGGATGAAAATTGTATTACCAGTAGAAGTAGAGATCTCATCTTTGAGAATTCTAAAAAAGGTTGAAGTAGAAGAGGCTCAATGGATTCGAAAGTGCTGTGAACAATTGAATCTCATTGAAAAAAGGAGATTGACAGTGTTCAACCATGGTCAGCTATACCAAAGAAGAATGATGAGGGCTCATAATAAAAAGGTTCAACCTTATTGCTTCCGAGAAGGGGAGTTGGTCTTGAAAAGATTTCTTCCAAGTCAACACGATAATAGAAAAAAATAGACTTCGAATTGGGAAGGACCATATCTCGTAAAACGAGCTTTCTCTAGTGAGGCATTGATATTGGCTAAGATAGATTGAAATGATTTACCTCATCTTATAAATACTAATGCTGTGAAGAAGTACTATGCTTAAGAAAAAACAAAAAAAAAAAAAAAAAGAAAAAAAAGGGGGGACTCAAGGCAAAAATTCCAAAAGGACGGTTTGAGTAAAACTTATCTAAGTTGAAAACTTAAAAAGGTAGCTTAGATAAGGAGAATACAGCATCAAATTTGAAAGTTCATTAGCAAAGAGGCTAGCATGATCTAAGGAGCTCTAAGTTGTTGAGTGCATTGGGTGATTGAATTTTTCGAAAAAGATTTCAAGATATGTTATCATGATTGTCTGATTGTTTATTTTCGGGCTTTGTCCCTTTGCCCATTTTTTTAATCCTTTCTTTTCCAACTGGCCAAAGTTTGCCATAATTTTTGCTAATAAAAGACATTCCATTTCATTTTTCGTGCATCTCTTCTATTGATTATTTGCTAGCCATTCTTATTCCTTTCTCTTCAATACCTTACAACGGAGAAAATGTGTGAATGCATTCTTACTTTTTGAGATTGAAATAATGATTGATAAATGAATAATAGCATGGAAGATTTTTTATATTACATTGGAAAGGTTGAGAGTGATAAAGGCAAATTTGAAATGTTCAGTTTCGGATAAAGACATTGAATCTGAAAAGAGATTTCTTGAAAAGGAGAATATGAGAATTAAATGAGAGAGATGATTGAAAATTACATTGATTTGGCCCTAGTACTTGAAGATTGAGGGGTTTGGAGCTCAAGGAAAGAGCTTGAGAAATTTGAGTACCACAATTAATTAGAATTTCATGACATGTACATCTGCATTACATGCATTACATCTGCATTGTTAAGAATATGGCATTATGAGGATCTAGGTTGTTATTGCATTTGCATCATTAAAGCACTTGCATCATTGATTATGACATTCATTACATGCTAAATTTTGAGTTTGAAAGTCATCTGAGAAAGAAATTTTGAATCTTTGGATGAAGGTTTTAAAGGTAAAATTGGGAATCGTCAAAGGAGAATCTTTGAGTTCTTGAATGAGAATCTTTTAGAAATCCTCAAATGAGAATTTTGGAGTTTTCAAATGAAAATCTTCAAGTTTCAAATAGGAATCTTTGAGATGAGCAATCGTGAAATTTATTGGATGTAAGTCTTTAAACTCAAATGAAAAGTTTCAAATTTTTTGATGCGAATCTCCAAAATTCGAATGATAGTCTTGCAAATGCGAATCTTGAGATCTAACAAAACTGAAATTTTAAGAATCAAATTTTAGTGAATTTTGGCAAATCTGAAAGGTTCTTGTGAATTTGAACCTTTGAATTGCAAACTCAAATTGTGAATCTTTGAGTTTCCATCAAACATGATCTATGACTCTTCTGGACATGATTGTCGAAGAGTAATTTATTTTTTCAAAGTTGTGTTGCCTCTATTTAGAGGAGCAATTTATTTTTCCAAAGTTCTATTGTCTTTATTTAAAGGAGCAATTTATTCTTTCAAAGTTGTGGTGCCTCTGTTTAGAGGAGCAATTTATTTTTCAAAGTTGTGGTGCCTTTGTTTAGGAAGCAATTTATTCAAAGTTATGGTGCCTCTATTTACAAGAGCAATTTATTTTCCAAAGTTGTGGTGCCTCTGTTTAGAGGAGCATTTTATTTTCAAAAGTTGTGGTGCCTCTATTTAGAGGAGCATTTTATTTTTCAAAGTTGTGGTGCCTCTGTATAAAGGAGCTTAATTTATTTTCAAAAGTCATTGAGCCTTTGTTTAGGGGAGTTTTATTTACTTTTTTAAAAAATATATGTCAACTTGATTGGGTTGTCTATGTCTTTGTACAATTCTTATTTAACAGAAAATGCACAAAGAGGGGCAACTATAGACACCCCAATCTGTCAAGGGGTCTATCTTTTATTTTTGCTAATAAAACAAAGGAAAAAAAAAGGTAGTTGAGTTTGTGTGAAATTGTTTGAATTGATTTGTAAAGTTGGAGTTGGGTTTAAGTTTGGAATTCAAAGGAAATTGGGATTCTTTTCTGGATTGAAGTTCTTAGATTCAGAACCCTATAAATACATGTCCACACAGATCACACAAATACATACAAAAAAATTAGGGAGAGAGGCAGAAATCAGAAAAAGCAGTCAAGAAAATTTTTTAAAGATTTGTTGGGTTTTTAAAAGTTTTTTTTGAAAAAAAATCTAGAAAATTCCCGATTCCAACAACTTTTTTTAGTCTTTGTCTTAATTCGAGCCAAGCGAAGCCATTTTTTAAGTCATTCCAGCTTTTTTTCTTGCAGTTGAGCGGCGCTGTAGCCATTAGAGTCAAGCCACCTCCTGTTTTGGGTATTTTTTTTCACTTTTATTTATTTATTGTGTATTTTGGCATGATTAAATTTGAAAAAAAAAGAATAAAAAATAAAATATTTTTTGGGAGTAAATATTAATTATCTAATGATAGAATTTATAGAAATTTCAAATGGTAAATTTTTATAAAATTCTTAGATGAGGAATTTTGTTTAAATTTGTCCCAAATGGTAGAATGATTTAAATAAAATTTCAATAACAATAATTAATATTTATTTTCAAACAAAAAAAATATATAAAAATATAAAAATTTTGGAATTAAATGTAAATTACCCAATGATGAGATTCTTAAAAATTTTCAAATGGTAAATTTCTAAGAAATCTCTAGGTAAGAAATTTCCTCTAAATTTGTATTAAATGGTGGAATAATTTAAATGAAATTTCAACACAAGTAATTGTATACTTTTCCAAATAAAATTTTGATTGAAAATATGTGATAATTACTCAAGGGTAAGATTCTTAAAAATTTCAAATGATAAATTCCTAAGAAATCTCTAGGTGAGAAATTTTCTCTAGGTTTGTCCCAAATGGTGGAATAATTTAAATGAAATTTCAATAAAAATAATGGTCATATTATTTTCTTTCTGAAAAAAATAATAAAAAAATTTTCTAAATAAGCCTAAATGGTGGAGAATTTAGATATTCAAAACAAGAAAATATTTCTAATTTGGCCCAAATGATAGAATAATTAGATAATAAAAAATAATAATAAACATTTTTTCGACGACGTAGCATCTTCAAGGAAACAAATGGAATCCTTGAATACTCTTGAGGTGAAGAAATATTTTTAAGAATTCTACCAGATTGATGGAAGAATCTTATAAATTATTTTCAATATTTCAACATAAAAATTTGAAACCATTAGACTCAAGACCCTAAAATAAATTTAAAATAATATGGTACCATCTTTCGGATAGGCATGTGGGGGTGCCATAACCTTCCCCACATGTAATTGAACTCCCGAACCCTACTCTAGTTAGTAGACCTGAACCTATTATTTTCGGGACCCTTAGTTGAGCTTAGGAGCTCCTTAAAAGGATAGATTTCTTAGGTGGCCAATCACACTTAGAAAAAAGATTGATAGCGACTCCTTAGTTTGTTAAGTCTAGATATAGATTTACAAATCTATATGTTATAACAAGGTCGGTCGGACCGAATCTCGTTAAATTATTGTCTCTTATGTGATTGATTGATTGTTTGATTTTACTTCCACTGGCTTGATTGGAATGGGGTTTTTTTACCTAACAAGTGGTATCAGAGTTATAGTGATCCTTAATACTCTTTACATATCTTAAAAATCTTTCTCCGGTATCAATACGAGAGACTTGAGGACGTTCCATGAACTAAGAGATAACAGCTACAAAGAATGACAAATCGGGTATTGTTATATTCAGATAAATCAAACTACCAACAAGTTGGCGAAACTTGTGCATGCCTACCATTGATCTTGCTTCATCTCTTTTTAACTTGATTTGCGGTTGCATGGGAGTCCCTTTTGGCTTTGCATCTCCCATTGAAAAATGTTCCAGTAAGTTTTGAGCATATAGAATAAACCACTTTCCAATTCCTCAACCTCCAATCCAAGAAAACATCCAGCTTTTCCCAGATTCTTCATCTTAAATCGAATCGCCAATTCATCACATAAATTATTGATTTTAACATAATTATCTCCTGGAATAATCATGTCATCAACATATAAAAAGAAACAACAAATGCATCCCAAAATTTTTCTTGACAAATATACTTGAGTCAGAACCAAAAACTTCGAATCCACAAAGGATTAAGTATTCAGAGATTTTTCCATACGTAGGCCATATAAACCTTTCTTAAGCTAGCAAACATAGTGAGGAAATTCCTTAACAGACAAAACCGTGCGTTTGATTCATAAACGCTTCTCTATCTAATTCTCTATAAAGAAATGCATTTTTTATGTTTGCCAGAAATTCCACTCCTTATGGGCAGCCAAAGAGATGAGAGATCTGACGGTTGTCATCTTAGCAACTGAGCTAAATGTCTCTTTATAATCCTGTCCATAATGTTGCGAGAAATCTCGAGGAACCAACAGTGCTTTGTATCGATCCACTGATCCTTCCACCTTTTTCTTAAACTTGTAAACCCATTTGCATGTTACTGGTTCAATGTCATTGCCTCATTGGGCTTTGGCACAAGCTCCCATCTATTATTCTTTATGAGTGCTGAAATTTTCTCTTGCATTGCTACTTCCCATCTTAGGTGCCTTCCAGCCTTTTCAAAGCATGAAGGTTCACGAGAGTCAATTGGACCTATAAAACAGCATTGGGTTATAGTGGACTTATTTGCTTGGACTTTATAGCCTTTTTGCCAAGCTGGTTGCTTTCTTTCTCGGCTAGACCGTAATCTGATCATCTCTTTCTTGTTCCTATTGTTGACTTTCAAATTTGTTGTTGCAGCCTTTTTCTTTGCTGCTCCCCCTTTCTCTAGACCCTTCGAATTCTTCATGATTGAAAAAGTCATCGTGTAGGCTTAGTTTAAACTCTGCAACATCGTTAACTTTGATGTTTGACTCAATCTTTTCTAAAGTTTTATAGTAAAGTGAAACATCATCAAATACCACATCTCGAGAGGTAGTGAACTCCTTGGTTTCTAGATCATGCACCTCCAATCCTTCTGATGCTGATCATAACCGGCAAAAACACGTCTTTTTGCCTTTGGATCTAGTCTTGTTCTGTCACTTTTTGAAACAAAAGGCATAACAAACTGAACCAAAAATTCGCAAGTAACTCACATTTGGCTTCTTATCATATAAAAGCTGAAAGGGAGATTGGTTACGTTGCCACGAAGGTAAATAGTTCACTACATGACATGAGCAACTCATAGCTTTAACCCACAATTGTCGAGGAAGATTCTTGTCATGTATCCATGACAAACTTGTCTTTGAGATATGTGCAAATTTCCTTTCAGCAACTCCATTTTGTTGAGGACTCTTTCGACAAGTTATCTACTTTTGAATCCCATTGTCTCCACAAAACTTCAGAAAGTCTGTTTGCCCATTGTTTGTTCTTAGGCACTTGCTCTGAACATCAAGTTCCTTCTCAACTTACTTCTTGAACTCAAGAAACTTGTCGATAGCCTCATCTTCTGCTTCAGAAAATACACCCAAGCAAACCTGGAAAAATAATCAACAAAAATCATGTAGTGATAATTGCTGTAACTTGATGTTTTGGTTGGTCCTATCAAGTCCAAATGAATCAAATCAAAAGATTTTGATCTTTGATTTTGCGATGTCTTGAAAGACAAGCGTTGAGATTTGCAAAATTTACATTCTTGGCAAACCAAGTCTAGAGGTATGCTTTTCAGAATAGAAACGCCATCAACCATCTGCTTGGATGCGATTTCCTTCTATTACTGATATCCAACATGGCCTAATCTTGCATGCTAAATAGCTGCATTATTGTTTTGGTTAGTCTTTTATGCATAAGCTTCATAAGCAGACAATACAAATAATTTAGATTTTCTATTTTGATTCTTTATAAAAAAGTTTAGATAAAGATATTTTTTCTCATTTCTCATTTAATAGTGATATTTAAAAAAAATTAAATATTGCTTGAATCCAAATAATTGAAATTTCTTTCACTTAAAATTAATTTTTTATACTTTTTTTATGAGCAATATTTCAAAATTCTTTAATTTTTTACTATATAATTGTGGACTTTATTAGTGCATAGTTCATTTTTTTTAATCAAAACTTAAAATTTTAAATTAAAAAATTTATTATATGAAACTCTAGAAACCACAAAATTATTGCTACATGGAAGAGATTGTTTGTGGTAATAATATGGTCAATGATTGTCAGTGGCAAGTTTGAATATTTCAAATAAAAGGTGCCATGCATATAGGGTACTGATGAATATTGCAATTGTCTAAAATCAGGCTATAAAGAAAATTTTATACTCATTTGCAAAGATTTAAATTATGAATTTAATTCCAAAAAAAAAATCAATAACTAAATAAAAACATATAATTATATATTTTTATGGAGAAAAATTAAGCAGAATTTTTGGTTTTATATATTCATAATTTCATATGAGGTGCATATAATTATTACCTTTTGAAATTAATTTATTTGATTTATATTGTATTTGATAATCATTTTAAAAATGATAAATTAGTAGATAGTGGCTAACTTTTTAACAGAAAAATATGTCAATAAACATGATTTTATGTATAATAATAGCTTATCAGTATCTCACGAAACAATATTCTTAACTTTATAAACATAATCATATATTTATAGACAATAAAAAAAAAACCTTAAATGAATTTAACAAAATAGAAATGTTACTAAACAACTTTACTGAAATAAATTTGAGTTAAAAAAACCTAGCAATTCATTTAAAAAATTAAGATTCAAGATCCAAATCTCTTTCTTTCTTTGTACCTCCACGTGTAGGAAAACAGATGGGAGCTGTTGAATTGAAAGCTAATGAGAACACAAATGTAGAATCAGAAGCCGAAGCATAAACGACAAAATGAAAAGCAAAACTAACCCAAGTGTGCTTAATTTGCGAAACGAAACAGGTCACATCATTTCTCTATTATGATATTGACAACTAATTAAATTAATAATGGTCTTAACAATGAAGGCTCTTAAAACTTAACCCCATCTACCCATGAATTCGCAGATGAACACCAAATTTCTTCACAAAAATTCCACCTTGCGGCTCAATTGAAACTTCAATTTCATCTCCTTCTTCAGCGTTTACAACATAGATAAAATTGTTTTCATCATCGATAAAAAAACTAGGTGCCATGTAACTCACCCACGCATGATCTTGACATATATTCCCATCGAGGGAACTATGTGACCTAACAAAAGTCTCACAGCCCTTTGTTTTATTCTTAAAATATATGGTAAGAGAAACTTCAGAAGTGCTTTCGTCATTACATTCTTCATTGACCGAATAGATTGCGCACACAATCATACCTCGATCTGAACCAATCGGGATTGAAGGCATACAAAACGGTATTGAAGATCCAATTTCTTTATAGTCGAACCAATCTGGCACCTCTCTAACCGGGAAGTAACCTTCCAAAAACTTCAACTTGGAATACAACCACTTCTGTTTCAAAGAAATACTAATAGTTATGAACATTATCATGCATGATAATATATATTATATGTACACAGAGAGAGATAGAGAAAAACCTTTGGCTGGTAAAGATCTGGTCCAAGATTCCAACTAAAAGACAATTGATGAAATGAGCGAAAATCCCAACCTTAAATGTCAGCTACTTCGCGACAATTACTAATTGCGATTTTATAAAGATTTTTACCTATGTTTGATAAGTTTGGGTATCTCTCAATTGATGTGCCAAGCTTTGATTCTAAAGTCCATAAATTTTTAGGAAGCTCTGCAAGGGATCGAAGGTTTTTGCAGTTATTCAATACAAGTCTCCCTATCCTTGGATGGTTGCTGATTCCTGCGGGTAAGTTACAGAAGTTGTTTCCCCGTAAATCCAAACTCCTCAAAAAATGGAAACTCCCAAAGTCAATGGAAATTTCATGGTCAGACAAGTTGAGGTCACAAAGATTAAGCTCTCTTAATGAGCTTAACTGAGAGAACGTTGCTGGTAGCAGTAAAGAAGAAGAACCCACACTACTTTTTGGTGAGATCCATGAAGAAAAGTATGAGAACCAAGACTTAGGAGGTAACTGTTTTCTAAGTCCAGCCAAAGATAGATCTTCAAGGTTCTTCAAAAGTCCAATCGAAACAGGCAAATCTGTAATAGCAGATCCACTTAAAACAAGCTTTCCCAAAGCTTCCAATTTACCCAAATTCTCTGGCAAACTGCAAAGTTTTGAGCAGCCATTGAGGTTCATAGTCTCAAGAGACATCAATTTGCAAATGCTGTCTGGAAGTTCACTTATGTTCTTGCATTTTGCCAAATTCAAGAATTCAAGTTTTTCCAGATGTCCAATAGATTGATCAACCCCAACTAAACCTGTGCAACCTTCAAGTTCAAGTCTGTGTAGGCTTGAGAGTCCTGCAAAGTTTGGTGTCTCTCCAAGGTATACCGAATAACTCAGATCTAGTATTTTAAGCTTGTGAAGAGCCTGTTGAAACAAGAAAAAGAAAATAACAATAAATCCATAATGTGCGTTAAGAAAAAAAAATCTAGAATATCAAAATAAAAAGAAACACATATCATTGTGAGTGATTTTAATTACTTTTGTCTCCTTCCAAACTTTTTTGATACTACTGTGTTGCATTTCAAGAACAACCAAGTTGTCTAGATGAAGGTTGGGCGGTTAAAACCATTAGTGGACATCGACACCAACAGAGCCATCTTAATTCTTTTGAAATTTTTTCATAGGAACCAGTGAAATTTACAGAATCAATTTTCAGCAATCTTAAGTTGATCATCTTTGCAAATGCTTCAGTGCTTATAAGGTCATCTTCTAGTGCTGGTACGTCTAAGCTGAGACCTTCCACTGGTTCCATCCCCTAAATACAAATAAAGAATATTATTAATTCTAGTTAAGAATAGCACATCGTACATTTTTAGATCTATTTACGAAATGCATTTAACTTTTTACCGTGTGTTTCGTTAATACATCTACCACATCCTGGTGAAACCAAAGCCTGCTACGATATCCTGGGTGAAATGGTGATTCTTCATAAACAATCTCTCTTCCCATATCCCGGAGTAGGTTATGCATTTGTAGCTTATGATTATCTGGGTCAATTGCTATAAGAGACCTTTCAAGAAGAACTTTCATACCAATTTTTGGAAAGAATCCACAACCATCTAGCATTGTCATCACATAATCTTTATCCATCCCAATATAAAAACATGCAATATCAGGAAACATGGCTTTCAATAAATGATCATCTAGTTTGTCAAAGCTTATCCTCAGCTTCTTTTGAATTTGTTGGTGAGCTACCTTTTGTAATTTTTCCACAAAACTTTCCCATTCTGGGAGGCTTCTTTTAAACAAATAAGAACCCCAAATTTCAAGAGCTAAGGGGAGTCCTTGAGCATACTCCACCAAGATGTTGGAAAGTTCGAAGTAATCTTTCTTTGGAGCAGGCCTCTTAAATGCGTACCAACTTAAAAGCTGAATCGATTTCTCATGATTTAATTGCTCAACCTTATATCTTTCGTCCACCTCTAATTCAGTGAGCAAATGTTCATCTCTAGTTGTGACAAGAATCCTACTTCCTCGACCAAACCACTTACGATCACCAACTAATGGTCTCCATTGTGCTGACTCATCCAAGTCATCAAGAACTATAAAAACTCTTCTACAACAAAGCCTCTCCTTCATTAAATTGACACCCTTGTCAATATTATCTATCTTGATTTTTTCCAATTCAAGATATCAGAAAGGAGCTGCTCTTGCATCCTAGCAAGACCATTAGGTTGCTGCCAGTCATCTTTAATATTTGAAGGAAACTGCATCCTTCAAATCCTTCACAAACCATGTTGTAGACAGCTTTTGCGATGGTGGTCTTACCTATCCCGCTCATTCCATAGATGCCCACTATGCGAAACTTCTTCAGATCCAATATCTAATAATCTCATCACCCTTTTGACACGTGATTCTAGAGCTACAGGGTGAATGGTGACGTGCAAACTATTATGAATATTACGGTTTAATTTTTGGATAACATCTTTGACAATTTTTTCGATGAATCTCGATTCATACCTGTAAAATCATTTGCGATGAAAAAACACAAGAAAAAGAAAATTTGATTATCAGTAAACACCCGCTTTTGATTATTTAATTATTAGTAAACATCCGCTTTTGATTATTTAATTTTTATAATTCTCTTGATTACAATACTATAATTAATTAATTATAACAAAAAATTATTTAAGTGTTCATCATTTAAATAATTTTTTGATGGACACTTTACAATATTAAATTATAATTAATTAATTATATTACAATAATTATATATGATATATTCTCATGTTACACTTCAAACAAACAATTTTACAACAAAAATAAATTAGATATTTTTTCAGGTATTTATAGTTTGCGTAGAATTTTCAATCTTAATTTTAAGGTTTAAGTCATCAAACATAAAAAAAAAAAAAAAAAAAATTATACTAAGATATAAATTGACTACAAGAATTTAAAATTAGGCGCATATAATAATTTTAATAGCACTAACTAGTAATTAAAATTAGTTTCATTTAATTTTTTTTTATTTAGAAACGAAGATGTACATATATATACATATCTTAGAATTTTTTGGATGATTCATCTTAAAAATTAAATATTACCCGTTTGCCATATTTTGAAGGTCCCAGCCGGATAAATTTCCAGCTTCTGTAAGAGCTTCTCTCCACTTTTTGATCCTTTCCATCTTATCTTTAAATTGTTCTTCGTGTATAGCAAAAGCTTCTTCATAACTTCCGATCTGTTTCCGGACATCAGATGGATCAACATCATAGAAGACTGGAATAACAACCTGGCCTGTTGTGTTTTTGCACTCAATAATCTTGACAAGCTCATCAAGACGCCACCCGGAAGAAGCATAGTTTTTAGAGAAAACCACTATAGAAAGTTTTGATTCTTCAATTGCTTTGAGGAGCTCCGAGGAGATGTCTTTTCCCTTGGGAAGTTTATCGTCATCTCTGAAGGTAACCATTCCATCTCTCACCAAAGCTGCATAAAGATGATCCGTGAAGTTCTTCCGAGTGTCTTCCCCTTTGAAACTTAGAAAGACGTCATGGTTCCACTTGAAACCAAAAGAAGATGCTTCGGAGAAACCCTTGGCAGCCATGGAAAGTCAAACAAAAAAAATGCAATGGAGAAAATGGTTTTTGGAAACTTAGTACATCCATCTAAAAATTTCAATATGATATAAGGGTCATTACTAATTGTTACTATTCAAATTAATGCAATTTTTTTTTGGGAGAGTTACTATCCCTAGGAGCTGACCAAGAAAAAGGTTCATTAAATTATTTTGTCTGATTCAAGAAATTCATACGCAGAATGAAAATGAATGGAAAATGACTTTGAGTAGTAGGTGCACAGTGATATAGACTTCAATATTATCTCTTTAATTCAACCTGCTTGTCTTTCGTATTTTATTATTTTAACTTAAATCATTATATATAATAAAGTGATCGAAATGCATTCACAATGTATATAAAAATATAGAATATTAGGATTTTAGGTGTAAACTTCATTGTATATAAATTTTGTTATTTAATTGTATTTTAATTTGTCAATTGTTGTAATTAATTATGATAAAATACAGTACTGAAGCCTAATAAAAAATATCACCCTCACAAATTGTCAACTTTACAACTTGTCAACCTTGACGTCGTCATGAAGTGGATACTTTTCTTATGATACGCCACGACTCCAAAGAATCGAGACTTGTAATCAATCATAGTGCAAACATTCACTACAGGATTTTGGTTTTTAGTGATTTTTTTTTACGTTTAGCGATATTTATAAACTTTATTAAAAGATTTATGATGTTTGCAAAAAATATCAATCAAAGTATTGACTATACACGTATCACAAAAAATAGCGATGTTTTTTAAAAAATGCTGCTACATTAGTGACATTTGTATATGAAAAATATCACTATATTAGCAGCGTTTGTATATGAAAAATGCCACTATATTAGCGGTATTTGTATTTAGAAAACATTGTTATATTAGCAACATTTGTATCTAGAAAACACTGCTATATTAGCGACGTTTGTACCTTTGACACGTCACTAATTTAGTGGCATTTTTATTAGAAAAATGCCGTTACTTTGGTGGCATTATATCACAAAACACTGCCAATTTAGCTCGTTTTCAAGCAAAAGTGCCGCTACTTTTAGTAGCATTTTATGGTACAACGCCACTAAATTATTCATTTAGCGACATTCTTGAACACAAACGCTGCAAAATTGAGAAATGTATTTTTTTTAAATAAAAAATTTCTGTTAATATTTATTATTTTCATAAACGAGCTTAGATTCAGATACTGAAATTAATATAAATTTATTTCAAATTCAAATATACATCTAATTAACACAAAATTTAATAATTAGTATTAACATTCAAAATTTTTGTATACATTAATAAAATAAAAATTAAAATGTATGAAATTGATAACTGCATACATTTTGAAGGCTATCAATTGATGAAGGAATTTTTTCACCTTAGTCACTAGCGTGCTTAAGAACCTACTAAATAGTAGCATATAATTTTTAACACTTCATTGTAAGCTTTGTTGATATTAAAAAATATAAATATTTATTAAATATAATACCTAAGTTGGAGGACTACTAAGATCAGCTCCTGAAAATTGTTGTTACATAAAATTCATAAGATGATCGAATCGATCATGTAACTGCTAAAATTTTGCACGCTTTTGCTCCATTCTAGCACGTTCTTCCTCAATTTTGACACGCTTCCGTTTTCTTTCTGCTTCCATTTGCTAGAAACGTTATTGCATAGTTTGCAACTCTTTTCTCAATATTGAAATGTCTCGCGAAGATTGACTTGCTGAGAATGTAAATTGCTGAGAGTTACGTCCACAATAGGTAGATGGTGTTGGACCCAATCCAAGGCCTCAGACCTGTCCATACCTTTATTTTCCAACAACTTCTATGAATATTCAATTTTTCAATTCTTACATGTTGAGAGAACCATCAGATGCTACTTCAATCTCAGCAGCCATTTTCTCTTTCGCTTTCTCTTGTAAATTAATCATATATAACTATCAAGTTTAATGATTAATTGACAATATGTTAAAAAGAGTAAATATTTATTTTTTGTTAAAATAGATATTACAAATTACCACAATTTCTTGTGTTTTGACATTCATGTAAGATCTATCCCTTTTTTGTGTATGTTAAGCGAAAAAGTTTCACACGTCCAATTTGACCACCCATTTCAATCTCCTATATAACAACATATGTTATTTGATAGGATACATATCAATCGTAACTTATTTATGCATATCATGCCTGGCATTCAAGTTCAAAAATTTTGAGTAATTTTAATATCATGTATTTATATTTTGGCCCATTTACAACACAATAGTCTTAAACAGACGCAAACAATAAAAGCATTTTGGCCTTTCACACATATTGATCATGGCAACCAAATTCAATTATTTGGACAACTTTAATATCATGGATTGAAGCCATTCAAATTGTTGAAAGCCATCCAAAAGTTTAATTTGTATTTTTAACTTTTAAAGGCAAAAATAGTCCCAAATAAACATAAATGATAACCTTTTCACCCATATTAACCGTAGAAACAAAGTTCAATCAATCAGACAAGTTTAATATCATGTATTGAAACTATCAAAACTATTAAAATAGTACAATAACTGTTAATTTGCATATTTACCTTTTAACGGCACAAATAGTTCATTCATTGGAATAAGTTTAAAATCATAAACTTACTATTTTTTTTTTTTTTTGCTTTCTTGCAAAACTTTTTGATCCATTTGTGTGGCTATATTCTGTTGCTTTCTGCTCCCAATCCCAATATGTTTTCTTTCTTATCATAAAAAATAATTGGGTATACCGTAAAAATACAAATATTACCAAAAACACTTTCATTATTTCATTCTACTATACAAAGTTATAAGTTAATACTTCTTCTTTTCTTGAGAACCAAAATCTAACTAATTGTTTATATTGCCATCTAATCACATTACAGGGTAGATTTTCCATCGTCACCTCTACAGTTGTATTTTTATCGAAATACTTATTCTTCAAATTATGCTTATAATCTTTTCATTTCTTTCCCAATGACTTGAGCACAAATGAAGTTGGTATTTTAAGTACAAATCTTAACTGTAATAATGCAAAAAAGAAAAGTTTTAATCAATAAACCAAAATTAAAATAATAAATTTTTTTATATGTAATTAATTATAATAATACCTCAATAAAGTTTAAAGCATTAGCCTTTACTTCTGCTGAAACTTTATGCCATGTTCCATAATGAATAGGCAATTTCATTCCATTACGGGCAAGCATGCCTAGAAATATAGCCAATAGTTAAGCCTCTTCACCAATTGGTTGCTTATCAGAGTTTGCAGATACTACAATACGCTCATTCGAAGGTAGTGTAAGCAATTCCTTCAAAGTTGTCCAGCCTCTAGTTCTCCATTGACCATTGTTATCAACTACAAAAATTAAAAAATAAATTTGTAAAATGGCAATACTTTTATCATTATAATCGATTTGTAAAAATGGCAATAAATTTAGTGTTTATAATATATTACACCTATTAATATGATTTACACAATTAAATTAATTATAGAAGATTTAATGGTAAATCAATTATAATTTAGTAGTAAATGTGTAATAATATAGTAGCAAATTATTGATAATTTTATTATAAATTAGTGATAATTTAGACAAAATCAATAATAACTTTATACTAAATTAATAATAACTGTATAGTAACTTATGGATAAATTAATAGTAAAATAATAATAACTTAATAGTAAATAAATAATAATTTAGTAGTAAATAATTGATAAAATAATGTATGATAACATAATAATAAATACATAATAACATAGTAGGAAATAACAAATAACTTTATAGTAAATCATTTATATATAATTGTAAATGTATAACACATATTAGTAAATTAAGTATAACTTAATAAAAAATAAGTGATAACTTAGTAGTTAATTATTGATAACTTAGTAATAAATCAATGATAACTTAATAGTAAATCAATGATAACTTAATAGTAAATTAATGATAACTTAATAGTAAATAAGATTCAGTTTAATACTCCCTTCATTCTAATAAAATTATTACATTTTGATTTTTGTTGGTCAATTTTTTTCAATTTTAGTAACCTATTATTTTTTATTTATTATTGATAAATATATGAAAAAAATATTTTAAAACTTTAAATGAAGTGGTTTCTAAATATATGTTTTGTAAAATTTAATTTATTAAAATATTTAAAATAATAGATATCAAAGTTAGAAAAATTTAACCAAAAAAATCAATTGTGACAATTTAATTGGAACAAATAAAGGGAGTAGTAATTAATTGACAAATTTAGTAATAAATCACAAATAGCTTAGTGATAAATCAATGATAATTTATAACTAAGTAGTAATTAATAATTGAAAATTAAAAATAAATCAATATAACTTAATAATAATCATAAGTAAATTAATAGTTAATCAGTAATAAGTTGGTGTAGTAAATTAGAGATATAACTTAATAGTATATCAATTATAATTTAGTAGTAAATTAGTAATAATATAATAGTCAAAGCATAATAACTTAATAATAAATCAATTATAACATAATTTTAAATGCATAATAACATAGTTGTAAATTAATGATAACTTTATAAAAAAATGATAACTTAATAATTAATCATTGATAATTTAGTAGTAAATTAATAAAAACTTAGTAGTAAATTAATGATAGCATAATAGAAATTTATTTTAGTTTAATAGTAATTAAATTATAAATTTAGTAGTAAATTATAAATAACTTAGCGATAATTCAATCATAATTTAATAGCTAATCACTAAAACTCAGTAGTAAATCAATGATAATAAAGTAGCAACTGCATAATAGTATAGTAGTAAATCATTAATAATTTAGTAGTAAATTATCGATAACTTAGTAGTAAATCACTAATAACGTAATAGTAAAACATTGATAACTTAGTTATAAATCAGTTATAATTTTGTTATAAATTAATGATAATTTAGTTGTAAATTAATTAATTATTAATAACTTTATAGTAAATCATCAATAACTTTATAGTAAATAAATAATAACATCATAATAAATTATTAATAACTTAATAGTAAATTATCAATAACTTAGTAATAAATTGTTTAAAACTTAGTAGTAAATCATCTATAACTTAGCGAAAAATTATGATAATTTAGTAGTAAATCAGTGATAAGATAATAGTAAGCGAATAGTAACTTATTTGTTAATTAGTGATAACATATTTTTATGCTTAAAGTTACTAATGATTGAACCTTGGTTACTAGAAAGAGAAAAGGATTAGGATAAATCTACCATGAACTTATTCATTAAAAAAATTTAGCAAAAATATTTTAAATTTGAATGAAACAATAATGTTATATTATATAAAAAGAAAGTTATCTCATATATTGTAATTAATTGATAAAATTAATAAAATATCATAAATAACTTAGTAGTAATTTAATAATAATTTAGTAGTAAATAATTGATAACTTAATAGCTAACTATTGAAAACTTAATAATAAATCAATGGTAATTAGTAAATGCATAATAGTTTAGTAGTAAATCACTGAATTTAGCAATAAATCACTAATAATATAGTAATAAGTCATTCATGACTTACCTGTATATCCATGATAATTTTGTAGTAAATCATCGATAATTTTATAGTAAATTAGTTATAACTTTATAATAAATTATCAATAATTAAGTACTAAATCATCAATAACTTAGTAGTAAATTATTCATAACTTAATAATAAATCATTAATAATTTAATAATAAATCACTACTAACATAGTAATAAATCAATAATAACTTAATTGTCAATCGATGATAAGTTTTTTTATATTTAAAGTTTTAGGGATTGAACTCTTATTACTAGCAAGAGTAAAGTACAAACTTAGTAATAAATCAGTTATAATAATAAATTAGAGTTAACTTAGTTGTAATTTATTAATAGCTAAATGCTAAATCACTTATAATTTAGTTGTAAATCAATGATAACTTATTAGTAAATCAATTTTAGCATAGTAGTAAAATTTGGATAACTTAATAGTAAATTATTTATATTTTAATAATAAATTAGTGATATAACTTAGCAGCAAATCATCAATAACATATAGCAGTAAATCATTACTAACTTAGTAGTTTTTTTTTTTTTTGGTTACATATTGATATAGAGCTATATTTTTTAATATGTCAACATATTTAATTCATTTAGAAAATTATACTAATTGTCATTTAATACTAAGGTATTGAGTTACAATATTTGTGGATATTGTATACGTATTTAAATAATCAAAACAATATTCATATACCAATTACAATAACAACATATTATTATTAAAACAAAAGTCAAATTTTGAATTGAAAATTTTGAATAACTTTATCTATATTTGTATGTCATTGATTGTCTATTTGATAATATATTAATAGTAACTAGATTAATGCTATATCTTTGCTAAAATAAATTGTTGTGTTTTATGGTATCATTTATAACATTGATAGTAATTATACAAAAAATTATTGTCTTTAAAGATATTTTTAAAATGAAAGAGAAAAATAATGAGTCTAAATTTATTGGAAAACACCATAGAAAAATTACCTATTAGTTATTTTCTCAGGTACATAATATTTTAAATTAAAATATATGATCTAATAATACTAATAATAGTATGAATTCTATAAATTATAATTTTAAAACAATATTGTTTAAATGATGAAGTTTTTGTATGACTTATACTTGATATATAATTAAGTGTTCATTGAATAATGAAATTACTCCATTTTAATTAAAAAAGAGTTCAAATATTAAAAATATATTCACTATCAAATTTAAAGTCTAAGATTTAAAACATAGTTTACCTTTAAAATATATCTTTTGATATTTATCTAAAATAGATCATATCTTATTAATTTTAAAATTATGATATTTCATATTTAACAAACAATACTAATATTGAACCAAAGTTAATTGAAAAAAGTATTTGAATATTTAAAGAACAACATTAAAAACTATTTGATTAGGATAAGGTATACATTTAAGTAAGGTTTGTCATTTAAACTCTTAGAATAACATATTTTAGTAAGTTTTGTATATTTAACTGCTTTTTAAAAAATCAATATTCGATACTAAAAGTAGTTTTAGTCAATATCTCTTATAAATACATAAATAAACATCATTGATTATTTCATCGAGATACTAATAGTTTTTTATTACTTCATATCTTTTTTTTGGAATATGTTTATAAATTAATATTTTTAATTAGTAAAATTCATGCAAGTATGCATTTTTTACTATAAAATGAAATTACAAAATGATTTATATTACATAAATAAGTACATGTTAAAAACAAAAGTTAATGATGAAAAAAAAATTATATATTTACTTTATTTCAAGTAACAAAAACTTTATAACAATTTGGTTTCAAATCAAAATAACGAATTTAAATTTTCAATAGCAAATAGATGAAAAATAGTAGTTTGAATGAGTTTGACAATGATCAATTGCCTAAAAAATTTATAAATTTGAAGATAAAAATCCACCACTAAAAAAGCTTTAAAAAGCTCTAGAAAAAACATAAAATAGAGAAGAAGGAAAGTACAAGATCCGATTTGATTGTAATAGAAGAGAATCTTTTATAGTTGAAAAAAATTAAAAAAAAGAAAAATATAAAAAAATGAAAATGAAGACTTAACACTAAAAGACTTAAAGAAATCTCTAAAAAGGAATCCAAAATTAAAGAAGATTAAATATATATTTTTATTGAAATTTTAATTTAATTTTTTGTTATATTTATTTTTTAACTTAAATTACATTTTTAATTTAATTTAGTATAATTGATAATTATTCAATTTTATTATTATAAAATATCAAAAATTATTATATTATATTATAATTATAATTTGGTTAACAATTATGTGCATAGCACATAGAATAAAATTAGTATATATATATATATATATATATGAATTTAATTTCAAGATAACTAATCAAGCTTAAAGTTAAGCATGAGAATTGAACTTTTTTTTTTTATTTTATAAATGAACCTAATTGAATGAGTTTGAATAGCTCAACTTTTATCTCAAGTCAAGCTCAAATTTAAAATTTAAAACTCAATCAAACTTGAACTGAATTTCCAAAAACCAAGTGTCTTCTCCTTTGAAACTTAGAAAGACGTCATGCTTCCATTTGAAGCCAAAAGAAGATGCTTCAAAGAAACCTTTGGCAGCCATGGAAAGTCAAACAAAAAAAATGCAATGGAGAAAATGGTTTTTGGAAATTTAGTACATCCATACGAGAATTAAAATATAAGGGTTTACTAATCCTTACTATTCAAATTAATGTATTTTTTATTGGAAGCGTTACTATCACTAGGAACCTCCAGGAAAATGCTTCATTAAATCATTGTCTGATCCAAAAAATTCATAGGCCGAATGGAAATTACTGGGAAATGACTTGAAGGAGTAGTGAGCGGGTAGTGATGTAGACTTCAATAATATCTTTTTAATTCAACCTGCCCTCATCCTTCGCATTTTATTAATTTAACTTAAATCATTATATATATAGTAAAGTGATCGAAATGCATTCACAATGTACATAAAAATATAGAATTTTGGGATCTTAATTATCTAAATCTGTTGACTGGCTCATGTTTGTACTATTCTTTAGGAACATATTTGTTTGATGAGATGAAAAAATTATCAAGGTTTTTAGAAACTTTGGACATTCGAATTACAAATCTATGCTCTAAGGTGTCTGTATTATATGGTAAAATCATTGTGAAAAATTAAGTTTCATGATAAATGATTTTGCCTTTTGTTATTTGTTTTGAATATTTCTATTCAAAACTTTTTTTTCTCTATTTCATTCTTTTTTGCAAAAAACACAACAAAAAGTAAAAGTGACCTAATTGATATACTATTCTTATTTATTATATTTTATTTTGGATTGTTGCCCTCTCTATGAAACTCCCCTAGAAGATGTTATCCCAAATCACCAAATGATTTAAACAAATCAAAGAAATTCATTGGAGGGACGGAAATTGAAAACAACTTTAAGATCTTTTTAATTGAGTAATGATCTTACATAGTGGAGTCTATAGGATAATTATTCAATTTTTATCGTTCACAATTAAAAATTAGAAGCAGTGTGAATACATAATCAAATAAATTTTCAAGCCAAATGAGGCTAATACAAAATTTGAGCTAAATGTTCAATTTGGGATTAAAGGTTTGAGTAGTTGCTCAATTAAGGATCTCAGTTTTAATTTTGGTTTAATGTAGGATATTACATTTTCAAATTTGTTCAAATAAGGACTAAGTTACGACTATGCCTTACATGCGTTGTTAAGTCTATTATCTATTAATGTTTTCCATTAAACCCATTAACTTTAATGAACAAAATACAAAAATTGAACACAATAAGAATTGATGATCAATAGGGAGGTAAAGAGCAAAATTAAGCACAACAATTAGCCTCAAACAATCAAGCAAGGGAGGCTAGATAGTAGCAATTTACAATCAAAAGTCACTGAAATGCGAGAAAATTGGGCAAAGTTTTTGAATCCTTGAAGGGAAGAAAAAATACACAGTAAATCCATTCTTCTAAGAAGTTTTTTGGGCTAAGAGAAATTTTTTTGTTAGACAATCAACAAAGCAAATTCATCAGCAAGATCAACAATCAGCAACTAGCCTCAAAGAAGTAATTGATCCAATAAAGGCATTCCAATACAAAGAAGCAACCACAATAACAAGATTCTAGAATTCATCAGCAAGGGTTTTTTCTGGGTTTGATTCTTTTTGGAAATTTCTCAGCAAAACATTTTTCTTGGTTTGATTTTTTTGAGACTATCTGAGATTTAAAATAGAGTTAGAAAAGGGAGGAAGTGTTGATCGATTGGTAACACAATAAACTGTGAATGGCATCAGATTCTAGCAATGAGATTCTGTGATTCTTGAGCTCTTCATTTTCTAGGTTGTTGTTGGGTTTTGACTTAGGGACTTAGAAAGAAAAAAGGGTTAAACCAAAAATTTTGGTTTCAACCACGAAGAAGCTATGCTGTTGGTGAAGGATAAAGATCGAAGGTGGTCATTGGCAATAAGATCGATGGAGAAAAAGGTTAATTTTTGAGGATTTGATTTTCGGTTAGAAAGAATAAGAAAACAGGGTTTGCTTGAGAAGAGAAATTGAAGAAGAAACAATTTTTGGTTATTTTTACTATTCATTATATTGAAAAACAATGATTCACGCTTTTTCTAGCGCGTGTAAATCACAACCATAATAAAGGCCTTTTTTGAACAAATTTGAAAATAGTAAATCCTGTTGGGGAACACCACAGCTCTAATATCATTTATTGGGCTAAAAGCCTCCAATCCAATCATGTCAGCAAAAGCAAAATCAAATAATAAATCAAATAATAAATCAAACACACAAGAGATAACAATTTAACGTGGTTCGGTCCAATCAACCTACGTCCACAGATGAGAAACAAGGATCCACTAGTTGTAGAGAATTACAAATATACATAAATCATCAACCTCACTCAACAATCAATACTCATAAGACACTCTCAATCTCCTCTAGTCCTATGGAGTATTCTCAACTCAAATAAATACAAACCCAAACCCTTGTGCACCCTTTCAACATAACCAAACACATACTCATATGCTCTCATACATCATACCTATGTGGACCCTCTCAGTCTCCTCTAGTCCACTCACAAACAAACATACACACCCATAAGATGTAGAGTCTCAATACTCCTATGAGGTGTCTATCTCACAAAATCCTATAACTCTTTTACATTTTTTTTCATACCTAACCCTGTAGAGACTTCACCTATTTATAACCATACAAACTTGCCCATTAAGAATCCATCTCCTCTTAGAATTCTTCTTCTGTAAGTCAAATTTGCCTATTAAGAATCCCTTTTCTTTTAGAATTCTTGTCTTGCAAGTTAAACTTACCTATTAAGAATCCTCTCTCTTAGAATTCTTTTTTTGCAAGTCTTCTTGTCCATCAAGCAATATCTGACAAATCTCAAACAAATCTCAAACAAATCTCTAACAAATCTCAAACAAATCTCTTATGGGATTTGAGTCAATATTCCCAACACATCCTATATTAAACCAAATTAAAGTTAAGATCTTTAATTGAAAATCACGTAAACATTAAATCTTTAATTGAGCATTTAGCCTTAAATTTTAGATACAATTTCAACTAACATAGGACCATGCTGATAACAGGCAATGTGAGAATATTGTCAAACAAAACTAAGTTGTTACTTATTTATAATTTTAAATGAAATTCTTAGGATTTGATTTATACTCAATGAAACTAAAAATTCAATATTTTATGATAAAAATTTTATTCAAACAAGGTATGTGGTAAGCAGGAATAGAGCTCAAATAAGAGGGAAGCTCTGCAACTCTACCAAGATTTTTAATCCAATCTTCTCACATTTTTCTTTTTAATTATTTTTTTGCCTAATTAAATTCAGAATCCATTGACAATTAATGCAAATAAAACAACAAAATCCATCGCTATAATGATGGTATTCGAGTATGATTTTTAATTACCGTTAAAATTATTATAATGGAATGGATATATATTGGTTGTACATGAGTATTAATTTGAAGATGACCTATTGTATTTTTGCACTTATTGAAATATTTGGGTCCATAAAGATCAACATAGTGCAGCTAATTAAACTCAAAGTAAAGATATCAAGCACATAAAAGAACGTGTTATCCATAAATAAAAGTCAATATCCACGAATAGAGAGAATATTTCACTTTAATCAAAGAAGTAACAATATCCTACAAGATTAAAGTTTAACCACCGAGTTCGTTGTCTGATACGCTGGCAACATATTTTTTAATTTTACAAATAAGATTAAAAATTAGCTATTGACCTTTTCTTCTGACAGGCCACCGCTCGAGAGAAAATCGACTCATAATCAGACCCAATGCAAGCATGTAGATGTCGAAGGGCCCAAGGCGGCCGCGATCGATACCTGAACAGACAGATTCCTATCGGAGGCTTGGATTACTCTTTGGCACATGCCAAGAGATTTTTGTATTCGGAAATTGAACTTTAATCGTCTTTCAGTTTGTCCTCATTCGCAAAAATATTTTCTCGTCAC
Source organism: Durio zibethinus (assembly GCF_002303985.1). The sequence goes on along the minus strand of NW_019168026.1, from coordinate 12,191,830 downwards.
TTTAGGGAATGCTACAAACAAGTCAACTTTGGGGGGCTGGAGATTGTGCTATACACTTTTACTTTAGTTTGATTTGGGTTTAATTATATTAAATAATTTTAGATAAAATACGATAATATAATACAAATATTATATAAAAATAAAATAATTTAAAATTTTAAAAAAATTATGAGTTTGATCAAAATAAAAAATATATTTCATGTTTGACTTATAACAAATTATGATAATATATTTTTTATATTTTATACATATTTAATATAAAACAAATATGATATAAAAACATAAATGATCATATTTAAGTTTAATACAGACCACCAAAATGCCTTTGTTTTGAATCAGGCTTACAATAGAATTTTGTTCTTTTTCATCCTCCTGGTTTACATTGACCATTGGAACCTAAAAATGACTCCACATTGCTGGCTCAAGGCTAGCACAAATGGTGGCAGCTCTGTGAGAATTACCTGGGAAAAAAATAGTGACCATCTATTTCCATTCAGGTGGTCAATGAATACAACCAGCCAAAACGGAATCAAAAGCTGACCTTCTTGTCAATGAATCCCCTGGAGGCTCCAAGCAGAACACTGAGCTTTGAAGCAGCTTTCATCAGATTAATTGGATCATCGCATTTATTGCCCAATGGAACCACAGTCTAGTAAATTGCATAAGTTGTTTGAAGGCTGGCATTGGCTGATAATCTCATCCTTGTTTAGCCTTTCTGTCTGGATCTTGGCCACCAGCAAAAGAGAATAAGAAAGGCAGGTTTTGGATTCTCATGAGTTTCTGCCATTGAAAAACATCATTATCTGTTGAAGGATGGAAGTATGTGGGGCATGGTACAGCAAAGTCATTTTTACAGGATCCTGATTCAATTGTTAACATTGACATGTTTTTGTTGAGAATATTGACTCAAATCTCATAAGAGATTTGTTTGGCTTGATGGACAAGAAGACTTACAAAAGAAGATTTCTAAAAGAAAGAGGATTCTTAATAGTTAAGTTTGACTTGCAAGAGAAAAATTCTAAGAGGAAAGGGATTCTTAATAGGCAAGTTTGTATGGTTATAAATAAGTAAAGTCTCTACAGGGTTAGGTATGAGAAAAAAATGTAAGAAAGTTATAGGGTTTTGTGGGATAGACACCCCATATAAGTATTGGGGCTCTACGTCTTATGGGTGTGTATGTTTGTTTGTGAGTGGACTAGAGGAAATTGAGAGTATCTTATGAGTATTGATTGTTAAGTGAGGTTGATGATTTGATGTATGTTTGTAATTCTCTACAACTAGTGAATCTTGTTTCTCATCCATGGACATAGGTTGATTGGACCGAACCACGTTAAATTGTTGTCTCTTATGTGTTTGATTTATTGTTTGATTTTGCTTCCGTTGGTGTGATTGGATTGGAGGCTTTCAGCCCAACAGTTCTCATATTCTATCAGACCTGAAGTTGCTACCCCAATCGGACTTCCCGTTTGATTGTTTCCTGAAATCTCGAGCTATCCTCCCTGAAATCAAGAAATGATCATTACCCCACATTCTTTTCCGTTCAGGTTTTCCTGCAAGCCATTTAACCAAATCGAGACCAGATGAATCTCTTATAGAGGTATTGAATCCCCATAGATTGCGAAGGTGCAGGCCAGCATAACATGGCACGAAAACAGCAGATGCGAGTGTCAAATCATTGGTTAAGCACTTGTATTTCTTCATTCTGTTACGGAAAACAACCTCATGTAAGATTTGGTTTGTTGAAAACCAATTGCTTTTCCATAAATCCAAAGCATGGGAACTTTCAATCTGAGGACCTAAACCAGAGTTATGTATATATGAACACAGACTGGATTTATCAGTAGCCCTAGTAATCAGCTGACAATCTTTGAGCATATCTTCATTGAATTTTTAAGGAAGATCATAAGCATAAATGTATCGACCCAAGCACATATTCATTGAATTTTAAACCAACAAAACTAGAAATCTTCTTCTTTGAGTTGTCTAGTTGAGTTTTAGTATCAATTGAATTTCTAGCAAAATTAATTGACTGATACTTTGAGCTATCACTGCTAGAAAAATAAACGAACTCATCAATCTTCCCAAAGGAAAACAGACGAAGAAAGAGCAATAAAAGGAAAAAAACAATGGAACTGTTAGGGGCATTTTAGTGTCCAAAGGATAAAATAGACATTTCCTTCCAAAGTCTAAGCCATCTGGCAAATGAGGTCATTTTGATCATTTCAACCGAGCTAACATATTCGGTCAATCTAAAATCTCAAGGTCCACATCAACACGGTTATTTTAGTAACCTACTAGCTGGTGTCCTAGGGTGTTGACTTGCATGCCTTGAGTGAATAGTTAACTACCAGCTCAGCTCAGCCTATAAAATTAGCCTTAGTTTCCTATGCTGACCTTGGTTTATCTAGGCCCAAGTTCCCCCCATCACACACACAGGTATAAATAGCTTCATCTAAACATTTCTAAACATACTAAACTCTTAGCTTTTAAGCCTTTATTCCACTTCCTTTTCCTAGACCAAACTCTAACTTAAATGGCGCACAAATGTCAGAATCACTCTTGGCCTTTATCGGTCACTGATCTCTCTTTCTTATATTTTAAGGGTTTTACCCCTCTCAGGCAGCTTGGCACAAATATTTTGACATGCAAAGTGGGGGGCATTCTTATCAAGCCGAGCTAAAATGCCATCAAAAAAGTATAATATATCAATAATAACTTAATTATCAATTATTAAAATTTTTTTTAAAAGTATAGCATATCAATAATAACTTAGTTATCAATTATTAAAAAATTTTTTATTCTTAAAGTTGTTAGAAATTGAACCATCTTAACTAGCAAAAACGAAAGTAAAAATTTCATCTTAAAAAATTAAAATAAACTTATCATGAATCTATTTAATAAAAAATTTAGTAAAAAAATTTTAAATTTGAATGAAACAATATTGTTATTATATAAAAAAAATTACATTATATTAGAATTGAAATTACACTTTCTTACCGTAATGTATTGTTAAATATATGATAACATAAATTTTATTAATGATTACTAAAAATATATTATAAGTTACCCGAAGGTTAATTACTAAAATTACATCAAGAGATTATCAAAATTTTATTAATAGTTATCAAAATTATATTATAAGTTGCCAAACTAATATTAAAGGTTACCAAAATTGTGTTAGAGGTCACAAAATTTTATCCAAAGTTATGAAAATCAAAATTATATAAAAATATTATCAAATTTTACTTATTTTATATTAAAATAAAAATAAATTATTATTATTTATCATTATTATCGTTAAAATTGAATTTTTTTTACAAATTATTTCACTAAAATCATTTTTTATATTTTTTTGCAACCAATATTTCAAAATTCTTTATTTTTTTACTATATAATTGTCGACTTTATTAGTGCATATTTCATATTTTTTTAATCAAAACTTAAAATTTTAAATTAATAAAATTTACCATATGAAATTATGGAAACCATAAAATTATTGCTTAGTGGTACTAATGTGGTCAATGATTGATAGTGGCAAGTTTGAATATTTTAAATAAAAGGTGCTATACATATTAGGTGGTAATGAATATTGTAATTGTCTAAAATCATGCTATAAAAAAAATTTTATACTCATTTGCAAAGATTTAAATTATGAATTTAATGCATAAAAAAGATCAATAACTAAATAAAAACATATAATTATATATTTTTATTCTAAATTATGGAGAAAAATCAAGTAGATTTTTTGGTTTTATATATTTTCAATATCTTATAGGGTGCATATAATTATATTGTTGCATCAATTATTACTTTATTTTATTTGTTTTATTGTATTTGATAAACATTTTAAAAACGATAAATTAATAAATAGTGGTTGATTTTTTAACCAAAAAAATGTCAACAAACATGGTTTCATGTATAATAATAACTTATGAGTATCTTACCAAACAATACTATTAACCTTAAATATAATCACATATTTATAGAAAGTAAAAAAATCTTAAATTAATTTATCAAAATAAAAATGTTAGTAAACAACTTTACTGTAATAAATTTGAGTTTAAAAACCTAACAATTCACCTAAAAAATTGAGATTCAAGGTCCAAACCTCAGTTCATTCTTCTTACCTCAATATATAAGAAAACAGACGAGAGATGTTGAATCGGAAGCTACTGAGAACACAAATGTAGAATTGGAGGCCGAAGCATAAACCATGAAATTAAAAGGAAACTAACCCAAGTGTGCTTACTTTGTATGGAACGAAACAGGTCTTTTTACTTTTGTGCACTTTCCAACTTTTTGTCATTTAGATTGTTGCTTTTCGTGCTCAACGATCTTCTTTGTTCTGCATTAATATTGGAATAGTTCAATTTTGGCTGGGTAGTTGGCTGACAAGGAATTGGTTATTAGCTACGTAATTAGAAATTTTACTAGTTTAATTTAAATATATTAAATTTAAAATAAAATAAGAATAAGATAACACTAGTTAAAATTAAAACCTTCATATTCACTCATAATTGTTAAAAATTTTACAATTATTTTTGACGTGCTTTCATATTTTAAAAATATTTGAATAATAATTCTGATATCAATATCTTGAACATATTTGTTTTCCATATATATAGTTAAACTATCATGATATTGACAACTAATAAAATTAATATTGGTCTCAACAATAAACAAAATAAATCAATTAAGGCTCTTAAAACCCCATCTATCATGAATTGGCAGATGAATACCACATTTCTTCACAAGAATTCCACCACGCGGCTCAATTGAAACTTCAATTTCATCTCCTTCTTCAGCGTTTACACCATCGGTAAAGTTGTTTTCACCGTCGGTAACAAAACTAGGTGCCATGTAACTCACCCACGCATGATCTTGACATATATTACCATCAAAGGAATTGTCTGACCTGTCAAAAGTCTCACAGCCCTTTGTTTTATTCTTAAAATATATGGTAAGAGAAGCTTCAGAAGTACTTTCGTCATTACATTCTTCATTCACCGAATAGATTGCGCACACAATCATAGCTCGACCTAAACCAATCGGGATTGAAGGCATACAAAACAGTATTGAAGATCCAATTTCTTTGTAGTCGAACCAATTTGGCAGCTCTCTTGCTGGCAAGTAAGCTTCCAAAAACTTCAACTTGGAATACAACGACTTCTGTTTCAAAGAAATGCTAGTAGTTATGAACATTATCATGCATGATAATATATATTATATGTATACAGAGAGAGATAGAGAAAGACCTCTGGCTGGCTAGGATCTCGTCCAAGGGGCCAACAAGAAGACAATTTATGAAAATCCCAAACTTGAATGTCTGCTACTTTGCAACAATTACTAAATGCGATTCTAAGAAGTTTTCCACCTATGTTTGATAAGTTTGGGTATCTCTCAAGTGATGTGCATTGCTTTACGTATACGTCCCTTAAATTTTTAGGAAGCTCTGTAATGGATCGAAGGTTTTTGCAGTTATTCAACTCAAGTGTCTCTAACCTTGGATGGTTGCTGATTCCTGCGGGTAGGTTAGAGAAGTTGTTTCCCCCTAAATTCAAACTACACAAAAAATGGAAACTCCCAAAGTCAATGGAAATTTCATGGTCAGACAAGTTGAGGTCACAAAGATTAACCTTTCCTAATGAGCTTAACTGAGAGAACGTTGCTGGTAGCAGCGAAGAAGAAGAACCCACACTACTTTTTGGAGAGATCCATGAGGAAAAGAAAGAGAAACAAGACTTCAAAGGTAACTCTTCTCTCAGTCCAGCTAAAGATAGATCTTCAAGTTTCTTCAAAAGTCCGATCGAAGTAGGCAACTCTGTAATAGCAGATCCACTTAAAACAAGCTTTCTCAAAGCTTCCAATTTACCCAAATGCTCTGGCAAACTACAAAGTTTTGAGCAGCCATTGAGGTTCACTGTCTCAAGAGACCTTAAGTTGCAAATGCTGTCTGGAAGTTCACTTATGTTCTTGCACTCTGCCAAATTCAAGAATTCAAGTTTTTCCAGATGTCCAATAGATTGATCAACCCCAACTAAACCTGTGCAACCTTCAAGTTCAAGTCTTTGTAGGCTTGAGAGTCTTGCAAAGTTTGGTGTCTCTCCAAGGTATACCGAATAACTCAGATCTAGGATTTTAAGCTTGTAAAGAGCCTGTTAAAACAAGGAAAAGAAAACAACAACAAATCCATAATATCCTCTAAGAAAAAAAAATCTAGAATATCAAAATGAAAAGAAAACACATAGCATCGTGAGAGTGATTTTAATTACTTTTGTCTCCTTCCAAACTTTTTTGATACTACTGTGTCGCATTTCAAGAGCAACTAAGTTGTCTAGATGAAGGTTGGGCGGCAAAACCATTAGTGGACATCGACGCCACCAGAGCCATCTTAACTTTCTAGAAAATTTTTCATAGGAACCAGTGAAACGTACAGAATCGATTTTCAGCAATCTTAAGTTGATCATCTTTGCAAATGCTTCGGTGCTTATAGGGTCATCTTCTAGTGCTGGTACATCTAAGCTGAGACCTTCCACTGCTTCCATCCCCTAAATACAAATCAAAAATATTATTAATTCTACTTAAGTATAGCATATAGTGCATTTTTATATCTATTTACGAAACGCATTTAACTTTTTACCATATGTTTCGTTAATACATCTACAACATCCTGATGAAACCAAAGCCTGCTTCGATATCCAGGAGATGGTGATACTTCACGAACAATCTCTCTTCCCATGTCTCGGAGTAGGTTATGCATTTGTAGCTTTTGATCATGTGGGTCATTTGCTATGAGAGACCTTTCAAGAAGGACTTTAATCCCAATTTTTGGGAAGAATCCACAACCATCTAGTATTGTCATCACATAATCTTTATCCATCCCAACATAAAAACATGCAATATCAAGAAATATGGCTTTCAATAAATCATCATCTAGTGTGTCAAAGCTTATCCTAAGCTTCTTTTGAATTTGTTGGTGAGGGACCTTTTGTAATTTTTCCACAAAATTTTCCCATTCTGGTAGGCTTCTTTTAAACAAAGAAGAACCAAAAATTTCCAGAGCTAAGGGGAGTCCTTCAGCATGCTCCACCAAACTGTTGGAAAGTTCGAAGTAATCTTTTTCTGGAACAGGCCCCCTAAATGCATACCAACTTAAAAGCTGAATTGAATCTATATGATTCAATTGCTTAACCTTATATCTTTCATCCACCTCTAATTCAGTCAGCAAATGTTCATCTCTGGTTGTAACGAGAATCCTACTTCCTCGACCGAACCACTTCCGATCACCAACTAATGGTCTCCATTGTGCTGACTCATTCAAGTCATCAAGAACTATAAAAACTCTTCTACAACAAAGCCTCTCCTTGATTAAATTGACACCCCTGTCAATATTATCGATCTTGATTTTTTTCCAATTCAAGATATCAGAAAGGAGCTGCTCTTGCATCTTAGCAAGACCATTAGGTTGCTGCGAGTCATCTTTAATATTTGAAAGGAAACTGCATCCTTCAAATCCTTCCCGGACCATTAGGTTGTAGACGGCTTTTGCGATGGTGGTCTTACCTATCCCGCTCATTCCATAGATGCCCACTACGCGAACTTCTTCAAATCCAATATCTAATAATCTTATCACCTTTTCGACAGGTGATTCTAGAGCTACTGGGTGAGTGGCGACATGTAAGCTATTGCGAATATTACGGTTTAAATTTTCGATCACATCTTTGACAATTTCTTGGATAAATCTCGATTCATACCTGTAAAATCATTTGCGATGAAAGAACACCAAAAAAAAAAATGATTCTCAGTAAACACCCTTTTTTGGTTATTTAATTTTTATAATTTTCTTTATTACAATACTATAATTAATCAATTATAATAAAAATTATTTAAGAATTCATCACTTAAAATATAAATGAGGTATAAATAATTTTTCGATGGACACTTCACAATACTAAATTATAATTGATTAATTATATTACAATAATTATGTATGAGATATTCTCACGATACACTTGAAACAAACAACTTTACAATAAACATAAATTAAACATTTTTTCAGGTATATATAGTTTGGGTAGAATTTCCACTCTTAATTTTAAGGTTTAAATCATCAAACATTAAAAAAACAATTTATACTAAGATATAAATTGACTACCATAATTTAAAATGAGGCGCATATAATAACTTTAATAGCAATAACTAGCAATTAAAATTAGTTTCATTTAATTTTTTTATTTATAAGGAAGATGTACATAAATATATATATATATATATATCGTAGAACTTTTTGGATGATTCATCTTAAAAATTAAACATTACCCATTTGTCACATTTCGAAGGTCCCAACCCGATAAATTTCCAGCTTCTGTAAGAGCTTCTCTCCACTTTTTGATCCTTTCCATCTTATCTTTAAACCGTTCTTCGTGTTTAGCAAAAGCTTCTTCATAACTTCCGATCTGCTTTCGGACATCAGATGGATCAACATCGTAGAAGACTGGAATAACAATCTGGCCAGTTGTGTTTTTGCACTCAATAATCTTGACAAGCTCATCAAGACACCACCTGGAAGAAGCATAGTTTTTAGAGAAAACCACTATAGAAAGTTTTGATTCTTCAATTGCTTTGAGGAGCTCCGAGGAGATGTCTTTTCCCCTGGGAAGTTCATCGTCATCTCTGAAGGTAACCACTCCATCTCTCACCAAAGCTGCGTAGAGATGATCCGTGAAGTTCTTCCGAGTGTCTTCACCTCTGAAACTTAGAAAGACATCATGGTTCCATTTGAAGCCAGAAGAAGATGCTTCAGAGAAACCTTTGGCAGCCATGGAAAGTCAAACAAAAAATTGCAATGGAGAAAATGGTTTTTGGAAACTTAGTACATCCATCTGAAATTTAAAATATAAGGGTCATTACTAATAGTTACTATTCAAATTAATGACTAGGAACCCACCAAGAAATTCATACGTGGAATGGAACTTAATGGGAAATAACTTGGAGGAGTGGGTGCATAGTGATGTGGACTTCAATATTGTCTTCAACGATAAAGGAAACTTTATTCTTCTTTATGAAAGCTTCTTTTGACTACATAGAAAAAAAAGCCTTAAATACTATTGGTTGGACAATGGTAAAGTTAAATTATGTGGACCTTAAACCTTTTTTGTATTGTTACTTTGTTAGAAGAAATAACAAAGGAGAAGATGTTGGTGGCAGGAAATATTAAGATATGAAAATTTTTAGTGAAGTTTTTTAAGTGAAATTTGTGAAATTTTTTATTAAAAATAATTTAATAAAATTGAAAATAAAAAATAAAAATCGAATAACAGTTAGATTTCATTAAGAAGATCAATAATATTAAAAATATTATTTATAATTCAAATTTGATAAATATTTATTTAACAGAAAAAAATTTGATAAGTTTTTTTACTAAAAATACATATATTTTTACTAATAATATAAAATTATATTATATATTTGTATTGGGATCTATATATGTATCAATGTTAATTATAGTCTATTACATGGTCTAGTAAATACGAATTTAAGTTTTTTATATTTTTGATTTTTTGTTAAAAGGATATATATATATATATATATGTATGTATGTTTGTATTTCTTGTCTTAAAATGCATATGGTTGAAAAATATTCCTTTTTTTTTTCTTAGGAAAAATATTCAATTAATTTAAAAGTTTTAGTTTAAGATGTTAAAAACATGATATCACTACATATGTATGTTTTTGTTGGTTTAGAATTTATAAAGAATAGACCGCCAATTATATATATATATATATGGAGAAAAATTAAGTTACACCCAAAAAGTTATATATATATATATATATTTTTTACTATTGATTTCAATAAATTTAAGGGATGGGATTAAACTTTTTTTTTCACTTGTGTCTCTCATCTCTTAGATTTATTAAAATTAATAATTAAAAACTCTCTCATTTAGATCTATAGAAATCAATTATTAAAAAAAGAGTATGTATAATATTTTGTGTAATATAAAATCGACTAGTGTAAGTTGATGTCCTCCCCTTATTATATTATTCTGATTTTACATGAAACATTAACATTATTATATACAAAGTATGTGTATATTTTGTTTGAAATTAAATAATATATTATATAATATTTTATCCTCAACTTCTTAATTTAGTGATTAAAGAATTTTTGGAATAACTTAGAAATCTTGATTTCGAACTCTTCCTCTATAATTATGCCTCTTCTATACAAAAAATAAATTAATAAGCAAAACCAATATAAAATTAAATTAAATGAATATGTGGTACGATTTGAACTTAAATTTACAAATTTTAAAACCTTACTTTTATTATTAAAACAAGAGCTCATCATTATCAACCACATATAGAGATAATCTTTTAAATTTAATATTTGATTTTCCATAAAGAGTAAAAGCTACTAATTACTAGACTCGACACTATCTTAAATCCCAAAAATTTGAACTCCATTAGTGTTGAGCAATATTTACATATATTGTTGTTTTATATATTCTAAAATCTATACCATAATGTAAAAGTTATCCCCTAATTAAAACATTAAATAATTGTTCAATTGAAGTTTCCATTGTATGACACTTGTTGCTTTATAATTACCCTTCAATTAAATTTTATTTTAAAATTTAATAAATCTATTATTATTATTTAAAGTAGTTCTCAAATCTATTAACAAATGGTTAATTTAAATGGCAAATAAAGTGTGTTTTCTCTTTGTTACCTAGGTTCGAATCCACTGAAAGGTTAAGCAAAGATAACTTCTCATGAATTTATTAGACCCAATATAAATAAACCTATTTAAAATTGATCTAGAAAAAGATGTATTTGGTAGAATCCAAAAACCTCATACCTCTAAATAAAAAAAATAATCTCCAAATTTATTACTATTCATAAGACATCTAATTTGACGACATTTGTCATCTTATGATTGGATGTTTAATAATTTTTTATATTAATTAAAAATAAAGGTAAAATTAAACTATTTAAATAAGCTTCTAGATTAAAAAAATTGAAAAAAATTACAAAAAAATTAATATAAATACTTTTCAAAAAATATTTTATAAAAAATACCAAAAAAATAATAAAATATTAATAATTGCGTGGTGAGTGTCAAATAATTAGCTCTTTTAAAAGGATACTTTTCTTTTTTTAATTAATATTGTACTTTATATATATTTATATCTTCATACATAAATAAGAAAATATATAAACTTAAATTCAAATAATTTATATTATTTTAAAAATTAAAGAGATCATTGATAGACAATTTTCATTCACTTAGGTCTTGTCTTTTGTTTTTCTTAGAATTTACTTTAAAAAAGAAATTAAAAAAAAAATTGAAGAAGATGCTTCAGAGAAACCTTTGACAGCCAGGAAAGTCAAAGAAAAAAATGCAATGAAAAAAATGATTTTTGGAAACTTAGTACATTCATCTGAAAATTACACTGTCAAGATCGTTACTAGTTGTTAGAATTCACATTATTTTTTTTTTTTTGGGCTGTTAGTATGATTAGGAACCGCACCAAGAAGGTTCATTAAATCAGTGGGGCCCTACTTTGAAAATAACGATGGAAAATGGAAAAAAAAAAATAAATGAAATCAAAGGTAAAAAACCAAGCCAATATAGTTTAATTCACTGACTCACTGCCTTTAAAAATGACCATGGCAGCTGTCTCATGTCAAGTGGTCTTAATCTTGATCTAACTTGCTCATACCTTCCCGTTGACTGAAAATGCTAGTAAATGAAGTCATCCGAGAAATGAACTTAGCTCAATTTGAAGCAAACAAAGCCCCATCATCTTCATTTTTCTCAATTCTTTCCATCAGATTAATTGTTCATTTTCTATACCAAAGATGACAAAACCATGACCAACTCTCCACGCAACAGAGCTTTCCTTGCTTTTAGCCATGGTTTGCTATGTGCACTTAGTGGTCCTCATCTGTCAGCTTTCCCTACCATGCCATTTAACATTGCTGGTAGCTTTTCTATCAGTACCTTCCTGCTTCTTCATCATCTCTAATTGTCTGGAAATGGAAAAAATCATTTGCCAACCTCTGTTGGCACCATTTATTGTTCGTGGCAGTTCATCTTACTGCAGTTTGCGAAAGCAATGACCAACACTTTGAAAAAGGGAACTTAATATTTTTTTGGGGGGTATTATTTCTTTCGTTATATTGCATCCACATTTCGTATCAAAATTGGGTTGGTTTGAAGAAAGTTGAAGGTCAGCAAAGAAGTAATTCATCAGAAGAGAATGATGTTCCTCCTCTGATAGAGATCTCATTTTCCTTCACGGGCAACGGAATTGCTATGATCGGAAGATGGTTCATTCCTAGAGACAGCATTTTATGGTTGGTGGTGGGGTCTGTTATTGTGTTTTCAATTGGTCATATTCTGTTATTATCTGTTTTCTTCAGGCTCAAGAAGCCATAAGCAGTTTCTTCAAGAGTCTGACAATTCTGTCAGTTAGGATTCCTGCAACAGTACCTTGTTCTTTCAGAGTCTACCTATGGAATCTGTCATATTTATATGTAACTGGCTGTTATATATCAGATTTTAAAATGATATTACTATAATTCTGTTTTAAAAACAATCTTCCAATACCTAAAAGCTTAAAAAGAGAATTAGCTCAGACAATGCAATTTGGACTCTTTATTGACTACTTTCAGCTGGTTATAATTTTACATAGACGTGCTGATCTACAGTTTATACATACATTATATCTTTCCAGATGATCCTGCCTCAACACATTGTAACTGGAATTGCGTTGATTTTTTTTTTTTTTGTCCTACTACAATAAAGGATGATTCTTCACTGCTAAATTAGTTCAGGGTGCTTAAATCCAAATATCTGAAGTGCAGTCACCACCTGGATATCTCATCTCATGAGCCAGAGAAGGGCCATCAGGTTCAGCTCCAAAGTCAACAAAAAAGTTCGGGTTTATTTTAAGACCACCTTTCTCAGTGTCAACATCAATTTGTAACATGTGGGAACCCTTCTCCACAAGATCAGGATAGAATTGGCGATCCCATGTGCTGAACAGTGAGTTCGTTACATATAGCCTCTTCCCATCTAAGCTCAATTGGATCATCTGGGGTCCCCCTCTGAGACGGTGTCCCTATAAAGAAGATAAGAAGTTTACCACTTAACAATTAAGTTAAAAGAAGGGGTTTTTGTAGTGAATATGGTTAATTGGCTGATGTGATACCATTCCTAAGAATTAGCGAGCACAGCAGCCTGTCAAGTGTCAAACCAGGCTGTTTGTCTAGGTAGCCTGAGCATCAAATGATAAGTCAGTAGTCGTAGCAATCAGGCCAAAAAGAACCAGATTGAACCTCAACCCCCCCCCCCCCCTCTCCATGCATCTCCTGGCCTATTTCTTGTTTTTGTTTATTCAATGTGGGGATAGACAATCTTGTTTTCTAACTTCTAAAACAATGTTAAGAATCTATCAAACCTATCATTATGCCCTGATTAAACCTGATAATTTGTCTTCTTTCGTGTTGTGTTATCATGTTATGTTTAAAATTAGGTGTAGCCCTGATGAGGTCATACGTCATTTTGCCTTTTTCTTAACTACTACTCAAACTTCTAGTTTATAACTAACATGAATATCAGAACCGACCTGGATCTCAGGAACATTGGATTGCCACGTTTTACCATCTTCTGTCACTGCCAGTATAGGGCTTCCATTTTGAATCAGTCCTCCAACCCACACTTGGCCAGCCAAGACTGGATATTTAGGGTCCTCAATATTATATTGTCGGACATCTCCATGAAGCCAGTTGACAAAATACAGAAAACGATCATCAAGAGAGATTAGAAAGTCGGTTATAAGTCCAGGCATTTCAGGAAGAATCCAGTTTTGCACCTTCAATGATTTCACTGAGATTGCCACCTGTAGAAGTTGATTAGGATATTCATATTATTAGGCTTGTGGAATGCAAAGACTTGCAAAAACCATAAACAATAACAATACAAAAACAATAAAAAGTTATTTATGCGCACACCTCATGGCTCCATGATCCATCTTGGGTTTTGAAAAACCGCACCATGTTACTTGTCAACGCACACCCAACATACCCTGTATCTTTAGAGGGATCATGCAGGAATCTTATCTGCATAGAAATGACAAAATTATATGCAGTGAATCCAGGATCTCACTGTATCATTATAACAATGAAAATGAAACAGAACTACATATTATCTTTAAGCAAAATCTAGTCTTAAAAAATAATAACATGTTCATAATGTTAACATGTAATACACCTCTAATGGTATGAGACCAGTGTCACCGAGATCCAATGTTTGTTTCAATTCACCATCAGGCCAGCTATACACATACAGATGTCTCCCATACAGACCATCTGTGACATGCTGAAGGTTGAAACCTTTGGTGAAGGCTGCAGGAGCACCCCATGATGAGCTGATCATTGTTTTATGTAGAGGTTGGTACCAAAAGTCATAGCCAAACAGCGGACTATGCCCTGGTTTCTCCCACCTGAAGAACACAATAGTAGTTAATAGGTTGAATCTGATTGTTTCAAAGCTTATATCATAAACCAAAAACCACAGCTAGCAATCATTTCTATCATTCACAATCATTTTCCTTTTTTTTTTTTGTGTTTTTGGCATTACCTTCCTTTCACATTAAATTCAGAATCAAGGAGAAGAAATCCATTTCCTTCAGCATTTCCATCTTTGTCCCCGAGACATGACACCATTATATCTCCAGAGGCTAGGCAGTGAGATGTGTGCGGATATGCTAGGCCTGTCTTCTTAACGATATCCTCAGGCTGCACCACTTTATGCAATGAGGGAGCCTTGGGATTCTTCTTTGTGTCAACCACATAGATACGACCAGATCTGAAAGAAGCAGAATACTATATAATGAAATTTCGGTACCTTAACATCGTGGAAGTGGAACAGTTAAATTATGTCTGTATAATAAAAATTCTACTATCTCAATAGCTAATGCTACAATTGAAAGCACATTGTTTATCGTTATAAAAGATAGATGATGTAAGAAATAGACATCATAATTCATTTATTCAGTTTGATAGAGACATGTCTGACAGTCTGAGGTGAGAGACATATAATATCCTATACTGCAGTGAATAGTATATGATCAGTACGCAGAGGCATGTGTCACGACCCGCACACACGAGTCTCAGCCCGTGACACATGCAACCAAAGAAGAAATCTTGAAGAAAATTTGAGTCAAGCATTCAAATCTCACAAAGAGGTATGAGAATGCATCTAACATGGGTAGAAATACCCATCACCTTCAGGATATATGTAGAAACAAAACTGACTACTTGGAAGAAATGGAAAATGGTAAACACAATCAGTAACCTTCAGCAGTTTGTATTGGTCCAGGCTCCAACCAATTAATTTTAGACATATTATGCTGAAATTTAAATGGTAGCCTTTTCAATTGTATTTGCAGTACTTTTTTGCTACATTTCTTCTCTCCTCTCTGCTTGCTTCAGTTCACCACAATAATGCTATTTATTACAGCCGAAAGGGAAATGAAAATCCAGAATTAAGTAAAAAAATACAGTCTCTTACATCAATGAAGGCAGGATCAGAAATCGTCGATCTGCAGATGGATCTCCATGACAAGAGCTGCATGCATTCCATCCTGAGTGGTGTAGTTCATCACCAAAATATGGCACAGGTAGCCTGTTTATAATTTTAGAATAAGTAGGTGAATTTGGATCAACATCAACTGTTGCAAGGTAATCAGGCTTCTCTCTTCCAGTTCCTGCATAGATACTGAACCATTCAAAACTCGTTTTACAACTTCAAAACTAAGAAAACCAGCCCAAAATAACCACAAAGATGAACACAAGTAATTAAATAACCCGGCAAGTTTTGCTTCAAGAAAAGGATCAAATGTACTTTTATTTGAGATGAATGATGAAACAAAGCAGAGTGATGACAATTAACCAGTTCCTTGTGGATGCAAAACAGAGGTCAAAGCCTGCTAACATGTCAGGCAGCATAAAAATTCACATTCCAGTAGAGGCTTGGGATAATCAAATAACTTTTAAAGATCTCACTCAATCAAATTGCGACTAAATTTGTTATGTGAGGAAAATTTTGTTGGAAAGTGAGGCCCTAAACAATAAAATTATGGTTAAAATTTCTTTAGAAGAAATCAAAAGCGGAAGAACTTAGAAATTCCTTGTCTTAAAATGACCAAAAATTTCTAGCTATAAGTAGAAAAATAAAATGGAAAGATGTAAAAAAAAAGTATGAAAAAAGTCTACTTTCCTTAATTGTTAAAAGTAGAAAGAAACCCACCCACACAACTTTTTCTAAAATTTTTTATAACTAGTAATGAACACATAACAATCTATAATTCTAGGAACACATGGATCAAATCAAAAAATTATTCAAACTTCCCAGAAAAATTGCACATAAACGTTTCTTGCAAATAACATATAGTAAAAATCACACCCAGAAAAAGAAAAAAAAAAAAAGAAATAAGGAAAGTAAAGTACCAGTATAAACACAAGTAACATAAATAAGAGCTTCTCTAGGACCAGACATGGCTTCCAATGGAGAACCATACCCTGGTCCTGAAGTCTTGCAACACTCAGTTTCTGTAGCCATGGCAAAATCTCTCTTTTTCTTCTATTTTCTTTCAATACCAAACTTATTTTATAAAAAGCTTTTCCAACAGAAACTCACTGATACATAGGAAATCTCTGTAATTTATGGTGATAAAACTGGGTAAAGTGGAAATTACGTTACATCGAGTATCTTTTTTTTCTTTTTTTTTTTTTCTGAATATGGCTATGAGTTTTGTCTCCATGCAACATGTCTAGGTGCGATGTATAGAGATTTCCGATTTTCCACATCAGTGTCAGCATTATCTCATCTGACAGTGTTCTGATTGACACCTGTCGCGTGTGTTCGTAAATTGCGGCAGTTTTGTTTGTTCCATGGAATCTTTAGCTGAGGCAGAAGTGGGACCCGTTGGTACAGTGGCATATCGGATTGAACTGTCACGTGATTTGATTGATTTGATTTGACGAGAATGACGATTAAAATATTAGTCTATAATTAGGTATAATTAGGTTAAGCATTTTGGATTAGAAAAAATATAATTTAGTATTTAATATTTGTAATTTTTTTTTCTATTGTAAGTTATGATTTGATTTGTTTTTGTGGTTTTTAAAATATTATTTTTTTAATTTATTTATATTTTATTATTTTTTAGTCATTTTTTTTAATTTTATTATATTTTTAATAAAATTATAAAATTTTTTAAAATAAAATTTGTAAAGTTTGACTTTTAAAATTTTCAAAGCACGTTTTTTTAAAAAATTAATATTTTTAATTTAATTATAATTAATATTTAAAATTTTAACTATTATTTAATAAATTTTAAGAAAAAATTTAATAATAAAACCTTATCCATTTGAGAAAAAAAAAAGAAATCCGTATGAAATTAAACAAATGAAATTTAGTAATGAATTTTTTGAAGATATTGAACAAGGTATAGTGGTGAGTAAGCAACATCATCCATATAATTACCTTGTGGAAAGAAAAACTAAATTAAAAATTACTTTGAGGTTTCAAGTTTAAATTCCATCATATGCAATTTTAATTTAATTTTATTGATTTATCTAATTATATATTAATTTATTGGTTGATAATTTAATTCATTAATTTTTTATTTATGATCTAAAATTTACATATAATAATAATACTTAATTATGACTTCAATTTTTATATTAATATTTTTTAAATAAATATTAACAAAAAAACTAAAAAAATGTAAATTAGATGAATAAGTATAACAATGATTGCATTTAGCACTATAGATAGTGCCAAGTCCACCAAAAAAAAAAAAAAATCTTATCATATTAAAGGAAATTTTTGCCTTGTTGATTTTTCCATGATATTGTCCATGGAAAAGTTGAAATGCTATCTTCCAAAGATTGGACAGTTTGAAAATTTTGCATTGTCGACTTTTCTATGATTCAATTCATTTATCCTTTTTTTTTTTCAAAAATTGTACCATCATAATTATTTATATCCATTATTTTATACCAATAAATTTATCCTTTTATCTCCGTAAAGTTACGATTAGATGTGTAAATGAGTCAAATCGAATCGATATAGTGAAAAGTTTAAACTCGAATTCGACTCTCGATTCGCGGTTCGATACGCGGTTCGAACTCGATTTATGATCGAATTTAAGTTACTCGAACTCGCTCGATTAAGTTCAAAAATATGTAAAAATAAACTCAATTCTTATACTTGACAAGAGTTCGATTATTTGTGTTCGAGGTCGAGCTCGAATTCGAGATATTTTATTAATTAAAATAATAAAAAAATTTTAAATATAAAAGTTCGATTAGGCTCGCGAACTAATCGAACTGAGTATAAGAATATTCGAATTCGACTTGATCGATGAGTCAAGCTACTCGAACTCGAGCTCGACTCGATAATAATCGAACCGAATTCGAGTTTTATTCGAATCGAACCCGAGTAACTTACGAATACTAATGTATCATTTACACCCCTAACCACAACACAACAATTGCATTATATTTCGGATTAGAGCATTGGATTAAAAAAAATCTAATCATTTTCAAATTTAGATTAGATTGGATTTAGATCAATTTGATTTAACGTTCATACCATTAGGGTTTAATTATTATTTATATTCAATTTATTAATTTTTAAAATTTAATAAATATAATTAAGTTATATAAAAATTAAAATATCATCATTAAATTATTTAAAAATAATTTATTAATAATATAAAATTATGTTATATCAAATCAAATCGATCGTATTTAAATTTAGATTTATGAATTGATATTTTAGATTTGACTAATTTTTTAAAAATAAATATAAAATTTAATAAATATAATTAAATTATATAAAAATTAAAATATCAACGTTAAATAATTAAAAAATAATTTACTAATAATATAAATTTATGTTATATCCAATCAAATTGATCATATTTAGATTTAAATTTATCGAATCGATATTTAAAATCGAATTAATTTTTACCAATCTCTATGACTTTAATAAACAGTTAAACGAGGGAACCCAAAAAAAAAAAATCATAAATTCACCAAAAAATCATTGCATGAACACTTCCTATCTTTAAAATGGTGACATCTTTTGGCATATCTGACAATAATTTCTCCCTTGACAATGTGACTAATGAATTTTAAGACAGCATGACGGTCTCCACATACAGGAAGATTCTTCACTGTCCAAATAACTGTTCCTGGAACAAATTTCAGAAGCCCATAAGCCACAGCCAATCTCTCACTATGCCAAAATAATTGGCCCTCCTCTTGCTGTTCCATGTTATGCAAAACACAGCAGCTATCAGGAACATCAACCTCTTCTTCTCGTCTCTACATCCAACTCCTTCAACAATAAACTAAGCCTTTTATCTCATAATTCTGAAATCGAACTATATTGAAAGGTTAAAAACAAAAAATCACGTAAAATTATAGTTTTAAATCTTTTTACATTACTCATTTCTATCAACAATAACAACATTTTCATTTACTTCATTAACTCTCGTATCATTTAACTCCTTAAGCAAACCAAAATTCTCATCCTTCATGGGATGAGATGTTTCCTTTGGCTTGCTTTGCCAAAATCAATGGAGCTATAACCCAGTTCCTTTCTGACTTTCAAAGTTTCCAGCATGTGCTTTGCTTTTGAAGCATGTTCCCACAAACTGGAACTAACATAAATCTTAGATAACAGAATAAATGTTGAAGGTTCTTCAGGTTTCAAGCTCAGTAGATGGTCAGCAAACCTAATAGCCATTTTGGGATTTCCATAATGCTTAATTACAAACACTTAACAATGCTGCCCATGTGTATTCATCAGGCTTAAATGGAATCGAGTTAATAAATTTTTATTTGTAAAATCCAAACATTTCATTCATTGATTGATACTGTTTCAAAAAAAAAAAAAAATCAATGATTGATGCAATGCATTCCATGCTTTGTTTCATTACTCAAAGAATTAGTTTCAGAATAGTTTTCCACCATTAATTTGTCCCATTTGGGCACCCAAGTAACCCAATTCTCATTTCATCCTGATATTTCCTTTGCTATTTGAAACTATTTTGTATGCATAATATGCAATCCTCCATTTCCAAATAAAAACAAAGATAAAATGCATGAAAACAAGAAAAGCCAAATACTTAAAATTTGAAGAATATACAATTTCATAAAGTTACAAAATTATTGGTGTAACTTACATAATTAGGTTCATATTGTAGTCTTCAAGTATACAATTAAGTTATAATCATATTTGTCAAAGGGAATTTACTTGTAGAGATTGGCTATTTCCTCCTTGTATTGAGCTACAACTCTGTCTCTTCGGATTTTCATGGTTGGGGTCATTAAGCCACCATCGATCTGCAAAAAAATTTTGCGCATATACTTAAGTCTAACATAATTTATGCGGAATTGTTGATCCTGCATTGCCGGCATGAAAGTCTTACCGTAAACGGTTCATCCACAATAAGGATAGGTCCAATTTGAAACAAACACTCCGAGGTCCTGTGCAAAAGAGAATCAAGTCAGACAACAGCCTTGCACAAAATCGGCTGTGGACTGTAAACATCTCCTAATAACAAGATACATTTCATCACTATTTTTGGAAAATAGGAGTGCTGGCAACATATATGCAGATACTACTGTAGCTATCTATTGAGAAAAAAAATCCCTAAATAAAACTGGAAAAAATTTGAAGGGTTCAGAAACAAATCCAATGACATGAAACAAGCAGGAAAACTATGTCTAATTTTTTTGACATGTTTTGCATAAAAAATGAGTCTACTCCTGGAGAGTTAAGGAACTTGCAGGCAATTTTTCTGAGAGGGCAAGTTGCATTATTAATAATGGAATCTATATCTCTGCAGGGTTCATAGCACATTAAACCTATTAACTGTTGATCCATATTTCCTCAAAACCAAAAATTCTGTCCCTCCCTGTCTTAAGTACTGCAACAGGAAGAAAGCAAAGAGAGAGGAGGAAATGACACCCGTTGAAGGCCTTAAATCCGAACTAAAATAATTCAAATAACTGAATTTGGAAGTATTACCTCTTCTTCAATTCTTCATATAACAGGCTTGTCATTTTGTCCCTGCCAAGATCTACGGCATCTGCATCTACGATAGAGGAATTTTTTGCAGCCTGGAGCACCTCATCTTTGTTTGGGACAATGATAGCTGCAAGGCGTCGTTGATCCTGTACAGAATATGTCGATAAACAATGATACATGTAAATAAAGAAAGAAACTACGTGTAAAATCCACAAGCAACTTTGTGGAAAGAAAGGTGTCCAACTTGCCTGGCCAATGACAACAATTTGTTGAATAAGACTACTCCTCATGGCAGCTTCTTCAATCTCCAAAGGTTCAACATTTTCACCTATTTTCTCCAAAGAAATCCATTTAGTTAATAAAGGAAAGTATGTCAAATGAGTGTTTAACAGAGTTAAGAAAAAGAAAGACTTCAAGGCAGGATTGCAGCATCAGAGTTCAACTTAGTAAACTTCCACTGGCAATGTGCTATCACATAAGTTTTTTCCCAACTAGGAAGAGAAGGAGAGAGCACTATCTCTCAAACTGATAATCTCCGCTAAAAACCCCCTTGTCCAAACACATGAACTGAGCCTAGGTAACTCTTATCAGGTTTGATGGATATTGAAAAAATGCCAAATTCTAAGAAGAGATTTATATTATTATAATCATATTAAAAGCATAAATTGAGTATGAAATTGAGGCCCTAAGTAGTTAAATTGTGGAAGATAACTTTGCCAAAATTATAACTAGAAATCTACAAGCATACAGCAAAGAAATAAAATGGTCTCATACTAAAAAGTGAGAGAAGAGTGCATACAGACATACGGTGGATAGTTAAAATCTAAAACATTCAATACTCTAACTGAACTGACATAAAACAATATGCATAAAGGACCCAAATGATCAAATCAGAACCACAAGGAGATGATTGTTTTAAATTGCTTGTAAAAAGATTGCACTTGCAAGGTTACACGAGTTAAGTAGGCTTTATACCAGAAGAAAGAACAATGGTGTCCTTGGCACGTCCTTCAATAACTATCACACCTCCACATCGACGACTTCGCCCTACCGAATGATGAGGAGCAATCCAACCTATATCTCCAGTGTTTAGCCAACCATCTTCATCTAGGGCATGCTTTGTAGCCAGTGGATTCTAATACAAAGAACAAGCAAAGTACATCATCTGAGATGCCACAATAACTCATATGCATGTAATATGACAGTGACAAACAATGAAACTTCTAATTGGAAATAGGAAATCCTAGAAGATTAACAGTTGTATACTCACATAATTTTTTAATTCTTAATCTGACAACATCTGTTCAATGAAACAATATTGGTGTTTGTTATATGCAAAATATAGATTATGTGTTATTATTTACTTGGCTTCATTCAGGTTTTTCATTTTCTACACAACCAAGAACAGCAAATATATTGACTTTTTAATTACCGGTTTTGAATCCTTAAACACAATCCTGAAATAGTCTAAAGTTAAAACTGATTAGGTTCAGTTTCTTGGTTGAGTCATCCAAATTCCAAAAGCATAACTTATGACACAAGGGATTTGCTGTACGCATGACCAATTTTATAACATCTTTATAAGTCAATTACACATTTAGTATCAGAACTATAATAAACTTGTCAATTTGGTACTTGAAGAAAATAAATTCACAGTTAAATACTCCAACTTTCATTCTGTTAAGCAGATTGTACACCTTGCTAACTTCGTTAGTCAAATGGGTGTCATGGCAAAAAACAGCAAATAGGAGTTAGACATGTGGTGCATTCCTATTGCCTGTTTTATGCCACATAACCTTTTGGACTAATGGAGTTAGTCTTAGGTGCAAACTACTAAATGAAGCAAAGTTTGAGTATCAAATTGCGAATTTTTAAACTTTAGATACTAAATCAAACATTTGGTCATGGTTTGAATACTAAATCTGTAATTGACCCCATATTTATTTCAATCATTAATCACTTGTGGCTAATGCCTAAATTTTTCGATTTTATCTTTCCTTCACTTTATAAAATAAAAAATAACAAAGATTATAATACTAACTCAAGAGGAATGTTGTAAAAACTGCATAATATATGAACATTTGCCTACATTTATCACAGATACTATGCTTTCATTGGTTAAACTCTTGAACATATTTCACTTTAGTATTACCTTATAGTAACCTTTCATCACTTGTGGCCCCCTAACCTTCACAATGCCTGTGGAGCCAGGTGGGAGAATTTCATCAGTTTCAGCATCTACGATTTTGAATTCTGTGTGCTGAATTGGATGCCCAACTGAACCAAGAACCTTCAAAATTCAAATATGAGAGATTGTCATATGATGGAACACTCTTTCTAGAGATAGACACAATTTAGACAAAAAGAAAAGTACATGACCAACACTAGATGATATGAAGACAACCTCAAAAACAAAAGGTGGTAAGAAGAGTTTATGATCAAAATGGTTGTTCAACTTAATATAGAAAATTAGTGCATAATATGCAGAAGGTTTACATAGATAAACTAAAAAAATTAAAATTTTGGAAAAAGTTACAGTTGAACCCATTAAGATACATTTAACATGTAAAAAGATTAACATAATGACACAGATTAGTAAGTTAATGCAACTAGACAATTTAGTAAGTATGTGTTTAACAAGGTTTTACCAAGGACTAGATAGTTATTGTTTGGTATAGTTTAAGTGGTTGCACCTAGAAAATCCAGGTTTTATTCTATTTCAAGAAAATCAATCGGATGAAATTCTTTGTTGTGTAATATGGTGTGTACAAATTTAGTACCTTGCATTTTCATTCAGGGACATAAAGAATTCTCAAACATCTGAAGTTGTGCAATCACCAATTTTGATGATTACATGAGGAAAATGTGTCACCATTCTTTTCAACATAAAAAAGGATTCCAGCAAGTCTGGGGTTCAAGCCCCAGATCCTGCAAGAACTTGGGGTTATCAAAATCCACTGTACCCAAAAAAAAAAAAAAAGAAGAAAAGTCGAGACCACTCAACTAAGACTTTAATCCCAAAGCACCTAGGGACATCCTTTTCCTTTGATCTTAATAAGGAACTTAGCAAGAAAAGGAAAAAAGATAGTACCCGCACAATTGATCTAAAACACATTTCTTTCGCAATGTCTTGGATTTAGAAAAGTAGATTGCCATTATGCAACTACTAATTCTCTTATGAGAATTTATTCACATTGGTTATGAGAAACTGCATGCACTATCACAGGTGACATGGAAGAAAGAGAGTAGTATAAAAAAAAAATACACCAGAAAAAGCTAGAGGTGACGTACATTACAGTAAGGTCTTCGTGCTGCAATGACAGGTGATGATTCTGTTAAACCATATCCATTCTGTACTTTCACACCAATTGCCTGCATGTACATGACTCCATAAAGTAAGAGTTAATGACTACTAACCTTTTGATTCAAATACTAAGAACATACTAGCAACTAACCTCAAAAAACTTGTCAATATGCATAGGCAAACTTCCACCCCCACTTATGCCAGCCTGGAGGATGATTAAGAAAACAATCAATAAAACCCAGAACAAATATACTATAAATATTGTACACAGAAAAATAAGAAGCACATAGCAACCATTAACTTTGCACATATGAACAAACAACAATATGGGTTACTCTTCTTTTTTTTTTTTTTCCTTTTTCCCTTTTCTTATTTTTTTATTACAATACATACAGATTCTTATTGGTTGATGTTAATGGAGAAAAAATAGCGTCTACCTACGTGGTAGTCTACTATGTATTTATATTTGAACATTAAGTAGTTCAAATGACTAATATGCCATTTAACCTAAATACTTAACATTTGATAAATAGAGATAACTTGAATATCTTAAAGAAGAAATATTCAATAACAAGTTTATATGGCAAATAGATCAAACCTTTGATATTCCAATAGCAGAGTGAATTTTTTCATAGACAAGCTTCTTTGCTAACACATGCAATGGCCACAATATTGCAGCAATAATTCTTGCCCATAACCAATCTAACATGGATACAAGATATGAAGGTTGCTTCTGATTCCTTGTTAGGTATAGTCCCTGTTAATCGAATAAAAGCAAAAGAAAAAAAAAAGTAGAAACAAGTAACTAATTAAAGAACATTATTGGACGAACATAAAGCATAAACAAGGAATCTGCACAATTCAACTTTAGTTTCATAAAATAGTAGAAGGCTTGAAAACATGAACAAGACTTGCTCAGTGTCGCCACCTCGTAAATTCTCTTCAACTCCATATATGCCAAGCTGACCCTTATGAATGAAAGTGCTATTAATTTACGAGCAGTGGAGCTTGTAGAAAGCTGTTTTTGAATCCCACTGCAAGGTAATTCAAAAAATTTAAGGGCTGCATTTAGAATCTAGTTTCCCTACACAATAAGTTGAACTGGAGACTTATCATGGCTGCATAATTATCATTTAAGTCTGATAGTTTAGACATGAAAGTCAGTCCAACAAACATGATGACAGAGAGAGAGAGAGAGAGAGACGAAAATTAATCATAAAACAAATTTATTTTGATTCAATGGAGTAAGTTAGTATTTAATAAACTAAATGCATGATGCAGCTGGAACCTAGAATTACAAACACAACTCTCATATCTAAGAAAATGATTATCAAGATGCCATTCCTATGTAGTTCTTATCAGTTTCAACCTGAATCAAAACAATTTTTTCATAAAGTAGAGACTTGTATGTTCCAACAATCTTTAGAAAAAAAAATTTATTATATTGTTTAACTGAGTGCTATAACATTGACTCCTTTTACATCGTACTTCAACAAACTTTTTAAAAGTTTATGAGCTATCACGTCTCAATGCCACAAGAATATGTGCAAAAAAGTATCAAGGAAATTTTATATAAAAGATTTCGAGTACAATCTAAGCTCTGATCAAGAGATTACTTCTCTGAAATAGGTTTCCTCGCCAGACTGTATAACGAGAAAATTTAAATATGATTTTATAACTTTAAAAAATGCAGGGAAATTTTTTTACACAAGATGAATATACCATGATATAGTTTATCATATTCATCAGATATACTACAAGACTGAAAACTGATGGAACACATGAAATTATAGCACATATGGATGCAACACTTACTATTAGCATTTTCTTTTCTTAAGTGAGTTTAAGAGAAACCAGTCATCCTAAAATTGCAGTGACAAATATAATAATCAATGATTGTTTGCATAGTAATGTATCCCAAAAAACTTTTCTGGAGATGATTAATTAATATTGTAGAAATCCTGAGTAAAGGACATACCTATAGAGTGTCTCATAGACTAAAGGTACAGAAATCAGGTATTGTGGCTGATAATGTCTCAAATCATCCTACAAGGCAAAACCAAAATATGTAATCAAGATATAAATAAGTAATAAACTAATAACCATGCCATGGGGAGAATCATTATGTAAACAAAGTAGAACATGGTAGTGGATAAGTAAAACTGTTTTGTAACTTCCCATTCATTTACGATAATTTAAAGAACTTTCATGCTTCAAAGAGAACCTATAATCATATATAACCAACAAATAATACCTTCAAATTTCTCACACTTGTGTATACTTGCTCAATTCCATGAGTAAATATGAAATACTCACAAGCTCGCTCATATGCATGCCAAGTAGGAAGGATGCTTAGAAACCTATCCCCAGCTTCAGCAGGTACAGTATCCCACAAATTTCCTACCTGGAAAATAATTCAGACAGGAAATAATACTATACAGCAGATTAAATTAAGCAAGATGTTGCTTTCATTGATCAGAAATGAAATAGTTGAATGTTCTATACCGAAAGATAAGCCACAAATACACAGCTTTGGCAACATGTCCTACTCTAGATTTCAAACAACCTGAACTTCAAAGTCCCTGGATAAATTTTGGTCAGCCTAGGTTTGGAATAAACCGGACGTAAAACAAGAATGACACAAGTTACAAAAATTGAAACTTTATTAACCCACTGACAAAAGCAAAAACTTTGCCCAGAAAACAATTTCACAGATACATCGCTACTAACAATTTTGCTGTATTCGCTAATTCATCCCTTATATCCAGCATATTACTTCAGATGAGACAAAAATGGCTTAGTACTCAATCATTATGGAACTTTCCAAAATTAAAATACCTAAAAGGTATGTAATCAGTAGTAAGCAGTTACCTGGTGTAATAAATTCTTATGCGTGAGCATAACTCCTTTTGGATTACCAGTGGTTCCACTTGTATATACAAGGGTAGCAATATCATCTGAGCTGATGGCTTCATATTTGTAACCTTGTCCTAAAATCACATGTAGCCAACTGCTATAATTCTACAAAGGAAAGGGGAACTCTACAGACAGATAAGTTCATAAGATATGAGGTTCCAATCATAAGATAGTGTCCTTTTCCCCAATAAGCACACTCTTAATTTCCTTGCTAAAACAGTTGTATTCATTCTAAAATGTTATAGTTATCATGTATTCAACACAAAATAAGTACTGCAATCACTATTACACTTCTCTTTAAAATGTTGACTAACGGTAAAACTATATGTTTTAGACAAGTAGTAAGATGTGCATGATTAAATAAAAGTAACATATAAAAAACCATACAAGTGTCATCATGCACGAAGTGGCTATTTAGGCCTGGATGAAATTTAAGGTAGTAAGAATGAAGAACATGGAGGACATAAATAGACAAAGGTGTCACACCCTCCATCCCTGGGCTCAATGCTCCAGGTTTTGTCATCTCAGTGAATGAAAATTCTTGAATGCATTGGACTTACCACCAACAAGATTTAAAAAAAAAAAAAAAAAAAAATTTCCCAACATTGTGTTAATCAATAAAGTAAACATAATTTTCTTTTAAAATAACATTAAGTAGAATATTGGGAGAAGAGAATCCCTATCTTCAAATCATTTTAGGAGCTAGCTAGCCCAATATTTAACTACAATTTCATCACTATATGTTTCACGTAGAAGCTATCATAAATTCATATAGATATTTACTTTCACAACCAAGGACCATTCCATAAATAACAACACATCAAGGCTTTGTTGGAACGAACACTTCTTAAATCAGAAGCCCTACAATGAAGTAAGAACCAGCAACAGGTCAAAACTTGTATTAAACTGATCATTTGTGCATGCAAAATTTACAGGTAATCCCAAAATGAAAAAGTTTCAACACAATTTTGATTCCAAAGCTCCATTTGGACGGATAAGATCTTAGTTTCTATCAATTTACACTTTGGGCAACCAAACAGCGAAACAACACAGAAGAGAATATGAAAATACATAATTAAGTAATGAACTCGAGGATAATGAAGTGAAAAGGTCAAATATATGATCCAAAATTTGAGCATGTTAATCAACTTACTAGCATCATGAGAATCAATAAGAGCAACACGGCTTTCTCTTCCTAACTCCATAATCTCTTTATAACTGAATATAGGAACATCCAGTGTTTCATCACTGGCGAGGCATGATTTCTCCCCCCAAAGTAGAACAATAAATCTCATTGTTGCCTTGGAACAAAATGTTCCAGCAAGACGATTGAAAAATTCAGGATTGTCGACAACAAGCCCAACACTGCCACAACAATAACATAAAATCAGCAACTTCTGTAATACTAATCATAATGAAGACAGAATAGTCCAGGTAAAGAAACCTGAAGAAGCATTTACAACTTCACAAATAGGAACTATAGCTGATCAGAAGACATGAGATTCATGTGAGTTTGCATGAGTATATGTGTGTTATACATTGTAAGCAATGATTATCAACAATCATTACTTATGAAAACATCTTTTGTCATGATTATATGCAGATTATATTTGAATATCAAATTAACAGTTGAAAATACTACAAATCATCAGAATTAATAATGTTCAGTGAAGGGATAAATCCCACAAGAGGAAGGCTCCGGGACACATACATGCGGATGTAAACTACAGAGCAAATTGAAACTGTAAGTGCACAATAAACATCAGATAGCAAGTCTACGTAGGTTGAAACTGCAATGAAATCTATGGATATATATATATATATATTTAAATATATCGAATTCAAGCAAAACACATGATTTCAGGACATCTTTTGCTTAGATAACAAGGGAACAAGAGATGTTCACTTGAAACATAAAACTTCAATTTCTCTTTTTTTAAGAGAAATTGAAGTATATTACAAAAGCACTTATTTCCCCAAACCTTTCCGAATGATTGTATATATGTAAAAGCTCTTCCAAAGCTGATCTTGACCCTCTGACAACATTAATTGCTCCCATTGCCATTATACCTTGGTCAAAGTAAGCACCGAAATTATTTTCAAATTTCAGAAATTCAATACTAATAAGATTGTAACTGAGTGAAAGATAAAAGAGGTCCTGTTATATCAATTTGAAAGATATAATATTGAATAGTCACACTACTTTCATAATAAAAACATAGAAGTTTCAAGACTCAGAGCGGAATAGATCTGCTATCTACAGGGAAATCTTTTACCTCCCACAAGAAAAAATAAGATCTTAAAACCAGACAAACACCTTTGATGGTTATAACCTAAAGCATACAAAATTCATAACAAAAATTCCAATTTGTTCAGGAAAAAACTCTTAATAAACTTAGTGTTTCAGTATGAAACAAGTTCAATAGAAAAACCTGAATTTGACACTGCAATAAGGCTCAAGCATAAGTCATCTGGTTCCAAAAATAGATAGTGTAAATTGATGGGGACCAATAGGTATTGAATTCATTGGAAGTGGAACATTTAGAAATGAAATAGAAGATATACGGCCAGGTAAGAGAGAATGCATGCGAACACAGCTGCATGAGCTTTAAAAGTCCTGCATAATTATTGCTTGAATTCAAAATGCACATGTTTTAGGCTCTTAATATTCAATAGCACATTAACCAACTTTTCTCTCAATCTGTGTGCCAATCCAATCTCACTTGTTTATATATAGAAGATACTATCTTCATCCTTTATCAGTTCTACAAAAACAGATTTAAGTACCTCTGATTCAAAAGCAAATAAAGGAATCTATCTAAAGCCAGAGTCTTACTATGAAAAACAGAAAATATTGAATCCCTTTAACAAGATCATAAATGTATTTTAAACTAGCAATGAAATGATTATATAATATATGGTAACAAAATTACACAACCAAGGAACCCTATTTTTTAGCTATTGGAGTTAAGCAAGTCAAGGGCAAATTACAAAATGACACACACCTTGATCTGCAACAAGCCATCGGCATGAATTATCAGCAAAAAGTGCAAGCTTTTCTTCTGGCTTTAGTCCAATAACCCTTAAACCTTCAGTAAAGTCCAATATTTCCAGCTCTAGCTGCAGTATGGAAGGAGTTGAAAATAAGGTTATTGAAAAGATATAATGACTTGTTTTGCTAAAAACTGGAAAAGAAGCATCAGTTTCTGAGCTACTAATAAAATTTGAGATAATACAATAAAAACAAATTATGAAAGGAATAAGTATTCAGATATTATTTTAACAAATTATGCAATGCACTTCTCTTTTTCTATTTCAACGTATAATTAGTTTTTGTAATAACTAATAGAAGAATAGGGGTAAAATTTACCTGTTTATAAGTCATGGTGGAAGGTGGATCATGATATGGATCCACCACTGCTACTTGATCACCATACTTTTCTGCTGAAGACCTCCAAATATCAGGGACTGCTTTCCATTCTTCAGAGACCAGTGCACCATTACTTGACAGTGATTCTTTTTCTAGTAAAGGTGAACACCTTCTGATCTGCAACTCCTGCATCTAGGACATAAAAAAGAACATGGATAAATGGTAAGACCCCAAAATATACCTCTGGCTCCATTGGAACATGTATACAAAAACTAAAAAGTTTTTCAAGGAAAAGAAATTTTAAAATCTTTGAGAAAAAGTATTTTAACACCCATTTAAATAATTGCAATAAGACTAGCAAGCTCAGGCTAACTATAAGAGTATTATACAGGGATCCACATGGAATTTAAAATATTGTAGCTTCAAGGGGTAAAAGTTCAACTAGATAAAGCCAACAAGGAGCAAGCCTATTGACAGCAATGATACAAAAAAATGGGCAATCCAGATTACAAGTGAATTGTCAATGTAATGGTATGGTCCACATGGTGTTGCTATAAAAATGAAATACAGGGTTAAACCATCTATAATGGAATGCAGGTAATGCCCCTATGAACTAGGAATATGGCAATATCAATATTGTAACACTTACAAGGAAAAGAAAAACTTATTTTTCAACAGAAGTAGTGACTATAAATCTTAAGATACTGTTTGGTAGTTACTTTTGGTAGTTGCTTTTGCTTCCAAAAGAAAAAAAAAAAAAGGTAAAAAGCACTTGAATACAAAAAGCAAACAAAATTTTTTTAAGAATTAAAAGTGAAAAACGAAAATTGTGGAAACAAAATACATGATTTTCCTTTTCAAGTAGTATTCTATATACAGACAATAGAGTTTTTAAACGCAACAAGCAGTTTTATAGAAACACCACATCCATCTAGTAATTATGTTAAATAATTTGTTAATTTCCTTAGTTATAGCCTAATGGACATGGGGTTAACCCTCAAAACCTACTTGTGGAGTTCACCAATGGTGTATTGGATAGTTTTCTTTAGTTCTTATACAGAACACTTAATGGAAGAATTAGTGTTTGATTTTTGTCATTTATTCATTTTAATCAATTACAGTTTTGCTTTCTAAGTATTTGCTTTACTTTATAGCAACATTTTAGGAAGAAGTAAAAGATAAATAGAAAAGAAAACCAATAAAAGGAAGCCTTAATTGCTAGTAAATAGTTGGTAAGGACCATGTGATATGCTGACACTGTCTTAGGCTTCCTCTGATTAATGCTTTTGCTATTTGTTTTTTGTTTTTTTTTCAATAAAAAGAACTAAAAACAATGTCAAATAACAAAAAACTTGGGTTGAAACAAAAGACCACGAGAAGTTGGGTGGTTGATTAAACCCCAACTAACTTCATTTGGGTAGGCATTAAATAATTCAATTCTCAACTTTACACTATTATACTTTCTAAAACTGTTGAAAATTTTTCCTATTCACCAAAATTCAAAGGTTTTAATCTAAACTCAGAAGTATTAAGTCCATTCAAAGCCAAAACTCCACAGCTAACGTACGCTTAAAAAAGCTACAGAATTGAAGAACAGAACTGATAAAAAAAAAAGGCCAAATTGAAGGAACTGAAGACATCCAAAACCTTAACTTTACACAATTCTGATAAGAACCCATTACAGCCTATCATCTGTTATGATCCCATCATAATTCAGTAAAAAAATTCAAGGAGTTATAAAAAGGGTATGTGAGAATCACCTTGGATTCACAGAAAACTCGAAATTTAGATCCTGGGGAGACCCGGAACCTGACTCCAGGGAGCTTGGTGGCCAAAGTTTTGGAGCAGTGCAATTTAGAACGAGAGAAAAGAAACTGATAAGAGTATTTATAATTATCAAAAGAAGATGCGGAGACCAACATGGTTGCCATTCTCTTCTCACAAGAAGAAGAACAGCCAGAAGAAAAAGAAGTTGCTTATATGGGACTTATCGAAGTTCCAGCATTTTCACATACAAAAAACAAACATAGAGAGTAACAGAGAGAGAAAGAAGGCAAAGAAGCAATGGGGTTATTGTCAGGAGCGAAAGATGGGATCTTGAAGTAACCGAAGTCCTTTAAAAAAAAAAATGGAAAATTTATTTATCGTAGGTACTGGAACGACACTGGTTGTACAAATAAACCTGTCAAATATGGATATGGTATTAACGTGATACGAAAATAATATATAAAAATAATACTGTTTAATATTTTAATAATAATTATGTATAAATTTAATAAAATTAAATAAATATAAATAATTAATAATATATATTTTAAATTTTAAATTAATAAATTATAATAAATAATTTTTATATAAAATATGAAATAAATATATAAATTTTAATAATTTATATTATACAAAAGTATATTAATCTTCGTATCAATGTAAAAACAAACACAATTAAAAGAAAATCTTATCGCCGTTGACATTGAGTACAAACAAACAACAATAGAAAAACTGTTTATGATTGAATCAAATCAGATCATGCTTAATTGATTATTTAAAAGTTTTATACAAAAATTTATCTGATCTGTTAAATTTTAAAATTTTAAAATTTTTATATATGTTAAAATATTTAGAATAATATAAATATTATATTTTTATTAATTTTAATATATTTTAAAAAATAAAATTTTTAAATGAATTAAATCGAATTTGAACTTATATTCAAAATCCAACTTACGTTGAACTTAGACCTTTAAATTAAACAAATTATTCTTGATTTTTTAATAGTAATGCGTGAGAATTGGGAACTTTTTTAATTAGATAATAAAGATATTTCTAGCACTATTTTATTAATGCTTAACTTCAATAAGAAAGAAAAAAGTTTAGATTTTCTTTGCTATTTTATTAATGTTTCCTTAGCACTCTAGATTTTTTTACTCCCAATAAATCAATTTAATTTTTTTAAAAATATTTATATCATTTTTATGTCATATTTATTTTATATTAAATATTTATAAAATATAAAAAATATTATAATATAATTTATGTTGACGTGTTAATACATGAAGATTCACACTCAAATTATAAGAAATTATCCATTATAATCAGAAAGTCTCACGATTTTATCTTATAAAAGGTACATCATAAATTTGGATTTAAATATATATATATATTATACTAGATGTTGAGATTCTAGTTGAATTTAGATCTCTACATATATATCATATTAGACGTTGAGATTTTAAACTCCTCACCATATAGTATTTAGTGAGTTTCACGATGTAGCACTTAGTTCTTGTCAATTGATGATCACTTTGACACCATTTATAGAAATTCACATCCAATTTATGAGGTATTATTTACTTTGATCCGAAAGTATTATGATTTTATCTCACAAAAAATGTCTCATAATTTTGGATTTAAATTTTTACATATATATCATATTATATTCACATATTCATTTAATATGAGATTAAAATATTATAAAATTATAAATATTTTTTCATTTTTTTTAATTTTATATATAATTTTTATTAAAAATTTTAAATCACATCATTTTTGTATATTTTTATATTATCTTATCATGTAATATTTAAAATTATGAAATCTAACTATTAGTTACTACATATGTATCTTCTTCAATTAATTTCCTGTATATCTTCCACTACAGTCAACATCTGTTTCTTGTGCTTGAGATCAAATCCTTTGATGGGCTTCTTATAGTAAAAAGGAAAGGTGATTCATGGTAGGTTCAATAAACAGTGTTGTAATGGAGGGAATCTCAGACAAATGAGTTAATGATATCATTCGTATGTTGCCCTAACCAACAGTGTTGGCATTAAAACCTTTGCCTTTTGATGCCAACATTAAAGTGCCGGTCCTAAGAAACCAACTTTCAGCCCCCACTGCCAAATACCAACTACTTACTCTGAATTAAATTATTTAGATTTTTTTATGAAAATTTTAAAAAAATTAATTTTAATGTGTTTAATATTAAATTTAAACTTTTTATAAAATTAAAGTTTTATGATATTTAATGTTAAAAATAAAATATCATTCAAAAATTAAAATTTTATTATATTTTTTATACAATTTTAATAATCCATGATGAAAATAGAATATTTCAATTAAAATTCTTTTTTATTTGTTTGGTCTTGCTGATATGGAAAATATTTGTATCTTTTATTTATAAAAATGTTACCTAAAATAATATAATTAAATATGGAAAAATAGGATAATATGATTTTTTATAAAAAAAAATCAATAAAGGTGTTTAAACTTATTTAGAAAAATAAAGTTTGATTAATCAAATTAAAATGAAAATATATCCAAAATCTTTATTTGAGGAATTTTTTTTTGGCCCAACAATTATTTGAGGTAGTTGACATCAACAAATCACAAAAAATTTTTAAATGGTCAATTTGCTTACCATTAATGATGGTGCAATTTATTATGACATTACTTATCATTAATTTAATAACCACATTTTTTATGAACCACATTTTTAGATATTAAGCTTATGTCAAAGGTTAAAGCAATTACTTTTTTTTATATAGAGAAAGATGTAATTTAAATACAAAAGAATTTGTGCTTAAATTTTATCTCAAAAACTAACAATATATATTAATACAGGTCTATTTTGATGGATGGTAAGATTGATTTCAATGAAATTAAAAATAACGATGAAAATAAAATTAATTATTATAATAATGAAATTGATTACTATAGCGGTTAAATTAAAATTAGTGGTAAGATAGTTATTTGATTACAAATGCAATGGTGGCAATGAAGTGAAGTATAGTGAAAAAAAAATGATCATTAAAAATATTAGATTAAAATTTATATAAAATGAAAATTTTAATATATTTCACATTAATAAATTTAATAAATTATTAAAATATTAAAATATTTGTATATGATAACTTTTATATTAAAATTGTAGTTTTTTTCTTAAAAAGATAATACTACATATATTCATATAAAAATAACTAATGTTTTATTTTAATCTAAAAGTCTATTAGTAAAATATTTTTTATGTATATTTTAATGTATTTAAAATTTTGAAAATAATAATTAGGCTTTTAATTATTAAAATTAAAATATTTAAAGAAATAATACTAATAAAAATTTTGAGTATATATTTAAAAAATGAAATATAAAAAACAAAATAAAAAATAAAAGATTTTAGCTTGAGAGATATTTAAGGAATCAAATAATGTACATTGAGGGTACTATGGTCAGGAAGCACTGCAATGACTCATTGGACCGTATACCCTTCAGCCCAAAATCATGGGTCCAGAACATTTGAAAAGTCCAATCGCATCATACCCCATGATATCCAAAAAGGCTTAATGGTGCGATTGCATCCGAACATAAAAGAAGAACTAATAATTTTAAATATGATATAATAATATAATATAAAAATAATAAAAATTTAAAATTTAAAAATAATACAATTTAAAATTTTAGTAAAAATTATAAATAAGTTTAATAAAATTTTAAAAAATATTTTATATTTTCATATTAATATTAATTATAACACGTAATTTTTATATAAAATATGATACGAATACACAAATTATAAATATTTTACATGATAAAAATACATAAATTATCAAATTTAAAAAAAATAACTCCAAACGCCATGGTTGAATCCAAATGAACCATAAGGCTTTGTTTGACAAAGAGAGTAGAAAGAGATAAAAGATAAAAAATTTTTATTAATTTAATAATTAAATTTTAAAATATAAAAAAATTAATTTTAATAATTAAATTAACAAATTTTTTATTCTCATCTCTTTTCATCATCTCTAACAAACAAAGCCCAAGTGTCTTCATGGGACCTACCAGTTTCATGCAAAGTTGTAAAGGTTGGTAATGTACAGCTAAAATTTGTTAAAATCAAGTTTGATACTGTTTGACAAATTTCACTTAATAATAAGTGCCATCAATAATTAATAGTTTTTCCTAATGAGATGTTGGTCTACAAGCAAATTGACACATTTATAATTTTAATCAAAATAATATTATTTTATAAATTAATATTTAATACATTATTAGGTAAAATTTTAATTACTACTACTATATATTTAGATTCAATAAAAGAAAAAGAAGACTGTTTTTTAAAATTAAAAAAAAATTGTTCCTACCAAATAGTAATTAGACAATCCACGTATATCAAATTAAACATTTATGATTAATATTATCATAAATCCAAAAAAAAATTAAAAAATGGGTTTTTACATAATTTAAATTCCGATTTAATAAATTTAATTCCGTGAAAATTATCATGAAATTTTGACGTAATTTAATTATAATAACAAAATTTTAATTGATTGTGATTAATTGAATTTGTGGTATCAAACTAGGTATTATTCAACCAAAAGATGATTGTGTGTGTTAAACATTACAGTTGCTGCCAAGACAAATAAACCAAACTTAGTTTGTTTAATCATATATCCCCTTCAAGCAGTCAATTCAAAGAAATCCATTACCGAATTTCAGGTTCAACCACCACATTGTGGTTTGTGGGCAGTGAGTTGTGACAGCTTAAGACAGATGATCTCATATTCATATTCAAGTTATCAACAGATCGGCTTCCATTCTTCCTACTCAATATAATAAAAAATATTCCTGTCATTTTCATAGTTCCAAACCATAATTTTGTTGGTCTGCTGGCCAATGGTGGGTATCTAGAACATCAAATCAACCCATGATTTCTTGTAAGAAAAAAAAAAAGGGCCCCACAACATGTGCAGTAGCACTAACAAAAGTCATACTTCCAATGGAAAGTTCCATACTTTTTAAACTATGTAACTTGGCCATGTGTTATGACTTTCAAGCTTTCAGACCCACCCAACTCTTTACAGGCTAAAGCATGAACTATGAACTGACTTTTTTTTAAGTAAATCAAACATGAAGAACAAGAGAAGTTAGCAAAGGAGAGGAGGGGAAGAACAGAAAGTAAGTTGTGCACCAACCAAACATGATTGAACAACATAATTATACATTACAATGGAAAAGGTTAAGAAAATATGATACAATTTTTCTCTCCCTCCCCCCCCCCCCCCCCGGCCCCCGACCCCTGTCCTGAGTAAATGCTCCACCAAACAAAGCAAATTAATTGGTTAGCTTTTGAAGAATGTAAGAAGAAACAACAACAGCTCTATTGGCTCAGGTTTAGCACAACAAAGATAAGAGAAACAACCTGAATTATTAAACATAATATGACCATAATACTCTTTGTTATCAACTCAACAGTAGCTGAACCTAGCTTTTTTCGGCCTCATCACAATTTTTACAGTGCTTACCTCATCAAGTTTATGCCGATTATACCATTTCCATCACCGGCCATCAGATGAGCTAAACGTGTGTGGAAATCCCAAGGGCTTTGCCGGGATGCTTGACTGGGTTTCAGAGTATGATATATCACCATACATTGTTGAAGTACCTTCATCCGCTTGCCATCTTTGTAGAGCCTGAGGAAGGCTCATGTGAAGGTCAATGCCTGAGTTTTCATCATCCTCTTGGCCGGTAGGTTTCCACTGCTCAACAAGAGGGCCTAGCACATTGACTGCATGCCCCATGTCGGGTCGCTGATAAGGCTCACGAGCTGTGCAATGTCCTGCCAGCTCAGCTACCTTGAAGATGCTTTCCATTGTCTCATCATCACAGTTGATTGTTTCATCAACCACTTTTGGAATGTTGTCTTTGTTGATAAGGACCCTGCGGAACCATGTGACCAAATGTGACTTCTCATCAGTTAAGGTTTCATCTAAAGCTTTTCTGCCAGTGATTATCTCCATCAAGACCACTCCAAATGCATAGACATCCACCTTTGTAGTCACCCTTCCAGTTGCTGTTAAAATTAAAAAAATAAAAAGAAAAAACATATCTGCTTAGAAAATTCAACATTTAACCAAACAACAAAAGATCATATAGTCTATATCTTCTCTAAAAGTTGACCTAGTTTATCACATATGGACTTGCTTCTAGCTGTTCCAGTTATGCAAAATTCATCAAATTATTACGGATTTCGCATTCAACATCAGTTGGCTAAACAGCAGAGGCTTAGTTAAAATAAAATCCTGAACAAATTTAAGAATAAGGCAATGTTTTGAAGAGAACAGACAGGCAAAAGGAGACGACAAAAGAAAATATTTATTGGTTTTATCAAAATGATTTGCTAAATAAACGCAAAGAACATAATTTAGCAACAAATAAAAGCCTTCCCATATCACTAAAAGATGCTTCTATGAATGTTACATATTCTGAATGCTAATAAGAAGACAATTCTTTCAATCAAACATTATTTTTAATCTTTCTCATAAGAATACCGAATATTCTTTGAGGCCTCATAACTTATAAAGCATGTTGTGTGAGACCTGTCCCCAAGTCTGCCACCCTTTTTCCCTCCCTAAGCAAATTAAGTCTAAAAAATGGCTTGTTAGCACCATTTTGACATGTCTAAAACAGATAATACCATGAAGAGCCCCAAATCACATTAACTGCCAATATCTTAGCTACTCATGGAATTGGAACACTTATAATAACATTGAGATTTGAAAGGTTTGATTTGCCTAAAGCAAATTATTATAGAATATATAGAACTAAGCAGCTCATATAAAATCTTAAACCATTTCCAGATAAGCATCCACGTACCAGCATATTCAGGAGCAAGATATCCAAAAGTTCCTGCCAATCTTGTCTCCACAGAGTATTTGCCCTCGGGTGCATTTTTAACCAGTCCAAAATCTGCAACCTTTGCCCTCATGTCATCCCCAAGCAGTATGTTGGAGGGCTTCAAATCCCTGTGAATGAAACTTTGTTGTGCAAGAGAGTGCAAATACTCCACCCCCCGTGCAACATCCAGTGCAATGGTGACTCTCTGCTTCCAGGTGAGTGGAGCATAGCCATTTTCCCGCCATTCAAACAGATGCTGACCAAGGGTACCTTGAGGCATATACTCATAAACCAGGAGCCTTTCATTACCATTAATACAATAACCCAGAAGTGCAACCAGATGCCTATGCCTAACTTTTGTAAGCACTGCAATTTCAGCCTGAAACTCATTCATTCCTTTAGTACCTGTTGCCACACACTCCATCCTCTTGACAGCAATCTGTGTGCCATCATGCAATTCCCCTTTATACACAACCCCGAAACCCCCTCTTCCTAAAATATTAGCCTCACTGAAATTATCTGTCACCTGTCTTAGGACTTGAATTGATATCACAACATTTCCACCCTCGAAGAAATAGCGGTCGCTATGATCACCACTGCTTTGGCTTTGCATTTCACCAGGAACTCCCCCATACCCATTCTTTCCACCACCCATAGCCCCATTCTTAACAACTCCTTTCTCAGCATCACTACCCTCCATCTTACCAAAATTTCCATACCTCTTGTTCTTAATATACTTAAAAGAAACAAAGCAGACAACAGCAACGAAAATCAATACTCCAACAACAATTCCTACAATCAAAGCAATCGAATTCTTACCCTTGCCACCACTTTTTGAGTTACCAGCAGAACCTCCACCGGATGCTCCAGAACCTGAAGTTCCTCCATCACCAGAACCACTAGATTTTCCAAGTAAACTATTCCCCGAGTAAGCAAATTTTACTGAACTTGGAAATGTTGGGATGTCTCCAGTAAGATTGTTATTAGACACATCAAGAAGCTGCAAACTACTCAGCTTAGTCAGACCACCAGGAATCGAACCTGTTAATTGATTATCATTCAGATTCAAATTCATCAAGGCCGTGAGGTTCCCAAACGCCGGAGAAATCGTCCCAACCAAATTTTTCTTTGCGAGATTCACTGTAATCACACTCCCTTTTGTATCGCAAGTAACAAAAGCCCATTGGCAAGAATCATTTCCAGCCCAATCATCAGAAAGAAAAACAGGGTATCCAAAACCACCCGCAATCTCAAGCAATGTAGTAACTTGAGGATCACAAGGATCCCCATTAGTCGTACAGAAATTATTGGTTCCATTAACAACAACTTTCTCAACTGAGCTAGGAAACTTTGGTAAAGGACCTTGCAATTTATTATTAGACAATGAAACATTCTTCAAATTCGGAAGATTAATCAAAGATTCCGGAACAGGCCCTGTCAACTGGTTGTCTCTAAGCTGCAGATCGAACAGACCCAAACATTTAGACAAATCTGGGATGGGACCCGTAAACATGTTTTTATGAAGCCAAACCTGAGACAACTGTGTCATGTTGGACAAAACTTCTAAAGTACCCGTGAACCCACCATTCTGATTGTTGATCCAAAGATTCTGAAT
The DNA here is from genome assembly GCF_002303985.1 of Durio zibethinus. Next base: position 12,150,834 of record NW_019168026.1, on the reverse strand, counting down.
CATGGAACCACCAAGAGAAGCCGGCAATGTACCGCTCAGATTGTTGTAAGACAACCTTATACTTTGTAAACTGTTCATAGATTCGAAGATATCGGGCAAGTTGCCGTACAAGCTGGTGTTGTCTAGTTGAAGTTCGACGAGGCTTGTAGATTGGGACAAATCTGGGAAAGTCCATGGACTAAGCTTCGCATTTTCACTCAAACTCAACGTCTGCAAGCTCGTCAATCCTGAAAACGCGTTTGCAGAGACTGAGGTGAACGCGTTGCCGTCTAGGTAAACGGATTGTAAGTTGGAGAGGTTGGCGAAAGACGGGATGGTCCCAGATAAAGAGTTGCTTTGAAGAGACACACTACGGAGTTCCGATAAGGCGGAGATGTCAGGAGCAACGGTTCCAGACAGGGATTTGGAAGACAGGTTGATGGAAGTAACACGGTTGGATTTGTCACAGTTTATGCCTGGCCAGTTGCAGTAGTTGTCTGAAGATGTGGAAGACCACCCGCTGGGAGCAGGACTGAACGATGAAGCTAGTTTTAGAATTGTTGCGCCGTCGTCCGCGGCAGCCAAAACGGCAGAGAGAAGGAGGAGTGGGAGGAGGAGATGTTGGTGGCAGGGCATTTTGGTTGGTTTAAGAAGCCAAAATAGTTTTGATTATCTGACAACGTTGGTGTTTGGTTGTTGTTTTGAACAAGGCTTAGCTGTATTTTACGTTTTAAGAAGTGAAAGGAAAGAAAGAAAGAACAGTGTGTTCAGCGTAAGGCTAAAGAATAATGAAAAGGAATATCGTTGCTTGTATTTATTCAATTAGGGTTTCTCTTTTTCATTTTTATTTATTTATTTATTTTGTTTTTATTTTAAGAGAATATCTTACCTGTATGTTAGATTTTTAAATGCAAGGTGGCATTAATTTTTTAATATTTTATATAAAATGTTAAACTATTAAATTTTTTACATAAACTTTTACTTTAAGTGATATAATCTTGACTGTTTCAAAGAATAAACGCTAGGTTAAAAGGTTAAAAAATATTTTAAATAAACATTTAATAATTATTTAAAATTTTTTATTTTTATCCATTGAACTCTTATTAAACGAAATTGTTAAATTATTAAAATTTACTTTTGGTTTAATAAAAAATTTAATTAGAGTGAAATAAATATTTAAAAATTTAATTGAATAAAAATAAATATTTAAAAAATTAATTAATTCAAAATAAAAAATTTAGTACTTATTTAATTGTAATATCATGCTAAAAAATTTAAATAATTATTAAAATTCAAACTTACAAATTGAAAAGTTAATACATTCACTTACAATTAAGCCAAATTATATTTTCATTTTCATTATTCTTAAACATGCACCATTTTTTTTATAAAATTGATAAAAAAAACTAACATTAATTTTAAAAAAGAAATTCCTAAATAAAATAACAATTGAAATTCCTTAATAAATGGTCCTCCCAACCAACTAGAATAAAAGAATATATCAAAGCATTAAGATTGCAAACCAATTATTCTCCAATTAACTTCATTAATTTTTTTTGTCAAATATATGTTTTTTATTAACGAATAAAGAGCATAAAGCAAGACATTATAAATTATAATTAAGTAAAATAAATATTATATTTTTTCTCTTAAATAATTGGTAAGGTGGAATTTTAGAGAAATCCTTAAAGAATTTTAATGAGAAATAAAAAAATTCTATTTTTCACTTTTAAATTTCCAACAAAATTTTTTTTATTCCCAAAAATAACCTTTATTTAATATTGTTGTATCTAGTCATTGACCATAGGTAAATTTTCATGAGTTTTATTTTTTCTTGTTTTTCTCAATGTTGAATTAGTAAAAATCAAATATTTTATTAATAAAATTTAAATTCGATTCATATTATCAATAATTTTTTTAATGAACAATATGTAAATTTAATATAAATTTACTTTAAAATTTACAAGATATTCTAATTAAAATAATTATAATTTTAACAAATATTTTTTTATTTTTTTAAATAATAAATAAATTAAATATGAATAAAAAATAGAATTTAAATCATAAAAAAATTTATTAATATATAAATTGAGTAATAATAATAATAATTTAATTTTTAATACATAATTGTTCAAAAATGGGTTCGAATTCCCCTCCCAAAACCAATATAACTTGGCAATAATGATGGTGCTAAGTAGGGAATAGGCGGTGCGGTCCAACCAGAAGGACAGCTGTTGCTTAGCTAATAATATTTATATATAAAAAATAATAAAGCAAACAACCTACACTGCACCGCAGTTTTTGCCTACCTTGGAAACTTTTTCTTTCTCCTGTCTAAATTTTCCTTTCGTGATGGGTAAGCGCGTTTCACTATTGTTTTTTTTTTTTTTTTTTTTTTTTTAAGTTTTATTTTTATTATATTAATATAATCAATTGAATAATTAATTAATATAATTAAATAATTAAATTTAAATAAAGTAAGACTTACACTTAAAAATTTAAGATTTTGGAATTTCTTTTTTATTTTTCCTTTTAATTGATACATTAATATTTATTTGACTTTATGGATATGAATGAAATAATATATTCAAGATTTTCATCTATTCAAATTGATTTGTTTTTAATTTAGAGTTTCATTCTATTGATTTATAAATTATTCTTAAAGTATGATTTTAAATTTAAAATTAAAATTTAATATTTATAACTTTTTATTATTAAATTATAATTAAAAAATGATCATCTCTAAATTAAAAGAAATCAATCTCTTACAAAAACCCATAATCCTATTTAAAAGAAAATCAGGCCCACTTATCATCATATGAATACTTCTTTTGATTACTACTACTTGTTTCTTGCATTGCCATAATGAATAATGGAGAATTTCAGGCTTTTAACATACTTTTTCTGTGCTCATAACTTGGTCAAGTTATATAATCATGTTTCACATTTAAAGTTAAGGTTGACAACCCAATTCAAGTCCAGCGGGTTCTAATTCGACTTGATCTCGAAGGGTCAATTTTTTTAAATCTAGTTTTGGATTAGATTTGATTTTTAGGCAAACTCGACTTGACCCGATATTATATTAAAAATTATTTTTTTAATTTTTTTAATTTATATATAATTATATAATTATATTTTTAAAAATAATATTTTATTAATTTCGGATCGGGTTGAGTTCGGATATAAAAAATAAAAAAATTTTCGAGTCAATTTTAGGTTTGATGATTATGAAGTCGGGTCGCGTTCAAGACGAACAAAAACTCATCTTGACCCGACTTGTTACCAACCCTATTTAAAGTAACTTTCAAAACCCTAAGTTCATGTTCCCGAATTTTGTTTAATTACATACTAATTTATTTTATTTGTTGATTTTTTTCTTGATATATATATATATATAATTGCTTGGATGTGATTGTAAATTTTTTTTATAAATATAATTCATCAAAGAAAAAAATTTTAAAATATGTAAAATAAGACAACATTTAAATTTTTAATTTAATAGTTAATGCATATCTTTTTATTAAAAAAAA
>NW_019168026.1:12117710-12146325 GCF_002303985.1 Durio zibethinus | reverse complement strand
ATGGATGCATCTACATATACCTTTCAATTACAGACTGATGCAGCACAAGGTACAGATTCGGCCACTGAGGTCTATGACAAAAAGGAAAAGGAAAATGAAACCGTTTATGTGCTTTCGGTTCCCAATGATATTCCCGTTGTAGACAATGCTGAAATCAAGCTAGAGGGTTTTAAAGATAATAGGAGAGTGAAGTTACCCCAATTGGAGGCCTTTGATAAGGAAGACGAAGTCAGAGTCCGTGTTTCACAGGACAAATCTGATACTTTCCTGTCGAATCATCTGGATGAAGACATCAAGGTAGATGCTTCGTATATGCATGTTGCTGAAGATAGCTATAAACTTGGTGGAAATAATGAGGCTATGGTTAAAGAAGTGCTTGTTGAGGGGAAAGCTGATGTGCTTCAGATCAATAAAGGGTCTGATGCATTGTCTTCCGTTGATGCTGATACAACTGAGAATGAGAAGGACAAGAAAGTCTGTTCTCTTGAAGAACAACAGCCTGTTTATGTTGCTGATGATTTCCATCAGACAGGTTTCTCAGGAAGCATGATAAATGATTTACTTGATGTGAAAACTATGGTTGTGCATGCTGATGTTGAGGCCAGAAAATTAAATAATGTTGATGGCAGTCATGTTATGGTTATTTCTGAAAGGACTGAAACTTCAGTATTTGATATAGCTGGAGGTGACAATATCAGAAGAATTGATGATGAAAATTATGTGAAAAACACAGTAACATCATGTGAAGCTACCCATACTAATCCAGCTTCCAACTTATTTGAAGTTGACAATTCTGATAATATTGCGACAAGAATAACTGAAAAATATGATATCAATGTAGTTGAAAGTGGGGATGGACCAGAGGAGGGATACGGTTCAATAAAGACCAACTCTACATCTGAATCCATTAGCTCTCATCATCAATCCCCAGTTGTCACAGGCGAAGTGAATGAGATTGAAGGCCCGCACTTGGATAGAGTTTCAAACAGTCAAGATGACATAAAGGAATCCAAAATAAGTAGGGATGACAAGGTACAAGGAGAATGTGCTGGCGAAGATCTTATGGCTTCTGCAGTAGACAATAGTGGAGGAAATGAGTTTGAGAGAACATCAGTGGACCAATTGAAGAAAGACTTGATACATTCACCTTCATATTCTGAGCCTACCAGTCAAATTTCTGCTGCTGTTGATGATAGCCATACCAGAGAGTCTGGAGTGGCTGCTTCTGGGACTAGCACTGTAATTTTGCAAGGGGAGGCCGATAATGGCTCTGTTAAACCTCAACTTGATACAACCGTCGGTGATGTTTCAATTGAAGCAAGTAGTCAAACTGATAGTTTGGAAGGACATTGGGGATCTGTTACAGGTACATTAGCATCTACTTGCTTATTAAAGATACGGTGAGAACTATTGTGATATAAACTTATCTTAGCATGATGAAGAATTTCTAATCTGACAACTAACCATTGACGAACTTTATGAAGTTTAGAACTAGTTCGATCTGAAGAAGGCTACTTTAGGTTGATAGACAATTATATATTTAGTATAATGTATTCCTGTGTTTGTGCGTGTGCATATTTTTAGGAATAGTTTTGACTTGGATGGCTGAGACTCTATTACTTGTTTTGCTTTGATTAATTAATCAATCATTGCATTTTCTCCCCTTTTTAACTTTGATTGATGAGCTTCTGTGGTATATTCCTGTGCATCAGTAGATTATGCAAGCTCATCTAGGATGTAACCCTGGCTTTCTATGATATTAATCCATTGATACAACAACACACTAAGCCTTATATCCTATACTCTGGGATCGATTGTATGAAAAACCAAATAAGATAATCAAGTTAGGTTGTAGTTTGAATCTTCTTGCGCCACTCATTTCTATCAACAACCATCTTTTCATCTAATTCCTTAACCATCATATCATTTTTTATTACTTGCATCAATATCTTTCGTGGTCTACCTCTAGATGTTTTGATCTCTCCTAGATCTAGAGACTCAATTCTCCTAACCGGTGCACAGCTAGGCCTACGTTTCATTAATAGATACCTTAATTTATTGCTTAGCATAAAAGTGGCGGCATTGTGTTCCAAGAATTAAGTCCATTTCTTGTTTTTGTGTATGGAACAGATCTTTCAACCCAATCAGATAACCTAGCTGTCATTGACACTGAAACTTTAACATCATCTGGGTCACATGCATTTTCAGAAGCAGAGAAAGCCAACCTAAAGAAGTCAAAAGTTGCATCTGAAGAAAAACATTTTGATAAATCAGAAGAATTTGAGCCACAATCTTTCATGACATTAGTTGAACATAGAGGTGGTGACCAAAAGGCTGCTGTTTCTGCTTTCCAGACAGTACACAATGAAGAAAACCCCAGAGCCGCACCTCTGCAAGTGCAAGCTGGCTGGTTTCCTTCTCTTACTCAGGTGGCAAATGAGTCTAAAGAAAGAAAGAATAACGAAGAGATCATAGAAAAGGTAACTAACTGGAATGCAAAGCAGCACACTCCTCTGAAGAACCTACTAGTTGAAGCCAATGACGAAACCAAACCGAAGTCCCCTAACTCAAAAGAAAACCCAGCTGTTGTTATTCCAAGAGAGGAAAAAGTAGCCAAAGATAATGGAGCCTTGGTTACCAAATTTAGCTCAATTATGAGCCCTGAAACACCTGTAGCTGACCCAACCAACATGGAAGCAGGGAAAGAATGGAATTCTCCTGCAAGGTATCCTGCTGATATTAAGAGAGAGAAAAGGAAAATGAAAGGTAGGCCACTATGGGTACAATTTGTATGCTGCTCATCTGTAAATTAGAATTATAAATGCCCATGACTCTGAATCAAGAGACATCATTGAGTGGGGATGCCTTCTCATTGCATTAATTTATAATTCTCCTTTTTAGCCTTGAATTTAGTGTGCATGTAATTCTGTGCACATATCTTAGCAAACACATCTCATGATCTTTGGTTGTGAGACATGCTTGGGCACTTTTTGGCTATGCAAATAGAGGGTCAAGGAAGAAAATGTGTATTTTATGAGTCATGAGATATTGGCAACATAGTAATAATTAATAAACTTCTTATTATTTATATTTTAATTTATTTTTCATTGAAGAAATTAAATTGCAAGCTTGGTTTAGTAAGAATCTCTGAATTCTTTGTGATAATCACTAGCTAATACCATTTAAAAATTTAATTTTAAAAAATTTAAAATTCATGCATTGCATCAGAAGTTCATAGTGTAATATCTGTTCTGAATTTCATCCAAGGCTTTTTAACATCTTTCATGATCATTATCTTCTCATTTGGATTTAATAAAAGCTCTTAGTATTATTGCCAAAAAAACCATATTACTTGTTCCTCCAATTTTATCTGAAATGTTTGTACTCTGTGAATATTGAATTTGTTGATCAAAATTTCATCATTAGCCTTACAAATACAATAGATTTGTATTAGCAATCTCTCATTTGGATTTAACATTAACATCAGCAACTGAAAGAACCAATACAATGGCTGAAATTGAATTACAAATTCTACTAAACCGGAGAGCAACCTCTGAAGGGATTTCAATCTTTCTTATTTTGATTGGATAAAAAAATTTTAAGTGAATCTTGAAATATTTTCATTTAAATTCAAATTCAACCTAATTTTTAAAATTGAGTATAAAGTTGATTCAAATCCGAAAAATTTATTTTGTTCAAATTCAAATTCAAATAAAATCGATTTAATTTAAAGAAAAATATCTAACAATCTAAAACTCACCCAGTCCAAAATTACAAAATAATAAATTAGTATTTCTTTCATCTTAAAATAATTTCGTCTTAAAATAATTGCCTTTATTATTTTTTATCAAAATAATTTAACTTTGACTTTGATTTTTTAAAATATTATATTGAATTAAAATTTAAAATATATATTTTGAAAAAATTGAAACTCAAATTTATAAATTGTATTTTTAAAAATTTTTAAATTTTATTTTAAAATAATGATCAAAGTTAAATTAATTAGATAAAAAAATCAATAAAACCATAATTCTGGGACAGAAGAAAGAAATATTAAAAATATTAAAAGAAAATTACATCTTTCGCCTTTTCCATTCACACCAAATACTAGTGAATTATCTATTCATACTTGCGTTGGAAAGCTGGAGGCTTAGAAGATTTAGAGATGGAGAATGCAGTAACCCTTAATTTAGAATGCAAAATTACATTCAGATGGCAATCCTCCATCTATAAAAACAATCAGATTTTCATTTTCTCTGGAACCCAATTTCCAAAAGCAACCAACCATTGTTGTCTATCGTCTATCCGCCCATCACCGCCAGCTTCGATTGGCTCTTCTTCCAAAACCCATACAACGCTTCTTGTTGAGACCTATCATCACCATCGAAGGCTCAAGGGCTTACTTGAGAGACTGGAGAAGGAGGACTCTTGCCCTTTACAAATACTTGGAGATGATGGAGATTGGACCAAAGACACCTTCTGGGCTGTCATTAGATTTCTCAGGCACGCCTCCAGATCCAATGAAATCCTCCAGGTGCCTTTTTTTTTTTTGGCTCTTTCTCTGGTTTTCTAATCATGTAATCCTTAAAGTTCTGATTTTTACAGAAATTGGCTGTTGGGGTTTTAAGCATGTAATGATTTATTATGATGCTTTCTTTGAACTGAATGAAATGACAATTTAATTGGTCTCTGAGAAAGTGGATGGAAAAGTTTGGGTTTGAAAATGGGTGGGAAAATACAGTGAAGACAGCTGAACATGGGATGTTTTATACTTTCCCAAATGTCATCATTCTTGTTCATCATTGAATACGCCCTTTGAGGTCTTAAAAAGTTATGTATTTGTGGGCAGGTCTTTCATATGTGGAAGAATATAGAGAAATCAAGAATCAGTGAATTGAACTATGAAAAGATTATAAGATTGTTAGGTGAAGAAGGAATGATAGAAGAAGCAGTCGAGGCACTACGAGAAATGGAGGGTTATGGTCTTCAACCTTCTTTAGAGATTTACAATTCAATCATCCATGCTTATGCGATGAATGGAAAGTTTGATGATGCTTTGTTTTTCCTCAATGAGATGAAAGAAATTGGTTTAGCACCGGAAACTGACACATATGATGGGCTAATTGAAGCATATGGAAAATATAAAATGTATGATGAAATTGGTGCATGCTTGAAGACAATGGAATTGGATCGGTGTCCACCTGACCATTTTACCTATAACTTGCTTATCCGTGAGTTTTCACGTGGTGGGTTGCTCCAAAAAATGGAACGAATTCATCAAATTGTGCTCTCCAAACAGATGAATTTGCAGTCTTCGTCTTTGGTTGCAATGCTTGAGGCTTATGCAAACTTTGGAATTCTAGATAAGATGGAGAAGGTTTATAGAAAGGTTGTGAACTTGACTACTTTAAAGGAGGATACAATTAGGAAATTGGCCAATGTTTATATAAAAAACTACATGTTTTCAAGATTAGATGATCTTGGTATTGATCTTTCTTCAAGAACTGGTAGAAATGATTTTGTTTGGTGTTTGCGCCTTCTTTCTCATGCTTGTCTTTTGAGTCGAAAAGGGATGGATTCCATTATCCAAGAGATGGACGAGGCAAAAGCTTCATGGAATGTAACAATAGCAAATATTATCTTGCTAGCTTATATGAAGATGAAAGATTTCAACCGTTTGAGAAATTTACTTTCTCAATTACCAAGCCATCAAGTAAGACCTGATATAACCACTTTTGGAATTTTATTTGATGCTATCAAGATTGGATTTGATGGGGCTGAAGCTTTAAAGACTTGGAGAAGGATGGGGCTTCTTTACAGAGCTGTAGAAATGAACACTGATCCTCTGGTTCTCATTGCATTTGGAAAGGGGCATTTTCTTAGAGATTGTGAAGAGGTATACACCTCCCTTGAACCTAAAGCCAGGGAAGAAAAAAGATGGACATATCACCACCTTATTGATTCAGTAATTAAACACAGAGCAAAGCAGCCACAGTGTAAGGCTGTCCAACCGAGTCCAGATAAGCTAAACTGAAAGATGCATTTTCCAATTTGGAAGCATCATACTTTCTACAATTAAAACCGATAAACCTTCTCATTACTAGCCAGAATGCAGACTATTTCTGGTAACATCAAGGAAACCAAACCTGATGTAAATTTTTCATGGGACACAATCTATTTGTTTCTATATTACTACTTTTCCCATCTGTATCTTATGTAGAAGTAAACCTGCTTCCTTCATAATGAACAAATTTGATTCAGTCCCATTGATTGCATTGCTTTTTGTAGAAAATTTTGCATAAGTAGATATTGGTCTTCGTGTTCCTTGTTACTGTAGTCTATATCTCCATCATTAATCCATTTGGAAGAAAGAAAGAAAGAAAGGGGTAAGGAAGGAAAACGTTTTAATCTAATGGTTGAGATGCAAAACATGTCTCATTTTGTAGCTCAACCATTATATTAGCACTTTTTCCTTCCTTACCTCTTTCTTTCCTTCCTAAGCTGTCATTATTGGTAGGGGTGTAAACGAACTGAACACGAACAAGCTTTGCTATGTTCGTGATTTGTTGGTTTTTTTTTTTTTTAGGGTTTTTTCAGGATCGGTTCTTGTTCGGTAAGGAATTTTAATTCTATGTTTGAGCTTGATTCGTTTAGGTATTAGGATATTCAAGATTGGATTGGGATTGGCTCGTTTTAGTTAAACAAGCTCTTTCCTTAACATTGGATTAGTACTTTTTCTTTCCTTACCTATTTTTTTCCTTCCTACTAAACAAAGCTGATAATTCATTATTTATATTATGCTTAATCTGTCATTCTGGCATTTATGTATGCTTTATTTCTTTTTCTATTTGCTCATATGTTTTCTTTCAATTCTTGTCTTATGAATTCTAATAAATTAGCTCCCGATTTAGCCTTGCAGTTAGTAATCCTTGCTCGAGTTTCATATTACGCAATCGACATCATCTAACAATTGTTCTTGTTACAAGTGAAGGGAACACAAGTAATGCAGACGCTGCACACATTTCGTAAGCTCTAAATTCAAGTAAATTTCTTCTCTTTTTTTTTTGTCTACAAACAGTTGATATAATAGATATATAAGCATGTGCCATCAGTAGTAATCTCTGCAGCAAAATGCTATTAGGAACGGTGGTGCTTTAATTTTGTTAGTAGATTAGCTGAACAGTTATGGCAGTATCATAGCTAGTCATAGTGTAGGAAAAGTTGCCATCAGCATTATAGTGAAATTGACCTTAACAGATGTAGCAACATTCTTAGATACAAACCATTAGGTTATGAAACACTAGTTCTGCAGAATTTACTTGCTGGTTTTGAAAAGAGAGACAAGATGGCGATTTGTAGACAGTGTTGTAAGGGTAAATACAAAGATTAAGCATAATGTGCCTGTAATACACTGAGGCGGGATACCAGTTGTGGTGATCCTGGTAGTCCTGCAGAGGTGAGTGGACCGGTGAGGCTACTTCACCAGAGCAAACAGCCTCAAGCCATTAACTTCTTGTTCTTCCTATGATAAGTTGTTTGCTAGATTTTTTATACTTAAAGTTACTAGGATTTGAATCCTAGTCATTGGAATTAAGAATTTAACACCTTTCCAGCATGCCACGCTACTGTTGGCTAAATTTATTAGAGCAATTATACATCCAATTGGATTACTAAGCTATTCTAACTGTTGAATTGTATAGTAAATTGTAAATATAAGCAGAATTTTGGTTTTTGTACATGTTACACACGACAGTTTAAGACAAATTGCATTGTCAGCTATTAGCATCTTAGGTAAGAGGTCCAGAAAATCTGAAAAACATTAAATGAAGACTGAAACAGTATTAAGGCTCAGCTATTACCTTCTAATGTTAAAGTGCTGAAAAACATTTCTATTTCTTCAAACAGTCTTTTGTTCCCAGAATTGGTGTCTGAAGATGACTCAGACATCATCAAGTGAATGAGATACTCACAAACTTCACCCAAATCATCTGACGAGGAGACAATCTTCTGAACATGTTTGTCCTTAATATGTTCTTTACTGTTGTTGTATATGCGTTTTCTGCATGCCTGCAACATGAAAAAGAAAATAAATACAGTATATGGTTTTTAGGTCTTGGCCTGCAAGGGAAATATGCATGAACCCAAGTATTTGGACAATGTAATGTTTATTCTTTCTACTTTTCAACAAACATATTTTTGGAAGATAGAATTTAGTTCAATTAGTTCATGCAGTCATCCTTAAAAATTGGCATCTAGCAAATCTAGAATTTAAATTTCAGTACTTGCAATTTCTTTTGCTGTTTCTAGGCTATGCATCCTTTATAAAAAATATATATTTTTGTTTTTTTTTTTAATTATGGTACATAGTGAAACCAACCATTGTGACAATCAAAAGAAATGAGAACAGAAACTATACATATAATAATTAATGTCACCTGGAGCACATGATTGAGACTGGCTATATGCTCTGCCTTCAAGAATCCAGAGTTCAGGAGAGCTCTAAATAAAAGCACCATCTCAGGGCTGACATCCATCACTTTAAGGTTATCAATTATACCAGATATGGAAAGGCCATCAAACACGGTTCTCATCCACCTTGGAATTTTCTGAAGTTTTAGCAATGCAACAGTTACATGAACAGCTGGCTTGTGATGATTAGAGAATGATTTTGATGCTAAGTATGGAACTGCCATAGACATTGTCATTTCCTCCACAATTAGCCTGTACCAATTACTTCTCGCAGCTGCTGATTCCTGCATGTCCGGCTGTGCCCACCCTAAAATTATTGATAAGCAAAGGCAACAGTTCATTGCCACCCTAAAGTCATCATAAAATACCAGACCTTCTAATACAGTCATTATGGACATTAGGTAACCCATGCAGCATTGTAACTCCTCATGTTTCCATTTTTTCTGATATGATATTCCTGAAAGAAACTCCAGCAGGCAAGATGAAGCGACAAGCTTCACCATTGGAGATCCGAAATGTATCAGCCTGCACAAATCGTGGCAGTGAATGTTGATTGCAGAAACTGGTTGTATCATATTTGGTGATTTGAGGAAAGTTTGCCAGTCCAGAACCTCTGGTAGAACAGCACGTAAGCTGACAACAAAGAAGTTAATTTTCACGACATGGATTTATACAGGAGCATTATAAGAAGGTTCTTACCATCTTAAAGAGAAGTAATATAACAAAAGCAAAAATATTAGATTTTCCCCTGAACTTGTTCCCTCGTCATACTCGATTAGAGCAGGTCCCTTTGAAGAGGCAGCCTGGACTATGCTGTTGACGGTAGAGATCAAGGAAGCATTAAAAATTATGCTTTTGGAAGCTTCAATGAGTACTTTTTTGGAAGAATGGTGCAAAATCAAGGAGAGAATGCCCACTAAAAGTAAACCTTCATGATTCCAGCCATACTTTCTGAGTGCAGGAATTAAGTAGTCTATCAACTACAATGAAAATAAAAGACCCATTAATTTCATGAAACCATGAGTACTTGTAAACAAGAAAACTGATACGGTACCTTTGAAGACAATTGAAGCCAAGATTCTCCATCAGAAAGTGTTTCAGCATGCACTGTACTTAAAATGTTAAATAGCAGACGCAAGATGGTCACAAGTAACTCTGAGGAAGAAGAATGACTTGAATTATGATAAACAACCGTTAGTATTGCATTTCCTATGCCATGCAAGCATAGTTGGTCCGACGCAGCTGGAAAGATGTCAATGATTGTTGATATAAGATTTACTACTGCTATAATGTCATGATTTTGTGCTCCTTCTTCGGTAAGCCGTACCAATAAACACATCAAAAGTTCTGCGGCATAGTTATTTCCTGTTGCAACCAACTCTGCAATTACTCTTACATCTATAATGTGGCTATTATCCTGGTGGATGATTATTTGGTTTCCATCTGAGCAATGTCTTACGCAGAATTTTAGAAGTTGGCAAGATAAAGGCTTGCTGATTTTCTCTTGTTGAAACAACCATATCACTGCCACTGGATGAATCGTTGCAGAAGGCAAATCCCATTCACTTTCAGTCAGTATATGGAACAAGATCCTCTCCGCTTCCAGGCTGTGGGAGACTTGATTGTTCACCTTTGCAAGACCTCTACATAGGCCATAAAGATTCAACACTTGCATCATTGTAAATGAGTCAACACACCCAGAGAGGAAATCTACACTGTTAACAAGAATATATTGCTCCAGAGAAGCTAAAACCGATCTCTCATCTGCAAGCCTGTGGAAGATATCAAGAACAGTAGTAAATATAGGTGAAGAACCAATATTAAAAATGCAACTTGAATGGGACGAAAAAACCAGGCTCTCATTTACCAGTCATCACGTAGGCAACTGACATGTAAAAGCAGCAAAACTGCTGCTTGACAAGAAGATAAATCTGAATTATGGGAGTTCTTCTGCCCGAGCAGAAATAGCAAATCAGTAGGATCAGATGGAAGAAACAAAGCAGCATCTCTAATGGGTTGTCCAGCTTGATTTCCCAAAAGAACATCCACAAGTGAACTGAGCATTAGATATACTCTCCATTTCATCTTTTCAGTGGGAAATAATCCTAGACATCCGAATGACAAACTGAACCAAGAGGATGAAAGTAGGACTTTTGCAAGTTCTGTTGCTTGGATATCAGGACTTTGAAGCAATATAAAATGGAATGTTTCCAATACCCCCAGGACAATTTCCTCATCAATTTCATTAATGGCCATGGCAAACCAAGGTAATATATGTGATGTACATATGTCCACGGCACAAGTTCGCAGTTGCAAGTTGCTGGACTTGTTTGCAAAAAACTCTTCGTGACTGTATGAATAGGCTTCTTTAAGAAGGTATAAAGGATGCAAGAGTTGACATGGATCTTTCTCATAGATAGCCAGACAAGCTAAAACAGCATGTTTCAATGATTCTTGAAGTAATGCTGCCAGATTTGAAGCCACTCGAGAAGATGGCAATTTTAAAAGAACTACAAAGGTAGAACAAACCAATAGGAATGTCTCTGGAATCATGCCAATTTCCCCATCTCCATGCCTTTCAAGCATCCTTGACAAAATAAGAGCTAATTCTTCAATGTTAGAGGTTGATGCTATTCCAGGGCAATCATAAACACAGTTTTGTATGAGCTTTAATATGTGAATTTGAGCAGGGTGGAAAGGAACTTCAGCCACATGACGCAGTACTGGAATCAGAGTTGGAAAACCAATAATAAGCCTTTGTCTGAAGGCTTGCTCAGTACAGGGAAAGAGATTAAGAACCTTAAGACAAGAGTAGACCATTGGATCCTTGCATTCTGTTCAACAATTGTAGAATTTCATTACTGCAAAAGCCTCATAGCATGATATCATACATATGTACATAAATATGCAGGCATATTTGTATGTCTGTTAACGAACATAAGCACCATGCACAAATAATAAATACCTGCATAATTTCATGATGAGCACACATGAATTGGGTCATTAGATAATGATAGAATTTGGAAAAAAAAAATGCTGTCATGACTAATTCTCCCGAACAGAACTAGTTAACCATAAATTGAGGTAACATAGTCAATAAAATGCTACAGGAACTTAGTCAATAGAAATAAAATGCTACAAGAACTTAGTCAATAGAATGCTACAAGAACTAGTCAATGTGTAATGACTCGCTGAGGAAACTTGAATGTCTGTTACCTGTTTAGATTTAGTTCACTTACCTGACAATCTTAATATCTCAAACACATAATCCACAATATTTTCTTCTACCAAAATTTGAATCTGTTTGCTGGAAGCATCTCCACATGACAAGTAGTGGAAAATCAGATCCAGTGTGCTGATTTGGACTTGGCTGTCTGATGAAAGCAGTGGACCTTTGATGGCCTCAGCAAACAATACGCTCAATGGGGTTTCTGTTGTTTGCATGAAGTTGTCTGCTTCATCAGAACTCGTGCTGCTTATTTCATTTCCATGTCCATTTCCAAACAATCCAATTTGTACCAAGAGCGTTAAAAAAGCTACAAAAGTAGGATTAGAAACCTTTAGTTTGAGATTGATCATGATGAACTGCAGCTGCATAGATGAAGACGGCCTACTGTGCGGGATGAGCGATCAATACACATCCGCACCCCTGACATTCCTAATAAAGACCCTAATTGAGACCATGATATGCACAACAGCGAGTTAAACCAAACAATGAAGTAGACTGGAGGCAATCACTTTTGAAAGATGTCAACTAGAGTTACATAGTGGAGTTGCCTATCATGGAATGTGACAAAATTTAAACTTCCATGTGGGATTCACAGAAAGTATCAGTTTTTCTTGAATATTTTGGATATATATATATATATATATATATATATATATATATACATACAAAGTAAGTAGACAAACCTACTCCATTCAATCGTACATCATCTCTTTGGGTTTTCAGAAGGGCTTCCATTGACAGACGCAACAGACTAGGACAAAAAGCCCGAAGAACATCTGCTCCTACACAATCTTTAGGTGCATATCCAAGAACGGATAGTTTATACAGAACAAAAAGAATCTCTCCTTGGATTTCATCACTGCAGTAGGAAACAATCATGTAAATAAGTACTACTAACAACCCATATTTAAAACACCAGATTGTAATATCCAGTTTCCTTTGTTTGTTACCTTGGTAATTGAAAACCTGCTACCAAATTGGATACTAGAGCAAATTTGTCTCTGATGTGCATACAGGGATCATCAATTTGACAGTTCAACAGAACTCCCAAGCAGTGAAGCTGGAATTAAAGGTTAACCAGACATAGCAATAGATCAGTTGCCTAAATTTGTTGAGAATATTTCATAAGAGAAAAAGTTTTGCACCTCAAAATTTGCTATATTTTCTTTCATTTTCTCAACCATCATAAAATCGAAAACTCTCGTTCTTTCTCTTATTTTTCCTTGATTTTCTCAGCAACCAAACGCAAACTACGCAAATAACAAGTTCAAACTCACTGAGTCACTACCATACAACAAAGAATAATATCACACCGTTAAATCACAGACGACAATAAGAATTCTAGCTATTCTTTCTTAGGCTTCATTTTTCTCAGCATCCAAACAGAGCCACGACAAAAACAACTTTCAAAACATATACCTACTTACCACATAAAGCTGCCTCCGGCTCCACACCAACGCGCCCGAAGAGAGTTTTTCGGCAACTTGCGCAACGAAATCGGCAGTTACAGAAGCTTTAGCAGAGGCGCAAAGAGCGGAGATTATATCAATGAGTTGTTGAGCGATAGGATCATCGTCGAAGGAAGAGAGCGCGTGGAGGAGAGGGGAAATAAGGAAGTGAGGGTGGAACGAAAGAAGCGAGTTAAGGAAAAGAGGTTGGGAAATAGCGTTGGAGAGTTGGGAGAGAGCGTAGGAGACGTGGAGAGTGGGAGTCCGTGGGTTGGAGATGAGGTTGGAGAGGCAGAGGAGGCAGATCGAGCCGCCTTGTTCGGTGCGGAGGGAGAGGGTGGTCCGGTGGCCTTGGGAGCATTGGATTATAGCTGCTTCTTGATCGAGAGAGACCGGTTCTTGTGAATCTTCCAACATCATTTTCGGAGAGAGAGCGAGCAGTTGATTTTTGAATTTAAGCGGGAGCGGGGCTTTATTAATACTTTATATAAATATAACTAACAAAAAAACTAATTTTTATTTCTTATAAAAAACCAAAAATTAAAATATCATAATTCGTTTTAATTCTTTACATATTAAATATTTTTTAATTTTAATTTTTATCATATAAAAATTTTATTATAATTTAAATCATATCATTTTTATTTTTTATATTATATTCGTTTTGCATCACCTTTCATTTATTTAAAATTATAAATTTTAATTTTATATTCTAATCTCTTTTTTTTTTCTTTTTTTTTCTTTTACATTAGCTTTTTTCCGCTATTTTATTTCATTTTTTGTTTTCCCCCTCTTTTTACATTGTTTCTTCCCCTTTTTTTAGTATCATTTTCTCAGCTCTTTCCTCACCAAGCCTGTTTCTTAATTCACTTAGTTGCTTTGTTACCACTGCCTTTCCAACAAAATTTGCAAAAGATTAAAAAGAAAATTAACCATGATGAAACAAAAATCCAGATTCCATCAGCTTATGGCTTACCAAACCTGAAAGGAGTCGTCTTTGAATTTCAAGCAAAGTATTTTGAACTTTGACGTGTGGGCTGAGACAAAACAAAAACAAAATGACCCATGTTCTCAACCTAGGCAATGAGTATATGACCTGAAATTCAGTACACAAACATATCCAACTGTGACCTGATTGAATTCACAAAAGGAGAAAAAAATTCCTGTCTAAATATATTCCTACTGAAACAGGGGATCCTCAAACTTACATTCTCATCATCATATACCTTCCTTTCCCTATAAATGTAAAAACTCAGACCAACCTCTTTGTCGCATCCCTTATTCGTTCAAGGAAGCAAATACCTCTCCAACGCAGCGGCGCCCCCAAAGAATGATATTTGCTATCCTTATTTTCCCAAATATCGTGGGGTCTGACCTCTTGTTGATGAAATTTATGGAAAGGAAAAGAACCGAAGGAACCAGAGGATGTATAACAGGATACAGAACTCACACTGAGGGGATTTCCCGTACTAGAAACCAAAGTGTTTCAACTATTTTCTACAATCAAGATTGCACAGCCAACCTCTGAAGATGCTCGAAGAAGACTTGTAAGCTTACATCATCCGTAAAGATTATATCTGATCCAACAGCTACATCGGTGGCATTATTGTATGTTGCTGATGGGTTCAACTTTGCTAACAAAAATCTTGCCTGCACAAGGAAACAAAAATAAGCCACTTGGGTAATGAAAAAAGCCCAATTTAATTTTTTTAGAAAAAAGAGTAACAGTTTTATGCCTCCAAGGTAAAAATACAGAATTGGCTTGGTGAGTAACAAAAAATGGAAATGGAGGGGGGTATTGAATTATTAATATTAGAAACTTTGGCTTCGCAAATCAAGTGCAGAAGCTCGACTAATGGACCCAAAAGTGGCAAAGCCACAATCATGACACCCCTCTTTTTTGTGGATTTGATTAGAGGGATTTGGCATGGTTCAATTCAGACCCAACACTTGTGAATTCATAACATAGAAAACCAGTTACTGGTATCTGTGCAAAACTGTACAGGAAAACATGAAGCCACATAATACTGCTAAATGGTAAATGATTTCCCCAAGTGCCCTTTAGGTGTACCTAAAAAGGTGATACTCATACTAAGAGGCAAGGATAGCTTAGCTCAAGACAGCCTAGCTTTTCAAAATCATTGTTTGATAGATAACAAAGGAATATATTCGCATCAGGATATTCCAAACTAGACAGTCAGTAAGGTCAAAAAAAAAAAAAAAACACTGAAACAATTGGTAAGGTCCCCAATCTACTGCTAACCAGTTCAAATTCACTAAAAATGGGAAAAAGCAACGAAATAAGGAAATGTTAAGATAGCTATATGCTGCTACCTAACCGTAACATCAGACTGAAGGAAAAGGTCAAGATGAACACGAAACTAGATGAATAGAAGAATATAGTGATCACATCATAGCGGAAAAAAAAGTTATCAACGCTAAACCCACAGAAGGTACCATGAACCAGAAATGCTGAATGATCAAGCTAAATTGTAACAATAAAACAGTCTGTGCTTGCTACCTTTATCAAGCTTCTGAGGATTTGTGCAAAGAATTCAGAGCAAATTAGATGTACTTGCACTCTCGGTTTAACCACCATAACAAATGTACTTTAGAAAGTGTAAATTTTCTTTAAGATTGTGTTGCAAAATTTAAAATAATTCAGACAGAAGCGACACTTTGTAGTAGCATCTATTTAAAAATGATGAAATTCACAAAGGACAAATCAAGGACACATTTTATATCTCCAAAAATATCAGTTTAAGAAATGTACTGACCTGGGATCCATGCTGATCACATACAACCAATCTAGGGACAGGGAAGCGTTCCCGAATAATCATTTGGGCATCGACATGGGGTGCTTGCAAAAGCTGTGCAAATGCCTGTTGAAAAAAAAATTAAGGTTTAGACAACAGAATCATAGACTGTAGGAACATAGATATTGGGTACTAACCAGTGGAACTTAAGCTGCATTAGAGACTTCATTGAAGAACAGGCAAATTCCCAACAATCTAATATAATATTGCAATTCAGAGCTTAACAAATAATGGACATTGCAAACGAAATATGCCATAACCATATCTCTCACCCCTGGAACAAGTCCCTATGTTCCTCTATTATACAAATTTTAACTCTCCAAAATAACAGAAGTGCAAAAGTACAAGAAGTACATCATATAGAAGAAAATTGAAGTTCAAAACCAGCACCTAGGTTATAAGCCACTATATGACATAGGAGAAAGTCAGTAGCAAATACAAAAATTATCAATGAAAGTTCTTAAACCGGTAAAGATAGAACCAGGTTAAATAAAGCCAATTGCCTGGTAAGGATATCTTATTGGCATCCTCTTCCTATAGCTTAGAGTAAAGCATTGCCAGATGAACATAAAATGAGCAATTATTTAGCTTTAGAAATGAGACATTATAAAGTATGCATAAAACACTTATTAATCCTATAAACTGGTCCAATATATGATGCCAGGAGTCATTTCAACAAACACGACTATGCACCAGCCTTATCCAACAAAGCATACTCTATTTTAGAAGAAATTCATAATATTCACTATATTTTAGCATATCATTATGATTAACCTCATAGTTTCCATTTCAGAGCTACAAGGTGGTGGTACAAGGGGTTTTCTTCTGTCAGTAGTTTAGGATAAATATCTCACAAGAATGAGTAATATTATAATAAGAATAATAAAACTTTACTACTGGCTTAGAGAGACCTCAAAATCACCACAGCTCCAGCTTATCTCAAACTGAAAGTGATCAAACATTATTATCTTAATGTAAAAAGAAGACCAACATCAGGCATGTTTACTGAAAGTCACTTTGGAACATTATGAATGTAATGGTTCTAAAGAAATATTTACATTAAACTCTAGATTACGGTAGCATAAACAAAATGAACATACCTGGTGTTCCGGCTGATTCTGGTAGCCCATGTTGCGCCACTGCGCTATTGTCATACCATGGAAAACAACAATACTGAAATATGAATCCAGCAAGAGAATACGATCAGCTGAAATGGAAGCCACATCCAATAATGCTGGTTGGGGCAGCGAGTTGAATGAATATGATATTAATGATGGTTGAATCATAACAGCTGCATTAGTAATATTTTCCCTGTTCAATAACATTCTAAAATAGGCAGTTTCATCTGGACTGTTGTTAAAAACCTGCCACATAAAAGGAAAGAAAATTCATTTATGAACATAGGTCAATTAAATGTTATATAAACAGTAGGAAATTAGAAAAAAGAAACAATTACCTGTACAAATTGTGACCGCCGCAGATTAAACATAAATTGAGGAAACAAAGAAAAGCAAGGGTTTAAGGTAAAAGATGATGGATCATCCTTCTGGTAGTCGCCAAATTTGGAACAAAGTCGAATGAGATTCCGATCTAACCACCGTGTAGCATCAAACCCCTCCTAAATGAAACAAAAAGACATAATAATTAATTAGAAAAAATTATCACAAGCAACATTTAACCATGTTATTGTATTGGCAAGGAGTCAACAAATAATAGATAGAAAATATAAAAAAGGGGGCAGGTCAAGGCTAGGAGAAAAGCAAGTAGAGAGAACCACTAAAAAATAGGGCAAAAAGTTAAGAGAGAAAGTTGTTATCCATAATACAAATACAGAAAAAGAATGGACATTACTTGATAAAAAAATCATAAGTAACTAAGCAGAAGGTATCAGCTAAATAAGCTATAGGTTGACAGTGAATACATCCAAACAAGAAATACAACAAACTTTAGAAAAATGAATAAAAGATTTTTTAAATTACCTCTGTCTCCATTTTCAGGGAAGCTATTCTTGCCATTACAACAGCCGCAGTCTCTTGATCAAAACCTTGTACTAGTTCCTAGAAAGGAGATATTATTGAAAGTAAGCATAAATTAATTCCAACAAATTCTCAAGGAAAATAATCAATCATATATACAAACAAAACGCATATGGCAGTGACATTTATATGCATCAGAAAACATACCATGTCTATACCCCCCAGCGTAAATTAATTCCAACAAAAATAATCAATCATATACATGGACCAAGATGCATATGGCAGTGACATTTATACACATCAGACAACATACCATGTCTAAATTCAACACCCCCTATAACCCCCCCCCCAAAAAAAAAAGGAAAAAAACTCTTAAATATGGCCAAATTACATATTTAACAAAACACAAAAATGGATGAAATGGAAAAAATGAAAATTATACACTTAGATGTTTTAGACAATTTAAACAACCAAAAGTACAAAAATATCTATCTAAACTAACCTCTACACTAACAGCACTGTCTACCCATTGTCTTGTCACAGTCGTAACTCGAAGCATCAATTTACCTTCAGGGTCCTGATAACTGCAATTAGATAAACAACATCACAATCAAATCCAGTGTTGTCAAGGGAACAAGATGGGCACTAGGCACTTGAACCCTTATATTACTGGAGAGACAAGGTGCAAAAAAAGCCCTCGCCCGAGTGAAATCAGGCGCAATATGTCTAAGCGTGTGTACATGTGCATGTGCATGTGCATGTGCATGTGCATGTGCATCTGTGTATATAATAGGCTTAAGATTTCTGATAATAAACTCTTAAGGGTGATCCAGTTATCCGACGAAACATGCAAAATTTTCCTGTTCTTTTTTTGGCCAATATGCATGATTTCGTTATGATACCATGTTTATTGTTGAATACTCAAACATTGAGAAGTAGAGAGCTCGATATTGTCCTTTTTTTTTTCACTACTAAAGGTAGAGTTTACAAAAAAATTAAAAATTAAAGAAATTAAAGAGAACTTCAACAAGGCAGGCTTTTTTGCGCCTACTGCCTTAAAAAAAGTGCACCAGGTGTGCACCTGTTCAAATGCACCTAGAGGCACTTTTGTTATCTGGCACCAAAGCGCAACACCTGGGCACTTGCCTTAACAACACTGATCAAATTACTAAAGGAACAAAGTAAAGAAACAATCAAATATATTTAACATTAAGGTAAATAAAAAGACCCTTTTGGGTGGTTCATGCAGCAAACCTAGTAAGAAATTGCAAATAGAGCTGTGGATTTGCAGCTCCTGGAACATTTGATCGCTCAGTTGATGAAAGATCAAATAAAACCGTCAAGCAAGTACTCCTGTTGAGGCCACACATTTTCCATGCTGTAGTGTTCCCCTCCCCAACGACTGTGTCAGCGACATTAGGTCCTTTCTGCAACACTCATGGCAATCAGCTTAAATGCCCATAAATACAAGTAAATCCAGTCTACAGTTTAGAGTGTGTATCTATATAGAGAGACCAAGAGATGTTATTAAATTGTTAAATCATCCAACCTTCTCCAAAGATGTGCAAGGTCCAATGACCCCCTGAATCTTGATGTCTTTTGAACAGTTAATCTCGAGCATGCCACTAAAAAGAAAAATTAAAAAAAAAAGTAGCTTATAATAAGTTTGAAATTTTATACTACAGCTAAAATAGTTGAAATTTCTGGGTGCTCCAAACCATGCCATAGCCAATCATAAATTACAGATGATGCATGTGGATAAAAAAACTTAAGCTAAAGCAATTGCAAAATTAAAGCTAATGCCGGACCAAATAAATTAATTTCATGGGTAACCACATGGTAGCGAGAGTTCATTTCTGGCAATCAGCATTAAATTTAAAATCAGGATTTTAACAGAAATCAACAATAACACTCCCACTGTAGCGTCATAATACTGACACCTCTTTCAACAATACAAGCACAGGCATTGGCAACATTTAGAAAACCTATGAAGCCAAAAGAGTAACGCCAATATAGAATACCAGTGTATAGTCATTTTCATATACCAATTTGATAAACTTGTGCTCTGCTTCCAGCAGAATAGCAAGGTCAGCAAGCTATGTCAAAAATTTACATTCTCTAACAGCAGCATCACCTAGTGCTGAATGGTGTCACAACTAAGTTAAAGGCACACGGGGTGGTTGGCACATCTAGAACTCAAACAAATAATACAAGGACAACTAGAACTGGAATAAAAATATAAGTTCACCAATTAAGAATGCAACTATATAGTTATCAACAACATGGATAAGAGAAGAGAAAAGTAAACTTAAAAAGTTGAAAAAGAACAAGAAGCTTTGGTGTGGTGACAAGAACTAACTTAAAACATAGGCCAAGAGACTGTTCTCCATCCTCAAAGACACGCTTGAAAGAGTCTTTGAATACAGAATGACCAAAACTTTCAGCTAGAACAACAAGGCCACCTGTCCTTTCAACTGCAACTTTCATTTCAGCAACTCCAACCTGACAACACACAAAAAAACCATAACATATTTATGTACAGTTAACATTTTGAAGATTATTAATGTCTGAAATGATTGACATTCATTTAAAATAAAAGGTTTGTACCCATGGTAAATGCAATAACTATTAGAATCCAGTCATCCACAGTTTTCTATACAATAAAACATTTACATCACAGCCCACAACTTGAAGAAGCATGGCAAAAATCAAGCCTTAATGTCCTCATATTTCCACTGTGTCTTAAATAATTGGTAAATTATAAATGAGAGAGAGAGAGTTTTGTAAAGTAAGAATTACATATGGGGTAGTTCAAATTTCCAAATAAAATTAGGGTCCTTGTATCCTATCAGCTTCAGCAGGTTCTTCAATCCATCAGACCGATTAAGAGGACAGGAAAGAACCAAAAAGTTTTGTCTAATGAATCCATCCTTATTAATAGAGTGATACAACTTCTAACTAGGTTGGACAGAAGATGAAAGCCAACACATTACAGGTATGAAATAAGTGCATTGAAGCAAATCAACCTAGTTCTGGCATAGAGACAGATTCATCAACAAAAAAAGAGTTTAAATATAAATATAGAACCTAAAAGGTGGCCAAACAGACCTGATCAAGTGCAGATGCAAAAAGGTCTAGTACATGACCCTGGCTGACCAGCTGTTTTGCAAGACTATCATAAAATTTGACCGCTTTCTTAAAATATGGTGCAGCATCCTTATCCAGATCTTTATGTGAACGTACAGGTTCTGACAAGTCTTTCGATACAATCTGCAAAAATCATATAAATCAGTATCATCTTGATGACAACCAAGAATGTTAATACAAATTAAACAAGAAGCAATGCTCAAATGAAGATTATTTCCTTAATCTCCATTTTCTCAATTAAATCATTGTTGCATATGAATTATTCCTACAACTACAATGTAATTAAGAACGACACTTGTCTTGCACAAAGAAACAGTAAACATTAAGGCAACAAGCCAGCAAGCTATATGAAATTATAGGGTAACATGAAAGTTTGACAAAAACGTTGGAGACATAATGGAGCTAACAGGAATAATCTTTATGAAATAAAATTTCTCTTTTTAACCAATTGTACAAAGTAAATGCACCAACATTCAAAGCTAATCAAACAAAGATGGAGCCTCTAAACATAGCCATGTTTCATATTACAATGGGCTCCAGTTGTTGTGATCTGTCTACAAATTCATTTTGCTTCTGTATGGATTGCCTGCAGCTTTTATCAAATATCATCCCCAAAAAAACATGGGACAGAAACTTTACATTATTTACACACAAAAAAAAAGTTGTAACCATAGAGAAAAGTAAAATGCAAAAATATATTATTGAAACAACAGCGAATGGAACATTCAGGATTGCAGAAAAAATAAAGTTCATACTAATTACAACATACCATATCCATCTCAACCATCACATATTATTTGCGTTAGATCCCATAAACTACATACAGTTCATGAGAAAACAAATGATAAATGCCTCACTAACGATTGTATCACTTAATTGTAGAATAGCTACGAATTCAGAATCTCAACAGAGACTTTAATGGCATTACCGTGCCTGGCCCTTCAGTACATGGACCACCAACCAAAGCAACAATCCTAGCACCAGTACCAGGCAAGCAGGCTCCAAGCAATCCTACTGCAACACTTAAGGCCACTCCGGTGCACCTCAACGCCCGGTGTCCCGCTTGTACAGGCCATTGATCCGTTTGCAACTCATCCAACAACTACATTTAAATCAACCAACCACTTAATAAAAAAATTCAAACATTTAAAAAATTAATTCCCACGACAAAAAGAAAAATCAAAACGCACCGAATTGAGAGTGTATTCGCAATCTGAAGCAGGCAATAAAAACCGGTTAACGCCGGTATTTGTATATCCATTTTGCAGGCCTTTCGGATACCCAGCGGTTGGCCGCCGCCCAGCAGCACCGAGGCCCAACTGCTCCAACACTTGCTCCTTGGAAATCTCCTTACTACCCGTGAAAACATAGACCTTCGACATATCCGAGAACCCCAATTCATGGACCTGTGCCTGAGTCCCAAAAGAAACGAAACCGACAAGCGCGTGTTCTGGCAACAATCCAATAGCCTGCTTCATCGCCGATTTAACAAACCCAAGCTCCTCCTCGATCATGCACGTGTCCAACACGAACACAAACACTGGCGGCAATTGAGGAGCATTGGAAGGGTTGTTTGGATCGGGAGTCGGTTGGAGCGTGTACTGCACAGTGGTGTATTGCGGGTAGAGTTCGCATGGCAGGTTCGTTTCGGAGATCATAGCATAGTGAGGCGGAAAATGGTTACGCTGGTAACAGAACGGGCAGATCCAGATCTTGGCCGTGAAGTCAACGCGCGAGTAGGCGTTGAGGACGGCCGAACACGTCTTGCATCGTAGAGGAGCGTAAGGGAGCGTTGGGATATCCGGGTGTGAACGGATCGGAGTAATTGAAGCCGCTAACGGAATCACACACTTGCTGGCTTCGACTTTGGTGCGCGGCCAAACGTTCCACGTCATCCGTACGGCGTCTATCCCTTCAGGATCCGCGTTCGCCATTTCCGACAAAGTTCAAAAATAATTGAAAAAACTGAAAACAAATTTTTTTTTAATTTGATTTGAATATCAATTTAGGAATTGAATGAGAAAATTATGTTTTTTTTTCTTTTTTTATTTTTTTTTCTGATTTTGGGCGACCCCCAGGAGAAACTGGAGAGAAAGGGGTCACCGAGAGACAAAGAGAGAACGGAGGAGCTGTGTTTTGAAAAGCGAGAAATGAACTTGCACTAAAAAGTGGGTATTTATAGGGAAGATTTGTAATTAGGGGAGGTTACGTGCTTTCCATTCTTGTACCGATGCATTAGGATTTGGATTTCTTTTGGATTATTTTAGTACAATAAAATCCCTCAAATTTTGCTTCAAGATTTAACAATCACGTTCTAGTTTGCTTTACATTAGTTTTTTTTTTTTTTTTTTTGAAATACATTAATATTAATTTTAAACATTAAAAATCAATCTAATTAATCAATTAAATATCCTTTTAATTAATCATTATCAAAATCATACTGAACTTACTTGACGAAGTTCAATTGGTTTCGGTTCATTAAATTGATTAAAATTGATTTTGCTCATTCCATTGTTATTGAATAGTTATTTAAGTTTATGATCCGTTTCGATAAATAGTAAAATTTTAAAAAATAAAGATTGAATTAGTTATTATATTGATTATAATAATATAAAATTAAAATTAATTATGGATATATGTTTGAATGTAAAAATAATTTGATCTTGAGATGAATTATAATTAAATAAAAAATAATTATTAAAGATATTAAATTAAAATTTATATGTAATACAAAATTTTAAATTATTTAATATTTATTAAATTTTATTAAATTATTTTATATCAAATATTAATTTTGTTAATAAATAATTAAAATTAATAATTTGATCTTGTTAAAAAAAAACCATTTGGAAACTTTTAAATAAAAAATTAAAAGGAAGACAAACAAATGACAAATGTTGAAAAAATAAAATAAAATAAGGTTAAATTTGAAAGGCTAAATTACTAAAAAAAAATAAAATCTTGAACGATTCTAATTTTTTAAATAAATATTTATATTTTAATTGTATCTAGATAAATTTTTATCATTTAATTTGTATCACAATTAGCATCTCTAATCACAACTCACCAAGGCTATTTTTAAATCCAAATCAAGTCTTAGGGATTTTTGTCATTTTAAATTAATAAAATTAAGCATAAAATTAGAATAAATTCAATTAAAATAAGATTTGAACTCAAAACTAAATATCCCAAATTTTAAAACTTTCAAATTATTTTTGAATCTTAAATGGGCTAAGTTCATTTCTAAGACAAAATGCTTTCCTGATTGGACATCCTACCACCTTCTGTCGGGCATCCAACTGCCCAAATGTATTTTTATAATAGAAGTTATTGAATCTTAAATAAATTTATTAGATATTATTTTATAAAATAATTAAATTAAATCTTGAATTTACTTAAGTAATAACTTTGTTAAACATAATAATAAACCCCCTCAAAAAAAAAAAAAAATTAGCATGGTTGAAATGAGAATATTAGGTTAGATATATAAACATGACTTTAGAAGATAGTATTATGAAGCATTATAGAAAGAGATGGGTGGTCAAACTTATTAAAAACAAAATCAAAAGTGATTTGGACATTATGAGACAAACAATTAAATTTATTACAAGTTGTGACTTAATGAATAACATGTTGTCTCAAGCTTTAGACAAAACCAACTTTTGTTTCAAAAGAGTTCCATGCTTTTGTAATGATTTGCTCCAAATTTACTAAAAAAACTAATGATTTTTTTTTTTTATCTAAGATCTTCAATGTCAAGTAACTATTTTAAATGTTGACTAACTTAGAGTTGAGTCAAGACTGATCTTATAAAAAAATAAATATTTTTAATATTTATTTTTTTATTTATAAAATTTAAAATCTAAATTTTATGTAAAAAAATTAATTTTTTTAATCACTCGAACCAATAAATATTAGTTAAAAGCCAATGAAATTAGCAAAGAGTTAAAAGTAATAATATCCAATGGGGGCAATTGATTTGGCTTAGAGATTCTATGACTTCGAACGTTGCAATGAATATTATGGCATGGGCATTTGAGTTTTTTTTGTAGAAAATTTAAAAATTTTGTTGTTTCGTTTCAAAAGTGATGATTATTCATGAATTAAGACATGTTTATTTATAAAGTGGTATATTTAATATCGATTGAGACTTATAAATGATTTTTTAAATATTTATTTTCTTTTACATGAAAGTTATTTTATATTTTATTATATATTGTATTATATATAAGATTTTAAAATATTATGTAAATTATATTGTATTTATATTATATTTAAAAATAAATTAATAAATTTAATTTATTTGATTTATTCCATTATAAATTTTAAAAATCAGTAATTGATCAAAGTAATTGAATAAAAAAATTTTCTAATAGATTCATATCAAAATTAAATAAAACGAATGAAATTATTTAAATTAAGTTATTTTAAAATTATAATTATTGTCGTAACGTCTAGATCCGGGGATCTATCGCTAGACATTGACTTTTAGGGAGTCGCCACCAATCTTTTTTATCTAGGTGCGATTGGCCACCTATGGAATCTGTCCTTTTAGGGAACACCTAAGTTTAAGGGCCCCTAAAAGAATAGGTTCGGGTCTACAAACCAGAACAGGGTTCGGGAGTTCGGTTACGTGTGAGGAAGGTTATAGCACCCTCACAACGCCCATCAAAAGATGGTACCAGCTTGAATTTGTGTTATCCAAAAGCCTTAAAATTTTACCAAGTAATTAATTATTGGAAAACTTTTCTCAATTGACTCTAATATTTTTAGCAGAAAATTGAGAAAATTCCCTCACCTCAAGAGTATGCAAGAAAAACTACTGTTTCACTTACAGAGGCTCCGTCGTCGGATTATTTAAAGAAAAAAACAAAATCAAAATTAAGATAGAAAGGAAGAAAAGAATGATTTTTTTTAGGGAAAATTGATACTTTCAACTTTTCCCCAAAAATATTTTTTTGGAAATTTCGATTTTCAAGGAAAATTGATACTTTCAACTTTTCCTCAAAAACCCTTTTTTTGAAAATTTATTTATAAGGAAAATTGATACTTTCAACTTTTCCCTAAAAATATTTTTTTTCAAATTTATTCTTAAGTAAAAATATTTTTTTTGGAAATTTATTTCTAAGGAAAATTGATACTTTCAACTTTTCCCTAAAAATATTTTTTTTTGAAATTTACTTCTGAGGAAAATTGATACTTTCAACTTTTCCCCAAAAATATTTTTTGGAAATTTATTTCTAAGGAAAATTGATACTTTCAACTTTTCCCTAAAAATATTTTTATTTTGGAAATTTATTTTTCTTTTAAGGAAATTGATACTTTCAACTTTTCCCCAAAAATATATTTTTTTAGAATTTTTATTTTTATTTAAAGAAAAAATAATAATAAAAAATAAATAAAAGGAATATTACATAAACCTAATCTAATAAATAATAAATAAAAAATAAAATAAACAAATAAACAAAGAAATAATAAAAAAAATTCAAAAAAAAAAAACCTGGAGCGGCTCGGATCGCGGCTCGGCTCAAGGAAGAGAAAACGGCTCGGGGGAGTGGCTTCGGAGGCTTGGCTCGGCTCGGCTCGGCTCGGAGGGGGGCTGGCACGCACGGGTCAGAAAGCGGGTCGACGCCCGGGTCGGGTCGGGTTCGACAAAACGCGCGGATCCTCTGGGTTACTTAAGGCCAAAACGACGTCGTTTTGGGAAGGTATAAAAGGCACCTTCCTCCGTTTTTGGCAGAACGCTTCTCCCCTCTCTCTCTCTTCTTCCTTTTTCTCTCCCTTCTCTCTAGAAACTGAAGAACACCGGTGCCGGATTCTGGAAATTTTCGCTGAAATCTGAAAATTCAGCCGGAAGTTGGCCGGAATATCGCCGGTTTCTGGGATTCTTCGCGCGAAAACTGGACTGGTCGCCGGAAACTTCAATGTTCGCCGGAATTGTTGCCGAAAAATTCAAATTTCGCCGGAATTTTCGTCGGATTCTGGAAATTTCCCAGAAATTTCCAGAAAAAAATTTTCGCCAAAAATTTCTAAAAATTTTTCCTCACTCCCAGAACACTCCTAAACTTTTCTTAGCTTCCTATACGCCTCCTTTTCTCTCAAATCAGTAGCTTTGCTTACTGTTTTCTGTGTGTCCTTGATCTGTCCCAGGAGGGTCCCTTTTATAGGGATTGATCAGGAGTTCCTGATCAATCCCAATTCCTCCTTGGACAGGAATTCAATCTTTGAATCCCACTGGACTCTTCTGATTGAGTTCCCCTCCACAGTGGGATTCTTCAGCCTTGAATCTTAGCCCTCCAAAATTAAAATCAAAATAAATAAAAAATACTAGATAATTAGAAAAGATAAATCAAAAGATATTATAGTAAAAAAAAATCTGATAATCAGGAAAAATCAGAACAGATAATAATAAATATATAACTATATACATATAAATCTAATCTAAAAAAAAATAATAATAAATAAATATATACATAATAATAAATACATAAAATACAAAATAATACAGGACAAATTGAATTGGGCCCTACTATTTGGGCAGGCTCAATTGATGCTGGGCCGACCCCAATTGGGTGTCTACAGCTGCCCTCTTTGCACATTTTCTGTGAAACAGAAATTGCGCAAAGACGTAGACACCAATCAAGACTCAACTCAACATTTTTATTTTTTGATCTTTTTTTTAAAAAAAATTTTTGTTTTTTTGTTTTTTTGTTTTTTTTTTGTTTTTTTGCCGAAGTTCTCTAAACAGAGGCACCACGACTTTGGAAAAATAAATTGCTCCTCTCAACAGAGGCACCACGACTTTGAAAAGTAAATGCTCCTCTAAACAGAGGCACCACGCACTTTGAAAAGTAAATTGCTCCTCTCAACAGAGGTACCACGACTTTGGAAAAGTAAATTGCTCCTCTAAACAGAGGCACCACGACTTTGGAAAAGTAAATTGCTCCTCTAAACAGAGGCACCACGACTTTGGAAAGTAAATTGCTCCTCTCAACAGAGGTATCACGACTTTGGAAAAGTAAATTGCTCCTCTCAACAGAGGTACCACGACTTTGGAAAAATAAATTGCTCCTCTAAACAGAGGCAACGAAACTTTGAAAAATAAATTGCTCCTCTAAACAGAGGCACCACGACTTTGGAAAAGTAAATTGCTCCTCTAAACAGAGGCAACGAACTTTGAAAAGTAAATTGCTCCTCTAAACAAAGGTACCACGACTTTGGAAAAGTAAATTCTCCTAGACAATCATGTCCGAAGGAGTTGAAAGTTGTGTTTGAGAGAATTTCAGGAGATCATGCCCAAAGGTCTTATAAATCAACCCTGATACCAAGAGACGTCCTATTTCAAGGATTAGGAACTTACCTAACAAGTTTCTTCTCAAACTTGCAAAGTCTTTTCATATTTGTCTTTTTCATGTGGGATGTTGGAACACCCCTGCTTCTTGAATTTGTACACTATACTTTCCTGAAAGTAGTGTATGCTATGCAAATGCATATGAATTTCAATGCATGCTATGCAAATGTTGGCCAATT
>NW_019168026.1:12070798-12116710 GCF_002303985.1 Durio zibethinus | reverse complement strand
TTAAGGAAAAGAGGTTGGGAAATAGCGTTGCAGAGTTGGGCGAGAGCGTAGGAGACGTGGAGAGTGGGAGCGCGTGGGTTGGAGATGAGGTTGGAGAGGCAGAGGAGGCAGATCGAGCCGCCTTGTTCGGTGCGGAGGGAGAGGGTGGTCCGGTGGCCTTGGGAGCATTGGATTATAGCTGGTTCTTGATCGAGAGAGAAAGGGACGTCCGGTTCTTGTGAATCTTCCATCAACATTTTCGGAGAGAGAAAGCAGTTGATTTTTGAATTTTAGCGGGAGCGGGGCTTTATTAATATTTTATATAAATATAGTTAATAAAAAAATTAATATTTATTTCATAAAAAAACAAAAATTAAAATATCATAATTCACGCTAATTCTTTACATACAAAATATTTTTTAATTTTAATTTTTATCATATATAAATTTTATTATAATTTAAATCATATTATTTTTATTTTTAATATTACATTCGTATTGTATCACCTTTAACTTATTTAAGATTATCAAATTTAATTTTATATTATAATTTCGTTTTATTTTTTTCATTTTTATTTCCTCTATGTTCTTTTTTTTTTCTTTTACATTAGCTTTTTCCCGCTATTTTGTTTCATTTTTTATTTTCCCCCTCATTTTACATTGTTTCTTCCCTTTTTTTTTAATATCATTTTCTCAGCTCTTTCCTCGCCAAGCCTGTTTCTTAATTCACTTAGTTAATTGGTTTGCTACCACTGCCTTTCCAAAAAAATTTGCAAAAAATTAAAAAGAAAATGAACCATTATGAAACAAAAATCCTGATTCCATCAGCTTATGACTTACCAAACCAGAAAGGAGTCTTTGAATTTCAACCTAGGTACTTTGAACTTTGAAGTGTGGGCTGAGACAAAAAAAAACAAAATGAACCATGTTCTCAACCTAGGCAATGAGTATATGACCTGAAATTCAGTACACAAACATATCCAACTGTGACCTGATTGAATTCACAAAAGGAGAAAAAAATTCCTGTCTAAATATATTCCTACTGAAACAGGGGATCCTCAAACTTACATTCTCATCATCATATACCTTCCTCTCCCTATAAAATGTAAAAACTCAGACTGACCTCTTTGTCGCATCCCTTATTTCGTTCAAGGAACGCAAATACCTCTCCAACGCAGCGGCGCCCCCAAAGAATGATATTTGCTATCCCTTATTTCCCCAAATATCGTGGGGTCTGACCTCTTGTTGATGAAATTTATGGAAAGGAAAAAGAACCGAAGGACCAGAGGATGTATAACAGGATACAGAACTCACACTGAGGGGATTTCCCGTACTAGAAACCAAAGTGTTTCAACTATTTTCTACAATCAAGATTGCACAGCCAACCTCTGAAGATGCTCGAAGAAGACTTGTAAGCTTACATCATCCGTAAAGATTATATCTGATCCAACAGCTACATCGGTGGCATTATTGTATGTTGCTGATGGGTTCAACTTTGCTAACAAAAATCTTGCCTGCACAAGGAAACAAAAATAAGCCACTTGGGTAATGTAAAAAGCCCAATTTATTTTTTTTTTTAAAAAGAGTTAACAATTTTATGCCTTCAAGGTAAAATACAGAATTGGCTTGGTGAGTAACAAAAAATGGAAAGGGAGGGGGGTATTGAATTATTAATATTAGAAACTTTGGCTTTGCAAATCAAGTACAGAAGCTCGATTAATGGACCCAAAAGTAGCAAAGCCACAATCATGACACCCCTCTTTTTTGTGGATTTGATTAGAGGGATTTGGCATGGTTCAATTCAGACCCAACACTTGTGAAACTTTGGCTCACTGCATCTGTTACATTGTGAACGAAGAATTCACAACATAGAAAACCAGTTACTGGTATCTGTGCAAAACTGTACAGGAAAACATGCAGCCACATAATACTGCTAAATGGTAAATGATTTCCCCAAGTGCCCTTTAGGTGTACCTAAAAAGGTGATACTCATACTAAGGGGCAAGGATAGCTTAGCTCAAGACAGCCTAGCTTTTCAAAATCATTGTATGATAGATAACAAAGGAATATATTTGCATCAGGATATTCCAAACTAGATAGTCAGTAAGGTCACAAAAAAAAAAAAAAAAAACACCGAAACAATTGGTAAGGTCCCCAATCTACTGCTAACCAGTTCAAATTCACTATAAATGGGAAAAAGCAACGAAATAAGGAAATATTAAGATAGCTATATGCTGCTACCCAACCGTAACATCAGACTGAAGGAAAAGGTCGAGATGAACACGAAACTAGATGAATAGAAGAATATAGTGATCACATCATAGCGGAAAAAAAAGTTATCAACGCTAAACCCACAGAAGGTACCATGAACCAGAAATGCTGAATGATCAAGCTAAATTGTAACAATAAAACAGTCTGTGCTTGCTACCTTTATCAAGCTTCTGAGGATTTGTGCAAAGAATTCGGAGCAAATTAGATGTACTTGCACTCTCGGTTTAACCACCATAACAAATGTACTTTAGAAAGTGGTAAATTTCTTAAAGATTGTGTTGCAAATTTAAAATAAATTCAGATAGAAGCGACACTTTGTAGTAGCATCTATTTAAAAATGATGAAATTCACAAAGGACAAATCAAGGACATATTTTAATATCTCCAAAAATATCAGTTTAAGAAATGTACTGACTGGGATCCATGCTGATCACATACAACCAATCTAGGGACAGGGAAGCGTTCCCGAATAATCATCTGGGGCATCGACATGGGGTGCTTGCAAAAGCTGTGGCAAATGCCTGTTGAAAAAAAAAATTAAGGTTTAGACAACAGAATCATAGACTGTAGGAACATAGATATTGGGTACTAACCAGTTGGAACTTAAGCTGCATTAGAACTTCATTGAAGAACAGGCAAATTCCCAACAATCTAATATAATATTGCAAATTCAGAGCTTAACAAATAAATGGACATTGCAAACAAAATATGCCATATACCATATCTCTCACCCCTGGAACAAGTCCCTATGTTCCTCTATTATACAAATTTTAACTCTCCCAAAATAACAGAAGTGCAAAAGTACAAGAAGTACATCATATAGCAAGAAAATTGAAGTTCAAAACCAGCACCTAGGTTATAAGCCACTATATGACATAGGAGAAAGTCAGTAAGCAAAATACAAAAATTATCAATGAAAGTTCTTAAACCGGTAAAGATAGAACCAGGTTAAATAAAGCCAATTGCCTGGTAAGGATATCTTATTGGCATCCTCTTCCTATAGCTTAGAGTAAAGCATTGCCAGATGAACATAAAATGAGCAATTATTTAGCTTTAGAAATGAGACATTATAAAGTATGCATAAAACGCTTATTAATCCTATAAACTGGTCCAATATATGATGCCAGGAGTCATTTCAACAAACACGACTATGCACCAGCCTTATCCAACAAAGCATACTCTATTTTAGAAGAAATTCATAATATTCACTATATTTTAGCATATCATTATGATTAACCTCATAGTTTTCCATTTCAGAGCTACAAGGTGGTGGTACAAGGGGTTTTTCTTCTGTCAGTAGTTTAGGATAATATCCCACAAGAATGAGTAATATTATAATAAGAATAATAAAACTTTACTACTGGCTTAGAGAGACCTCAAAATCACCACAGCTCCAGCTTATCTCAAACTGAAAAGTGATCAAACATTATTATCTTAATGTAAAAAGAAGACCAACATCAGGCATGTTTCCTGAAAGTCACTTTGGAACATTATGAATGTAATGGTTTCTAAAGAAATCTTACATTAAACTCTAGATTAACAGTAGCATAAACAAAATAAACATACCTGGTGTTCCGGCTGATTCTGGTAGCCCATGTTGCGCCACTGCGCTATTGTCATACCATGGAAAACAACAATACTGAAATATGAATTCCAGCAAGAGAATACGGTCAGCTGAAATGGAAGCCACATCCAATAATGCTGGTTGGGGCAGCGAGTTGAATGAATATGATATTAATGATGGTTGAATCAATAACAGCTGCATTAGTTATATTTTCCCTGTTCATAACATTTCTAAAATAGGCCAAGTTTTCATCTGGACTGTTGTTAAAGAACCTGCCACATAAAACGGAAAGAAAGTTCATTTATGAACATAGGTCACATTAAAATGTTATATAAACAGTAGGAAATTAGAAAAAAGAAAACAATTTACCTGTACAAATTGTGACCAGCCGCAGATTAAAACATAAATTGAGGAAACAAAGACAAAGCAACGGGTTTAAGGTAAAAGATGGATGGATCATCTCTTCTGGTAGTCGCCAAAATTTGGAACAAGTCGAATGAAGATTCCGATTCTAACCACCGTGTAGCATCAAACCCCTCCTAATGAAACAAAAAGACAAAAATAATTAATGAGAAAAAATTATCACAAGCAACATTTAACCATGTTATTGTATTGGCAAGGGGTCAACAAATAATAGATAGAAAATATAAAAAAGGGGGCAGGTCAAGGCTAGGAGAAAAGCAAGTAGAGAGAACCACAAAACAATAGGGCAAAAAGTTAAAGAGAGAAAGTTCTTATCAATAATACAAATACAGAAAAAGAGTGGACATTATTTGATAAAAAAATCATAAATAATTAAGCAGAAGGTATCAGCTAAATAAGCTATAGGTTGACAGTGAATACATCCAACACAAGAAATCAACAAACTTAAGAAAATGAATATAAAGATTTTTTAAATACCTCTGTCTCCCATTTTCAGGGAAGCTATTCTTGCCATTACAACAGCCGCAGTCCTCTTGATCAAAACTCTTGTACTAGTTCCTAGAAGGAGATATTATTGAAAGTAAGCATAAATTAATTCCATCAAATTCTGCCAACGAAATAATCAATCATATATACAAACAACAACGCATATGGCAAGTGACATTTATATGCATTAGAAAAAAACCATGTCCTATACCCCCCAGCATAAATTAATTCCAACAAAAAATAATGCAATCATATATACGGATTCCAAGATGCATATGGCAGTGACATTTATACACATCAGACAACATACCATGTCTAAATTTAACACACCCTATAAACCCCCCCCAAAAAAAAAAAAAAACTCTTAAATGTGGCCAAATGGGACATATTTAACAAAACACAA
Source organism: Durio zibethinus (assembly GCF_002303985.1). The sequence continues at coordinate 12,111,586 of NW_019168026.1, read as the reverse complement.
AAATGGATGAAATGGAAAAAATGAAAATGACACTTATCTAAACTAACCTCTGCACTAACAGCACTGTCTACCCATTGTCTTGTCACAGTCGTAACTCGAAGCATCATTTTACCTTCAGGGTCCTGATAACTGCAATTAGATAAACAACATCACAATCAAATTCAGTGTTGTCAAGGGAACAAGATGGGCACTAGGCACTTGAACCCTTATATTGCCGGAGAGACAAGGTGCAAAAAAAGCCCTCACCCAAGTGAAATAAGGCGCAATATGTCTAAGCGTGTGTTTTTGTACATGTGCATCTATGTATATAATATGCTTAAGATTTCTGATAATAAACTCTTAAGGGTGATCCAGTTATCCGACGAAACATGCAAAATTTTCCTGTTCATTTTTTGGCCAATATGCATGATTTCGTTATGATCCCATGTTTATTGTTGAATACTCAAACATTGAGAAGTAGAGAGCTCAATATTGTCCTTTTTATTTTCACTACTAAAGGTAGAGTTTACGAAAAAATTAAAAATTAAAGAAATTAAAGAGAACTTCAACAAGGCAGGCTTTTTTGCGCCTACTGCCTTAAAAAAGTGCACCAGGTGTGGCACCTGATCAAATGCACTTAGAGGCACTTTTGTTATCTGGCACCAAGCACAACACCTGGGCACTTGCCTTAAACAACACTGATCAAATTACTAAAGGAACAAAGTAAAGAAACAATCAAATATATTTAACATTAAGGTAAATAAAAGGACCCTTTTGGGTGGTTCATGCAGCAAACCTAGTAAGAAATTGCAAATAGAGCTGTGGATTTGCAGCTCCTGGAACATTTGATCGCTCAGTTGATGAAAGATCAAATAAAACCGTCAAGCAAGTACTCCTGTTGAGACCACACATTTTCCATGCTGTAGTGTTCCCCTCCCCAACGACTGTGTCGGCGACATTAGGTCCTTTCTGCAACACTCATGCTAATCAGCTTAAATGCCCATAAATACAAGTAAATCCAGTCTACAGTTTAGAGTGTGTCTCTATATAGAGAGGCCAAGAGATGTTATTAAATTGTTAAATCATCCAACCTTCTCCAAAGATGTGCAAGGTCCAATGACCCCCTGAATCTTGATGTCTTTTGAACAGTTAATCTCGAGCATGCCACTAAAAAGAAAAATTAAAAAAAAAAAAGTAGCTTATAATAAGTTTGAAATTTTATACTACAGCTAAAATAGTTGAAATTTCTGGGTGCTCCAAACCATGCCATAGCCAATCATAAATTACAGATAATGCATGTGGATAAAAAAGCTTAAGCTAAAGCAATTGCAAAATTAAAGCTAATGCCGGACCATATAAATTAATTTCATGGGTAACCACATGGTAGTGAGAGTTCATTTCTGGCAATCAGCATTAAATTTAAAATCAGGATTTTAACAGAAATCAACAATAACACTCCCACTGCAGCGTCATAATACTAACACCTCTTTCAACAATACAAGCACAGGCATTGGCAACATTTAGAAAACCTATGAAGCCAAAAGGGTAACGCCAATATAGAATACCAGTGTATAGTAATTTTCATATACCAATTTGATAAACTTGTGCTCTGCTTCCAGCAGAATAGCAAGGTCAGCAAGCTATGTCAAAAATTTACATTCTCTAACAGCAGCATCACCTAGTGTGAATGGTGTCACAACTAAGTTAAAGGCACACGGGGTGGTTGGCACATCTAGAACTCAAACAAATAATACAAGGACAACTAGAACTGGAATAAAAATGCAAGTTCACCAATTAAGAATGCAACTATATAGTTATCAACAACATGGATAAGAGAAGAGAAAAGTAAACCTAAAAAGTTGAAAAAGAACAAGAAGTTTTGGTGTGGTGACAAGAACTAACTTAAAACATAGGCCAAGAGACTGTTCTCCATCCTCAAAGACACGCTTGAAAGAGTCTTTGAATACAGAATGACCAAAACTTTCAGCTAGAACAACAAGGCCACCTGTCCTTTCAACTGCAACTTTCATTTCAGCAACTCCAACCTGACAACACACAAAAAAACCATAACATATTTATGTACAGTTAACATTTAGAAGATTATTAATGTCTGAAATTATTGACATTCATTTAAAATAAAAGGTTTGTACCCATGGTAAATGCAATAACTATTAGAATCCAGTCATCCACAGTTTTCTACACAATAAAACATTTACATCACAGCCCACAAATTGAAGAAGCATGGCAAAAATCAAGCCTTAATGTCCTCATATTTCCACTGTCTTAAATAATTGGTAAATTATAAATGAGAGAGAGAGAGTTTTGTAAAGTAAGAATTACATATTGGGTTGTTCAAGTTTCCAAATAAAATTAGGGTCCTTGTATCCTATCAGCTTCAGCAGCTTCTTCAATCCATCGGACCGATTAAGAAGGCGGGAAAGAACCAAAAAGTTTTGTCTAATGACTCCATCCTTATTAATAGAGTGATGCAACTTCTAACTAGGTTGGACAGAAGATGAAAGCCAACACATTATAGGTATGACATAAGTGCATTGAAGCAAATCAACCTAGTTCTGGCATATAGACAGATTCATGAACAAAAATGAGTTTAAATATAAATATAGAACCTAAAAGGTGGCCAAACAGACCTGATCAAGTGCAGATGCAAAAAGGTCTAGTACATGACCCTGGCTGACCAGCTGTTTTGCAAGACTATCATAAAATTTGACCGCTTTCTTAAAATATGGTGCAGCATCCTTATCCAGATCTTTATGTGAACGTACAGGTTCTGACAAGTCTTTCGATACAATCTGCAAAAATCATATAAATCAGTATCATCTTGATGACAACCAAGAATGTTAATACAAATTAAACAAGAAGCAATGCTCAAATGAAGATTATTTGCTTAATCTCCATTTTCTCAATTAAATCATTGTTGCGTATGAATTATTCCTACAACTACAATGTAATTAAGAACGACACTTGTCTTGCACAAAGAAACAGCAAACATTAAGGCAACAAGCCAACAAGCTATATGAAACTATAGGGTAACATGAAAGTTTGACAAAAACGTTGTAGACATAATGGAGCTAACAGGAATAATCTTTATGAAATAAAATTTCTCTTTTTAACCAATTGTACAAAGTAAATGCACCAACATTCAAAGCTAATCAAACAAAGATGGAGCCTCTAAACATAGCCATGTTTCATATTACAATGGGCTCCAGTTGTTGTGATCTGTCTACAAATTCATTTTGCTTCTGTATGGATTGCCTGCAGCTTTTATCAAATATCATCCCCAAAAAACCATGGGACAGAAACTTTACATTATTTACACAAAAAAAAAAAGTTGTAACCATAGAGAAAAGTAAAATGCAAAAATATATTATTGAAACAACAGCAAATGGAACATTCAGGATTGCAGCAAAAATAAAGTTCATACTAATTACAACATACCATATCCATCTCAACCATCACATATTATTTGCGTTAGATCCCATAAACTACATACAGTTCATGAGAAAACAAATGATAAATGCCTCACTAACGATTGTATCACTTAATTGTAGAATAGCTACGAATTCAGAATCTAAACAGAGACTTTAATGGCATTACCGTGCCTGGCCCTTCAGTACATGGGCCACCAACCAAAGCAACAATCCTAGCACCAGTACCGGGCAAGCAGGCTCCAAGCAATCCTACTGCAACACTTAAGGCCACTCCGGTGCACCTCAACGCCCGGTGTCCCGCTTGTACAGGCCATTGATCCGTTTGCAACTCATCCAATAACTACATTAAAATCAACCAACCACTTAATAAAAAAATTCAAACATTTAAAAAATTAATTCCCACGACAAAAAGAAAAATCAAAACGCACCGAATTGAGAGTGTATTCGCAATCTGAAGCAGGCAATAAAAACCGGTTAACGCCGGTATTTGTATATCCATTTTGCAGGCCCTTCGGATACCCAGCGGTTGGCCGCCGCCCAGCAGCACCGAGGCCCAACTGCTCCAACACTTGCTCCTTGGAAATCTCCTTACTACCCCTGAAAACATAGACCTTCGACATATCCGAGAACCCCAATTCATGGACCTGTGCCTGAGTCCCAAAAGAAACGAAACCGACAAGCGCGTGTTCTGGCAATAATCCAATAGCCTGCTTCATCGCCGATTTAACAAACCCAAGCTCCTCCTCGATCATGCACGTGTCCAACACGAACACAAACACTGGTGGCAATTGAGGAGCATTGGAAGGGTTGTTTGGATCGGGATTCGGTTGGAGCGTGTACTGCACAGTGGTGTATTGCGGGTAGAGTTCGCATGGCAGGTTCGTTTCGGAGATCATAGCATAGTGAGGCGGAAAATGGTTACGCTGGTAACAGAACGGGCAGATCCAGATCTTGGCCGTGAAGTCAACGCGCGAGTAGGCGTTGAGGACGGCGGAACACGTCTTGCATCGTAGAGGAGCGTAAGGGAGCGTTGGGATATCCGGGTGTGAACGGATCGGAGTAATTGAAGCCGCTAACGGAATCACACACTTGCTGGCTTCGACTTTGGTGCGCGGCCAAACGTTCCACGTCATCCGTACGGCGTCTATCCCTTCAGGATCCGCGTTCGCCATTTCCGACGAAGTTGAAAATTAATTGAAAAAACTGAAAACAATTTTTTTAAAACTTGATTTGAATATCAATTTAGGAATTGAATGAGAAAATTAGGTTCTTTTTTTCTTTTTTTTATTTTTTTTTTCTGATTTTGGGCGACCCCCCAGGAGAAACTGGAGAGAAAGGGGTCACCGAGAGACAAAGAGAGAACGGAGGAGCTGTGTTTTGAAAAGCGAGAAATGAACTTGCACTAAAAAGTGGGTATTTATAGGGAAGATTTGTAATTAGGGGAGGTTACGTGCTTTCCATTCTTGTACCGATGCATTAGGATTTGGATTTCTTTTGGATTATTTTAGTACAATAAAATCCCTCAAATTTTGCTTCAAGATTCAACAATCACGTTCTAGTTTGCTTTACATTAATATTTTTTTTTAAATACATTAATATTAATTTTAACTATTAAAAATCAATCTAATTAATCAATTAAATATTCTTTTAATTAATCATTATCAAAATCATACTGAACTTACTTGACGAAGTTCAATTGGTTTCGGTTCATTAAATTGATTAAAATTGATTTTGCTCATTCCAAATAGTTATTTAAGTTTATGATCTGTTTCGATAAATAGTAAAATTAAAAAAAAATAAAGATTCAATTAGTTATTAAATTGATTATAATAATATAAAATTAAAATTAATTATGGATATATGTTTGAATGTAAAAATAATTTGATCTTGAGATGAATTACAATTAAATAAAAAATAATTATTAAAGATATTAAATTAAAATTTAAATGTAATAATAAAATTTAAATTATTTAAATTTTATTAAATTATTTTATATTAAATATTAATTTTGTTAATAAATAATTAAAATTAATAATTTGATCTTGTTAAACAAAAACCATTTGAAAACTTTTAAATAAAAAATTTAAAGGAAGACAAACGAATGACAAATGTTGAAAAAATAAAATAAAATGAGGTTAAATTTGAAAGGCTAAATTACTATAAAAAAAAATCTTGAACGATTCTAATTTTTTAAATAAAATTTTATATTTTTATTGTATCTAGATGAATTTTTATCATTTAATTTGTATCACAATTAGCATCTCTAATCACAACTCATCGAGGCTATTTTTAAATCCAAATCAAGTCTTAGGGAATTTTGTTATTTTAAATTAATAAAATTAAGCATAAAATTAGAATAAATTCGCTTAAAATAAGATTTGAACTCAAAACTAAATATCCCAAATTTTAAAACTTTCAAATTATTTTTGAATCTTAAATGGGCTAAGTTCATTTCTAAGACAAAATGCTTTCCTGATTGGACATCCTACCACCTTCTGTCGGGCATCCAACTGCCCAAATGTATTTTTATAATAGAAGTTATTGAATCTTAAATAAATTTATTAGATATTATTTTATAAAAATGATTTTATAAAATAATTAAATAAAATCTTGAATTTACTTAAGAAATAACTTTGCTAGACATAATAATAAACCCCCTAAAAAAAAAAATAGCATGGTTGAAATGAGAATATTAGGTTAGATATATAAACATGACTTTAGAAGATAGTATTATGAAGCATTATAGAAAGAGATGGGTGGTCAAACTTATTAAAAACAAAATCAAAAGTGATTTGGACATTATGAGACAAACAATTAAATTTATTACAAGTTGTGACTTAATGAATAACATGTTGTCTCAAGCTTTAGACAAAACCAACTTTTGTTTCAAAAGAGTTCCATGCTTTTGTAATGATTTGCTCCAAATTTACTAAAAAACCAATGAAATTTTTTTTTTTGTCTAAGATCTTCAATGTCAAGTAGCTATTTTGAATGTTAACTAATTTAAAGTTGAATCAAATCGGATCTTATAAAAAAATAAATATTTTTAATAAATATTTTTTTATTTATAATATTCAAAATCAAAATTTTATATAAAAAAATTAAAATTTTTAATCACTCCAACCAATAAATGTTAATTAAAAGCCAATGAAATTAGCAAAGAGTTAAGTAGAAATATCCAATAGGGGCAATTGATTTGGCTTAGAGATTCTATGACTTCGAACGTTGCAATGAATATTATGGCAAGGGCATTTGAATTTTTTTATAGAAAATTTAAAAATTTTGTTGTGTCGTTTCAAAAGTGATGATTATTCATGAATTAAGAGATGTTTATTTGTAAAATGGTATATTTAATATCGATTGAGACTTATAAATGATTTTTTAAATATTTATTTTCTTTTACATGAAAGTTATTTTATATTTTATTATATATTGTATTATATATAAGATTTTAAAATGTTATGTAAATTATATTGTATTTATATTATATTTAAAAATAAATTAATAGATTAGATTAATTTGTTTTATTTCATTATAAATTTTAAAAATCGGTAATTGATCAAAGTAACTGAATAAAAAAATTTTCTAATAGATTCATATCAAAATTAAATAAAACGAATGAAATTATTTAAATTAAGTTATTTTAAAATTATAATTATAATTAAGTATTATATTCATATAAATAGTCAAATAATCAATTATTCTATTATAATAAGTTACAATCGCTAAATAATCAACTAATAATTTAAAATATAATTAAATAATTAAATTTACATGTAATAGGATTTGAAGCTTATAGTTTTTGTTTGAATTTACTAGAATGAGAAATTATTAAATATATTGAAAAACAAAATTTTTTAATTTCATAAACAAAATTAAAATAATAACACAAATATTTTAGTATATATTTTAAAAAATAAAGTATATATTCTTATCTTATCTTTGATTATACAATTAAAAAATTTTATTGCATCAAATAATTTATCTTACTCGAATTATATATAAAAAAAAATAATCAATTAATTAATTTTTAAATTAATTGACATATTATTAAAATTAATATTTAAATATTATATAATCGAAAAAATTTAAATGCATAATATTCTCTTTAATAAATTATGTTGTTAGATAAAGAGTTTAAAAGTAATTTAAGAACTTAAAAAAAAATCAAATTATTTAAATGCCATGCCACGCACCAATAGATCCTAAGGCGCTCTCATAGAAGCGCGAAGATCTCAATTAGGGGTATAAATGATACATTAGTATTCATAAGTTATTTCGGATTCGATTCGAAAAAAATTCGAATTCGGTTCAATTATTGTCGAGTGAGCTCGAGCTCGAGTAGCTCGATTTATCGATCGAGTCGAATTTGAGTATTTTTATATCTGATTCGAGTAGCTTGCGAGCCTAATCGAGCTTTTATATTTAAATATATGTTTATTATTTTAATTAATAAAATATTTCGAGTTCGAATTCGAGCATAAATAATCGAACTCTTGTCGAGTATACGAATCGAGCTTATTTTTACATATTAATCGAGCTTAATCGAGTGAGCTTGAGTAGCTCGAATTCGATCACAAATCGAGCTCGAGCTTCAAAAATAAAATTCGATCGAACTCAAATAAAGTATCGAACCTCAAATTATGAGTCAAGTTCGAGCTCGAGCTTCTCACTATTCCCCTCGGCTTGGCTCGTTTACAGCCCTAATCTCAACGACAGTGTCAAAGGCTCTAAAAAGAGAAGGGAGAATTCTGGAACTATCTTTAGACTGTTAGCTTTTAGAGCCTCTGGACTCTCTCCGTCTTCACCTTTAAATTCCTGTAGTTTCAGATCACTTTGCATTAATCAGAGAAAGACCTTCAACCATGTGCTAATTGCTTAACTCAAAAGCTCAAATTTTCCTCTCAGCTAATCTCGCAAACCATGAAAGACGATTTCGAGTTCCCAACCGCCAACAACATGGATGAAGAAGAAGAAAATATGGACATCCCACAAGATGACCCCGTTAACCCAATCCTCAAAGTTGGTGAGGAGAAAGAGATTGGGAAAAATGGACTGAAGAAAAAGCTGCTTAAGGAAGGTGAAGGATGGGAGGCCCTCCAATGTTGATGAAGTTAAAGGTAATGGCTCTCTTTCTTCTTCTTCCTTCATTGCTTTGGTTGTCCTTTTTCCTTTAGGATTTTTTTTTTTCGGGATAAGTTATATTTTATTTATCCAAAAGAAGCAATAAAATTACTACAGTACATACACTCCATAGATACAATTAAATCATATTCTAATTATTATGCAATATAGCTTTATTTATATTTCAAGCATCACACAAAACTTTGTTGATTGGGTCAACAGCAATTGAATGCAATTTACATAATCGAGTCCTAATAGTTTCCTTAATCAGCTCATACATTTATTCTTCTGTTACTTCTTTGTTCTTGAATTTTTTAAGTTTATGGGTTTGTTGGTTTTTTTGCAGTGCATTATACTGGAACTTTGCTTTATGGAACCAAGTTTGATTCCAGCCGGGATAGGGAGACTCCTTTTAAGTTCAAGCTTGGCCCAGGTGAATAATTTTACTCATCTAATTTTCTTTTATTTTAAATGCATGTTCAGCTTCATTTCTTAATGAATTTAGTTACCTCTCTGTTAAAGCTGGTGTTCTTATCAAGGAAGTGTAAATCACTAATTCTTAAGTTCGAAGTTTAACTCCTTATTTGTTTTCAGAAATCACTGTTCCGAGTTCTGATTTTCAAGTGTTTCTGTCATACATTTATGTATTTATTATTATAAAGGGTTAATGTGTGATTTAGCTCTTGAATTATATCACTTTTCACAATTTAGTACCTATAAAAGAAAATTCATAGTTAGAGACTCGAATTTTGTTTTCGTCAAACATCACGTTTTTATTGGTTAGTATTTGTGATACCAACATTTGACTAACATCCTTAGTCAAAGGTGTAAAATGCTTGATGAAAACAAGTACGATTAGAATGAATTTTTTTTATAGGTACTAAATTGTTAAAGTAGTATATTTTAGGTGCCAAATTACATACTAACATATTGTACAGTCATATCGCTAAGAAGGTGACTCCCCATATCTTTTTGAAACTGCCTAGCATTTCTGAATAGTCCTTGCAACTTACCCTTTTGATAATAACAGTGTAATAACTTAATAAAGTCTGATGAATTTTGTGATAATCATAGAATAATGAGTTGGATGATATATGGAATACTTAATGAATGCTTGTTTTTTTAAAAATTGTTGGCATCAACTATATTCTTCTTATCAAATCTGAATTTAGATAGGACTAAGTTTTAAGATCTTTTTCATGTCTGATGCCTAAGATCTGTGTTCGATTGAAGCCGTGTAAAATATATTACTGTCTGGTATGATATTTGGATGTCTGTCTTTCCTGGAAGCATTGAGAGAACAAGTGAAATCTTTCAAATTTCAACAGTTCAACGGAGATTTTCGTTGACTGTTTTGGTTGTGGAGTGTCTGTCTGTAACAGCATGAACTGCATATGCTCACTTGTTTCTCTCCTTAAATTGCACGACAAGTAATCAAGGGCTGGGATGAGGGTATCAAAACAATGAAGAAGGGTGAAAATGGGACAAGTAACGTGCAATCTTAATAATGCTGCTTGCAAATTGAAACTCAAAGATTACAAGCAGGCTGAGCAACTGTGCTCTAAGGTTGTTAGCTTTATTGGCATTTAGAATTTGTCTTGATGAAATGTCAATGTTAATTCACTCATGCTGACAGTTAGGCATGTGTGATTTTATAGGTGTTAGAACTTGATAATAGAAACGTGAAAGCAGTATATCTAAGGGCTCAAGCATATATTCAACCTGTTGATTTGGATTTGGCAGAGGTGGATATCAAAAGGGCCCTCGAGACTGACCCTGATAACAGGTTTTTCTCTACTGCAAACTGTTTGTTATATCTGAATATGGTTACTTTAGTGATTTATCCGAGCGCAAGTCACTACATCCTGCCTTGTATGATTGTGAGCTGGATGGGAATGTATCTTGCATAAATGTTCTGGGGGAATATTTGCTTTGCCGCATTTGGGAAATACTAGATACAAGGACTATAAAACTGAAGTGGAAAGTACATGTAGGATAAGAAATCTGGTTGCATCATCTTTGGCCTCATGTTTTCACCAGTAAGTTGTTTTATTCCAATTGTTGTGAACTTGTGACTACAGTTGAAGTTAATTTATGTTTGCGTTGATACCAGAGATGTGAAACTGGAGTACCGAGTCCTAAAGGAGAAAATCGGGGAGCACAACAAGGATTCACAATTTTATGGCAACATGTTTGCAAAGATGAACAAGTTAGAGCAAGCAAAGGTAGCAAAACAGGAGCCAGCACCAATGGTCATAGACAGCAAGGCATGATGGCATTTGCCTCAAATCCCCCTTCCCCTCCATCCTGCCTCCCTTTCTTCCTTCCCAATGTTATAGAAGAGTAAAGGTGGAGTATTTGTTCTAAAATATATTACCATAGAATAGTAAAAGGTTCAGATAGTGCTAATCACTTGGTGTGCAAAGTCATCCATGAAGTTCTTCTAATGCATCTAAACAGGGATTCAAATAACGGTTTGATAGCGGAATAGCGGCCGCAAAATTGCGGTAGCGCTGCCTTCCACCACCGTTAATAGATAGAAAACGGTTGAGAAATTCATTCACAACAAAAACGGAGAGTAACGGCCGCAAAATAAAGGCGTAACGGGCAATAGCGACAATAACGGACCGTTATTGTCGCTATTCCGTTTTTCTACTCACGGATCTAATAATTCTAACAAAAAAATAAAATTTTAAGCCTGCAAAATAAAACAACAAACCTGCAAAAGTAAAAGTAAAAGCCAACTCAAAAAATAAAGCTCACAATCTCAGATCTTTATCATCAAAAGAAATTTTAAAACGAGCTAGAAAACAGATTAATTATTTCAAGTTTCAACTTTCAACCATTCAAACGGTATTTTCGGCATTCAAATTCAAATCAACTTCAAATTTTCAATCAACATTCAAGATCAAACAAGGTAAGAAAAGAAAGTTAAATTACCTTTTTTTTTTTGTAAAATTTTTGTAAAATGATCTGTTGTATTTTATGAGAGTTTGAAAGACGAACGAGATATCTGTAGATACTAGGTAAGTCAGCAAATGGTAGTGATAAAGGGATGTGAGAGAAAATGAGAGATGAAAAAAAAAAAATTTCTGGAAAGCCAGAGAAGGTAAGATGCAAGAAGAAGAAGATGAACAAAAAAATGGAGCGTTTCTAGAAGGGTTTGTTAGAAAGAATTAAACAATTTGATATATTAGGCACATGGAGAGATTGGATAGGGTGGGGAGGATTGGGTGTGGTGGAGTGTTGGGGGGGAAGGTGGGGAGGGATTGGGTGTGGTGGGGCGTTGGGAGGAAGCTGGGGAGGGATTAGGTGTGGTAGGGTGTTTGGAGGGTGGGATTGAATTTTTTTATTTAATTTTATAATTAATTTTTGAAAATTTTTTAGATAAAATTTAATTAGTAGTTTTGAAAATTTATAATTAATATAATATATAGATATTTTAAATGAAAAATTTTGATAAATTTTTTTGTATAAGTTAGATGAAAAATAATATTAAAATTAAATATTATATTTTGATTGTGTTATATATTAATTTATAATTTTGTATATGAATTTTAATTTTTTTTGTTGTTTTGATATTTATATTATTGTCAATTCTTTTGATATTATATTAATTCTTGTTATTTTTGTGTAATTATTGAAGATTGTGTTTATTATATAATTATTAAAAGTTGTTTGTGATAAAAAATTTTATATCAATTATTGTATCAAAAAAATTAAGTTACTTAACAATTTAGCATTTTATGATCTATTACTCTTATTAAGATTAAAACTAAAAAATAAAAATATAGGTTTGAAAATTTTATTAAAATATAAGTTTGAAAACTTTTAATTTTTGAAATTTTTTTTAGATAAAATCTAATTAGAAGGATTGAAGATTTATAATTAAAAAAAATAAGAGATTAATAATTTAATATGATATACATAGATATTGTAGATGAAAATTATTAATAAATTTTTTATATAAGTTAGACAAAAATTAATTAAAATTAAATATTATATTTTAATTGTGTTAGATATTAATTTATAATTTTGTATATAAAATTTAATAATTTTTTTTTGTTGTTTTGATATTTATATTGTTGTCAATTCTTTTGATATTAGATTAATTTTTATTATTTTTATGTAATTATTGAAGATTGTATTTGTTATATAATTATTTGAAGTTATTTGTGATAAAAAAATTAATATCAATTAGTGCATCAAAAAGATTAAGTTATTTAATAATATTCTTAAGATTAAAAACTAAAAATTAAAAAATTTAGCATAAAATCAATTTTTAATGATGTGATAAGTAATATTAATATTTGTAAATATAAGTTTATTTTGTTTTTATACAAAATAGTAAGTATGCCACCACGTGAAGAGTTTTCGAGTAAAGGAGTAGAGGGCGCGCCAAGTGATGATATAAGTTGGCATTTTGGAACACCTGTGCCAAATACAAGAGGAAATGTTTCATGTAAACTTTGTGGTAAAGTTGTAAAAGGAGGAATAACACGTTTCAAAGAACACATTGCTCATAAAACTGACAATGTTGCACCATGCCCCAATGTTACTGGTATGTTATGTTTTTTTAATTTCTTTGAAAATATTATTGTTAATTTCTTAATAAAAATTATAAAATTACATAAGCATGTGCAACTAATTTTCTCTTTTTTTTTAATTATATTATTAATAGGTATAGTAAGAGAAAGTATGATGAAACTCCTTCAAGAAAGTAAATAAAAAAAGGCTGACAACAAAAGAAGAAAAAATGAATTTTTATCACAATTAAGAGGGAAAGATGATTATGAAAGATTTATTGATGAAGATATTGCTACTAGACAAGCCGTGCGAGATAGTATCCAATCACAACATGAGTGACACAGAAGATAAGAATTCAGACAAAGAACTAGTGGTTGGAGTAACATATATGAAGAAGGACGAAGCCTTCATGGTTCAGTTGCTGAATATTTTGAAGAAAGAACAAGGAAATCAACTCCAAATGAGTCTAAATTTTCATTAAGGGGAGCTGTTCCTGAATTGGTTAGAAGTAAAAGTTCAAGACAACTAAAAGTAAGTGATTCATTTCTAAAGACATTAAGAAGAAAAATGGGTGAATCAGTATCAAAATTTTTGATATATGATCGACTTCCTTTTCAATTAGCAAATTCCCCATTGTTGCATAATTTGATTTCTATGACAGCAGAAGTTGGCCAACATGTAAGACTTCCAACACATTATGAGGTCTCAGATGTGTATTTAGAGTCTGAGTATCAACAAGTTCATGAATGAGTTAATGGATTAAAAGCTTATTGGAATGAATTGGGTGTCACTTTGATGTGTGATGGTTGGACCAATAGTTTGAATCAAATGCATATCATTAATTTTCTTGTTTACTGTAGTAAAGGGACTATTTTTTGAAAATCTGTAGATGTCTCAAGTGTTTGTAGTAGAGATACAAACTTTAATACAGATTATTAGATGAAGTTGTGAAAAAAATTAGAGAAAAATACATTGTTCAAATAGTCACTGATGACGAGATAACACTTAAGGCCGCAGGAAAAAGACTAATGGAGAAAAGAAAACATTTGTATTGGACAGTATGTTCAGCTCATTGTTTGGACTTGTGCCTTGAAGATATTGGGAGGAAAAAAATGAGGCAAAGGTTTTGGATGATGCAAAGAAAGTAACTTGTTTTATATATAATCACATTTGGACTGTTAATTTGATGAAAAAATATACACAAGGGAAGCAAATACTTCATCCTGCTCTTACCCGATTTGCACTCATTTCATACAATTAGAAGAAATAATGAGGCAAAAGCAAAGCTTGAGAGAGATGTTCAATTCAAAGGTTAGTACTTAGTAATTAGTACAATTATTTAAATCTAGCATCTTTTTATGATATTATTGTTTTAAAATATTAATTTAAAATATATTACTCTAAAAATTTATTGATGAATATATAGGAATTTAAAGATTCAAAATGGGGACAACAAAAATCAAGACCTGCTTATGAAGTCAAAAAAATCATTTTGGAAAAAGATTTTTGAAAAAAAGCAGGTGATATAATAAAAGTTTATGAGCATTTGGCAAAAGTGTTGCGCCTTGTGGATGGTGATGAAAAACCAACAATGGGCTTTATTTACGAGGCTGTGGATAGAGCTAAATAAGCAATTCAACAAACTTATCGTTATTCTGCTGAATATGAAAAGATTATTGACAATAGATGGAGTTTCATGCACTCTGACTTTCATTCAGCTGGTAAGTAAACCAAGAATATAGATGGTATTTAAAAAATATGTTTATTTTTTATACTTAAATTGCTTATATATTTATTTTTTATTACTTTAATATAATATTGTTATAAATTATGTTTATGTTACTATCTAAATCCACAATTTCAATTTGGAGTGGAACATTCTGCAAATGTATTTAAGGAAACATTAGAAGGTATAAAAGCAATTATTGAAAGATTAGAACCTTCGATAGATACTCAAATCAGAATGATTAATCAAGTTAGTATTTAATACTATTTTATAACTTTAACATTTGTTTTGTGTATTAAAAATTAAATTATTTTTTATTTATTCATTTATTATTGTATTTTCAATCGATGTAGTTGTTATTATTTTGAGACAAGCATGAAACATTTGGTAGTCCACAAGCACAAAGAGCTTGAAAGCAAATGAATCCAGGTAAATAGTAAGTTAAATAATTATAATTTATTTATATTATTTAATTGTATAGCCAATTGAAATTTAATTTAAATAATTTTATACAGCTGAGTGGTGGATGATATATGGCACTTGTGTTCCTGAATTACAAAAACTAGCAATCAAAGTGCTTAGTCAAACAACATCTGCATCAAATATTTTTGAAGATGATGATCCACTAACAGAATGGCTGCAAGAGAAAGAAAATCCTCTATTAGATGGTCAAAACTCTGATTGGTTGCCTGCAGATAATTCTGATAATGAAATGAATGTTGAACAATCACGTCAATCTCAAGAAAGGAATGTGTCTCATTCAAGTTCAAGTCCAACACCAAGTCAGAGTGATGATGGTGGTGGTTTAAGTCCAGATGGAGATGGTGATAGAGATGGTGATGGTGTGAATTTTAGTGATAATATGGATGCAAATCGACCTTACAGCCCACTTGGAGAAGAATTTAGGCTTGCTGCTACTGGTGTACTTTTTATTAATATGGCAGAATACGGAGGAAATCCATTTGCTAAATCTAGTGAGGGTCAAAGTGCACGTACAGCTCGATCAAAAGGAAAAGCAAAGAAGCACCACTATGAAATTTTTAGATGTTCTTCATCTTCAGGTGAGAGATCAAATTCTAGTAACTTTGAGTATAGTGAATCATCTGCTAGTACTCAAAGACATTACTATCCACCAGAACAACATAATTTTCAACCTCCTCATGGTTATCCACCTCCATATAGTTATTATCCATCTCAAATGTATCCTCTACCTCCTCAAATATATCCTCCACCTCAAATGTATCAGTTATCACAAATGTACCCTTTACCATAAATGTATCATCCTCAAATATATCCTCCACCTCAAATGTATCAAGAACAAAGGTCTCAGGGATGGAGATGGAGTCAACTTGGCTCTCAAAGTAAAGATAGAGAATCTGATCCTCCTCGTCATTCTACCATATGGTAAATTTGAAATATGTATCAATAATTGTAGTTGATGGAATTTGAATTTATTATATTTTTAAGTTTGTAATTTTATTAAATTAAATGCTTGGTATTTAACATATTATGTTTTGTTAATATTTGATTTGTCTAGAATTAATATTGAATATGAATTTGGCCAAGAAAAATTTTATGGATAAACCAAATATGAATGCTTTTTATAATCTAAATAAAATTGTGAATAATTTTTTTAGAAAATAAAAAATATAGTGTCATAAACTAGTTTTAAAATCATTGAATAAGAGTTTTTATAATTATAATTATAATTATTACATTTTATAATAAATTATGCAAAAAAAAAAAAAATTTCACGACCGTGATGACCGCAGTGACCGCAATTATCTCCGTTATATCCGAAAACGTGACAAATGCTACGCGACTGAAAACGTGACCGCGACCGCTATTTAAATCCCTGCATCTAAACAGGTTTGCAGATTGCTGGTTATTTTGGTTTGCCTCTTTCTCATACTTTCCATGATCACTAGCTTAATTTGGCAAAAATGGTCAGATCCCCTGGTAGATCACGTGGCCATGTAATGTTCAAAGTTTGTGCTTTAAGTGCATGTTGTATTTGCAGCTGAAAAAAGCTTGATCAATTATCTTAACCACTTTGTATAAGAATGTTCAAGTTAAAGATAACAATTGTATTATCTAATATTGTATTATGACCCCGGAATTTGTTTGGTTTATCTTTGTTAATTTTTGTTTCAGAAAGTTGGTTTCTTAAGGAGGGAAGACGATTGCATTGTTTAACGTTTTTCCTTTTTTAATTATAAGTTACTTGGTGTATCCTTACACAAGTAACTACTTTTACATATGTAATTTTATATTTTTTTGGAGCTTTATAGAATACATATAAGCTATATATATAATTGTAAACAAATTGCATGTGAACCAATTTTTTTTATATATATTTGTAATTTATTTGTTTAATTAATAAATTTTAAAATATTATTTATGGTTGTTTGTTAAATTTAATAAATAAATATAAACTTAAAATTAATTTGTAGTTTTTTTTAAGGTCGAGAAAATAAAAAATTAATTTGAAATTAAAGTATTTAGATTGATTTATATTTAAATTTTTTGATTCAAATAGATGTTTTAATTAAATTCAAATCGATTTTAAATAACGAAATAAAAAAATTAAAAATATTCTAATCAAATAGAATTATATTTTTATTAATTTTTATATAAATATAAATTTTATAAAATAAAAATAATTTTTCATATTTAAATAAATTTAAATATATTTAAAAAAATATAAAAAAAATAATAGAATATTTAAAAGTTAATTTAAAAAACTGATAAACCAGATTGAATTTGGATCAATTTGATTTAAAAAAAGATTGAATCCTTTTTTGAAATTTTAAAATATTATACAATATGGAGAAAATAAAAGGCAAAAAAAAAAAAAAAACGAATTCGATCCTTCATCATCTACAACTATCCTTGAATGATAAGACCATTTCTTTGAGCTTTTTGGAATCAGAGAATCGAAAGCTGATGTATACATGATCCAGAAAGCACAAATCACAATCCTTCTCTTTCCCAGCAAAGATATATAGATTATTTGTAAAACAAATAGTTGATTAGCATTATTTATTCCTTTATTGCACGTTCAAAGACTTATTATACATGAAAATCACAGGTTAAAACCCACACTCAAACACAAAAATCCAAACCAAAAATGCCATAAAACACAAAACAAACTTGGGAATGACCATTACAACGCTACAGATTCAACACAAGCAAACCCCTAACCTTTTTGAGAATAAGGGGAAAAGCTGAGCAATTCCCTGGAATGAACCCAAGGTTTCACCACAACCACCGATTCAAACGTCCTGGAAAGCCCATTGTGCATGGCCTCAATCTTCAGATAGTACTTGATCCCAGATACCACCTGTTTCTGAGCCTCCACAACCTGAGAAAAAACCAACTCCGTCCCTCTATTACTCCTCAAACGCCCCTGCATCCTGTTATATTCTTCCACGGAAAACCTCCCAAGCTTTTGCACCTCCTTGTTCGTCTTCACATCGCTTATTTTCGTTTTCCCTCCCACCGCCGTTCCATAACCGTTAACCAACGTGAAAGACAATGTTATTACGAACAACAAAGAGATAGTTATCAGCTCAGTTTTCGCCATCTTTTGGTGCTTCAGTTTTTTTTATGTAATATGATTGTGACGGTGGGGTATTGGGGTTATGGTGTTATATAGAGAGAAAACCGAAAAAGAAAGCGTTTCGTCACGCAAATTAAGGTGGTGAAATGGGCTGACAGGGGTGGCGAGCGAGGCAGAAGAGAGCATCGACGTCGTGCGGCGTATTTTAGACGCAAGGGAAAACGACATGACAGGGCCGTCATTTATGGGACAATAGTGAGCTAGCGTTTTCCGACGGAATTGTTCTTTTTTTGTCAAATTGTGCTAAGGTTTTTTGTTGCGTACTGCTTTTTCTGCTGGTTTTTGACGCAAAAAAACATCACATGAAATCATGAATGAAGGGCCTTGATTCTTATCGTCTCGGGCATTGTTTCATTGCAGTTAGGTACTTGGTGAGTGGCAATGGCATTACGTATTTGTGATAGTGGACTCAAGGACACCTGTATAAATAGACGGACAAGTGCCCTTTGCGTCCTGCCTTCAACCGTTACATCTTTCGATAATATTAAAATTCGAATATTTATATTATTTAATATTATTACCTTTTTTTTTATATTATGTTTATATTATATTGTCATACTATAAGAAGGATGGGTGAGTGTGAAAAAAATAAAGGAAATGAAACAAATAATGAAGAAAGAAATGGAAGGCAATTACAAAACAATTACTTATACTAATTTTTAGATTTTTTTTTCCTTGTCCTGCCATTTGAATTGAATTGACATCTGGCTATCTCACTCTAACAATAATTTAAGTATAGACCAATTAAAAAAATTGGCTTAATTGACCACTTGACAATAATGTAATGGCTTAATTGAAAAGAATAAAAGTACAATGGTTGAATCTCAAATTTAATAACAGTAAAGTGGCTAATTGACTTAAAAGGAAAAGAAAAAGAAGCCCAAGAATCTGGGCCGTCAAAGAAAAACAGTGTCGTATCAAAAGTGGGCTCTTGAATGGGTCCACGTAGGTTTATTTAATTATTAAAAAAAACGCTCCAGATCCAACATAATTTCAAAATAAATAAAAATAAAAATCCCCAAATTCAAACTCTTTTGTTCCCTCTAACGGCTACTTTTCTCTCACTTCCACTCTTCTCTCTTTCTCTCCATCTCTCACGCTTTCTTGCCCTAATCTTCCCCTTTCTCGCCCTTTTTCCTCTCTTTTCCTTTCTGTCCAAACAAACAAAAAAAATGAAGCATTTCATGTTACCAAGAAACACGGTCTTGAGAGAGCAGATGGAGAACCCTTCTTCCCCAAACCTTACAC
Organism: Durio zibethinus; assembly: GCF_002303985.1. The sequence goes on along the minus strand of NW_019168026.1, from coordinate 12,091,911 downwards.
CTTCTAAATCCAAACGGAAACACCAAAAATCATCCAAAGAAAACGCACCGCCGCCAGATCCCAACTCCCAACCTTCCCCCGCCGCAACCGCAACGGCCAAGATCAAGTGTCCGTTGCCACCTCGCCCGCCGTCCTCCAACCCTCTCAAGCGCAAACTTTATCCGGAAACCCTCCCCGAAAACGCCGTCTCAGGAATCTCCGATTCCGGTGTCAAGGTATTTCCTTTTTTTTTTTTTCTGAATTATGGAATTTATTAGATTTCAAATATTGACTCCCTTTTATTATTATTCTTTAGGTGGTTGTACGGATGCGGCCGCCAATTAAAGAAGAGGAAGAAGGGGAAACAATAGTTCAGAAAATTAGTAATGAATCTTTGAGTATCACTGGACAAACCTTCACGTTTGACTCAGTGGCCAACACGGATGCAACTCAGGCACTGATGGGCTTACTTTTTATTTATTTCCCTCTGTTTAATTATTTCTGTAAAACCCTAAATTTTGTTTCTTTTTTAACTGCAGCTAGATATCTTCCAGCTCGTAGGAGCACCTCTCGTCGAAAATTGTCTTGCTGGGTTTAACAGCTCGGTGTTTGCTTATGGCCAGGTACTTGCTTCTTCATTGAATTACTTTTGAACTGGTTTATAACTTTTCAATTTGTGTGTCTGAATAAAATGGTTTTCGCTAGACTGGAAGTGGAAAGACTTATACGATTTGGGGTCCAGCCAACGCCTTGTTGGAAGAAAATTTATCAAGTGATCAACAAGGCTTAACTCCCCGTGTGTTTGATCGACTCTTTGCTCGTATAAATGAGGTAAAGGTTTCAATATATGTTCGTCAATGAATGCACTGAATGTTTATGTTATGAGTGGACCATTTTCAATGGTTTGTTGTGCTTCAACCTTCTATTTTGTAGGAGCAAATCAAGCATGCTGATAAACAACTCAAGTACCAATGTCGCTGTTCTTTTCTTGAGGTAGAGTTGATTGACTTATTGTGGTACTAGATTTTGATATAATTGGACTGTTTATCTTTGTTTTATTCTTATTCCTTACCACTTGCTTTTCAATTTCCTTTTGCAGATCTATAATGAGCAAATCACGGATTTGTTGGATCCAAATCAAAGAAACCTGCAGGTAGAATGAATAATTATAATTAACTTTTCAATTCTTTCTTTTTGGGATGAAAATTTTTGGTTTTCTTAGACTGTTTTATGATTTTCATCCAGATAAGAGAAGATGTAAAATCTGGCGTCTACGTTGAGAATTTGACGGAGGAGTATGTAAGTTCGATGAAGGACGTGACTCAGCTGTTGATAAAGGTTTGTTTTTATTTTTATTTTTATTTTGCCAATGCTTTGAATGCTAACATTCAACTTTTCTTGATAGAAAAGGAACACTTTTATGCATGATTTCTTATTAGCTTGATCCATTTATTCCAGTTTGGTAAAAGTGGATTTGAAACTTAACTAAGTTTGATTCAAATAATTAAATTTAGAAGCTTCACACAAATGATGCAGGGATTATCAAATAGAAGGACAGGTGCGACTACTATCAATGCCGAAAGTTCCCGTTCACATTGTGTTTTTACTTGTGTTGTTGAGTCTCGATGTAAGGTAATAATGGTTTGAATTTCATGTGCTTTATTTATTTGTTTCTAATATTTATGTTTGAGCTAGCATATTTCTTGTTGGATTACAAGTTTTTCAAAACCAAATCGTGGCATCAAATCACTAACTTGGGCAGCTTTGCAAACCAGAATTTTCTTAAATTCCATGTCCTTTTTTATTTGTCACATTTTGTAAATAATAAAATCACAAGGATCATGATCTGCAGAACAACTGGAAAATATATCATATTTTCACGAGTTTTTCTCTCCCAATTATACTTGAGGATTCTGAAGTACTCTCTGTTCTTACAGAGTGTGGCCGATGGTGTAAGTAGCTTTAAAACAAGCCGAATAAATCTCGTTGATCTAGCCGGTTCGGAGAGACAAAAACTAACTGGTGCTGCAGGGGATCGCTTAAAGGAGGCAGGGAATATTAATCGTTCACTCTCACAACTTGGGTATGCTTTTCGTATCTTTTCTTTCATATGCATGTCTTATTTCACGTGCATCTTATATTGAATCTCTAGATTCAACTTTTGGTTGTTACTTTATTGTTCAAAAAGTAGATCTTCCAACTTTGACTACAATGTGATACATCTGCAATTCGGAATCTTTTTAGATTTCAATAGTTCGCAAATGTGGTATGGAGCATTGTTGAGCTCCAAAATGTGAGAATACAATAAAAAATGAGTTAATGTAATAGAGCAAATGCGTGTCCAAACCTTTAAAGAAAACTACTTTTAGCATATTTGTCTAAAAGGTGATTGTCTTCCTAGCTGGAAAAAAAAGTGATTTAGCCAATTACAGTTTCAGAAGAAGGTGATACAGAAAAAAGAAGCTACAGAAAATAAAAAAGGCTATGTAATACAAGTGATGGAGACAATTGCTCAATTCAGATTCAATTCTACCATGTTTTCTTGCCTCTTTGTTGCTTCAGCATGTTTTCATGGATGTGTCAAGAGCACACACTGCTAGATTTTTCCTAATTTTACTTATTATTTGGAGTTCAGGAACTTGATAAACATTCTTGCTGAAGTATCCCAAACCGGAAAGCAAAGGCATATCCCCTACAGAGACTCCAAGTTGACATTTTTATTACAGGAATCTCTTGGTGGCAATGCAAAATTAGCAATGGTCTGTGCAATCTCTCCAGCACAAAGGTAACAAGACAACAACTGCCCTTATTTTGTTTAAGATTTTCTTCCCCCCCCCCCCCCCCCAGGCAAGGGAAGTTTACTTGAGTCAGTAATGCAGCTGTAAGAGCGAAACATTCAGCACACTACGATTTGCTCAGCGTACAAAGGCAATCAAGAACAAGGCAGTCATTAATGAAGTGATGCAGGATGATGTAAATTTTCTGCGTGAAGTGATTCGGCAGTTGAAGGTATATTCTAATTATCAGTTTTTTTTTTTTCCATGAGTTATGCAATGAAATGTGTGAATATGAAAATTGTGGAGGGAACCATGCAGGATGAACTCCAACGAATGAAAGCTAATGGAAACAACCAAACTGATCCAAATGGAAGTTACTCAACTGGATGGAATGCCCGTAGGAGCTTGAATTTGTTAAAATTTAGCCTCAATCATCCAAGGACATTACCTCATATTGATGAAGATGGTGATGAGGAGATGGAAATTGATGAGGAAGCTGTCGAGAGTCTTTGTGCTCAAGTAGGCCTGCAATCAGCAGATATATATCGCTGTTCAAATGAAGTGACCAAACCAGAGATAATTGAATCAGATTCAGGAAATACCACCTCTGAAAATGGATGTGCTCATGATCTATTGCCTAACACATTTGAATGTGTCAAAGCACAAGACACTGAGGATACTGATGTAAACATGGAGGAAGAAATATCTGAAGAGACTAAAACCTCTGAAATTATGATTGTTGGTTCAGTTGAACCTGCTACAAACATGCCAAACGTTGTTGATGCTCATGAAAGTGTCAAAGAGAATCCGGGCGGACCAGGCCAGCTAACTGTTGAAACAACTGATGGGGATTCTTCTGTGATTCTTAAATCCCCAACACCAAGTGTCTCACCTAGAGTGAACCAGAGTAGGAAGAGTCTGAGGACATCATCAATGTTCACTGCTTCGCAGAAAGATCTTAAGGATGATGGCCCAGAGGCTATGCGTGTACCTTTCACACCAACTGAACATTTGGCAGCTAGCCTTCATCGTGGTCTTGAGATTATTGATAGTCACCATCGAAGTTTAGCATTGAGGAGATCACCATTCCGTTTTTCATTAAAACCTGCTGACTCTAAGCCAATCCTTGCAGCTCATAAAGTCGATGCCGGAGTTCAAACTTTTCTTCCAGATTATGAGATTCAAGAAGAAGAGCCAGTAGCATTTCTATGTGGTAATTGTAAAAAGAGAACAAACATGGAGGGGAAAGAGGACAATGAAAGCTCTAACATGCAGTTAGTCCCTGTTGATGAGTCAGAGTCTGCTGAGAAAACCAAGAAGCAAGTTCCAAAGGTAACAAGTCTCAAGTTCTAGCTTTTCATATTATAGCTTCTACATGATTGACCTTTTTCTTACCTTGTATTGCACAGGCAGTGGAGAAGGTTTTGGCTGGATCTATCAGGAGAGAAATGGCTCTTGAAGATTTCTGTGCCAAGCAAGCTTCTGAGATAATGCAGTTAAACCGTTTGGTAGGTTTCTTAGTAATTTTACTCGCAGCTAATGGTGGCTATTGTCATTGCGAATTGTTGATGTTATAGTTATTGGCTATTATTTACAGGTGCAACAGTACAAACATGAGAGAGAGTGCAACGCCATTATAGGGCAGACAAGGGAGGATAAAATTCTTCGCCTTGAGAGCCTTATGGATGGTGTTTTACCTACGGAGGAATTCATGGAAGAAGAGCTAGCTTCCCTCACACATGAGCACAAGGTGTTTGTTTGTTCTTTTAAGGTTTTTTAGATTAACGTTTTTATTTGCATCTGTATCTCACCTATTGCCTACAGCTTCTGAAGGAGAAATATGAGAACCATCCTGAGGTTTTAAGAACAAAGATTGAGTTGAAAAGAGTTCAGGATGAGCTGGAGCGCTTTCGAAATTTTCATGATTTTGGTGAGAGGGAAGTGTTGCTAGAAGAAATTCAGGATTTAAGAAACCAGTTACAATATTATATAGACTCTTCTTCCACATCAGCTCGAAGACAAAATTCTTTACTGCAGTTGACATATTCATGTGAGCCCAATATGCCTCCACCTCTAAGTGCAATACCAGAGACAAATGAGGAGAGTACTGAAGAGAAATTTGAACAAGAGAGAATTCGGTGGACTGAGGCAGAGAGCAAATGGATTTCTCTTGTAGAGGAATTAAGGACTGAACTTGATGCTAGCCAATTGCTGGCTGAAAAAAGGAAGCAGGAACTAGATATGGAGAAGAAATGTGCAGAAGAATTGAAGGAAGCAATGCAGATGGCTATGGTGGGACATGCAACAATGCTTGAACAGTATGCAGATCTTGAAGAAAAACACATGCAATTGCTTGCAAGGCATAGGAAGATTCAAGAGGGAATAGATGATGTTAAAAAGGCAGCTGCTAGGGCAGGGGTCAGGGGTGCTGAATCTAAGTTCATAAATGCCCTTGCTGCTGAAATTTCTGCACTGAAAGTGGAAAGGGAAAAGGAGAGGCAATATCTTAGGGATGAGAATAGAGGACTCCAGGCTCAATTGAGGGATACTGCTGAAGCAGTCCAGGCTGCAGGCGAATTGCTTGTACGGTTAAAAGAAGCAGAAGAAGCTGTGGCTGCTGCTCAAGTAAGTAAAGTTACTTATATGTTTTCATCAACTTTAACTTCTCTGCTTGATATTAAGATTTTTGTTACATATTAAGTTTTCATCCCAAAATGAAAACTGGTAGCTAAGCTGGGATAACTATTGGATTGGAATTTTAGATGTTAAAGTGTCTGTTCAGTCTGTCATGTTACTTTTAATGGTTATGATGCAAGAGTAAAGTAGCAAACATTGTCGTTCAATTTTTTTATTTTCAAATTAAAATTTTGATGGGACAATATCAGAGTTCAAAAGTGACAAGATGAGTGGATAGAGGGAGTGTGATTAGTTTTGTTGTGAAAATTATTTGCTTTCCTTCATTTTACAAATAAGCACTCTCAGTGTTGTCTCTCATATATCTGTATTTATGTATTGATATATGTTCTTTATACATTGCCTCGTGATAAATAAATTTTGTTGTAAACCCTGCTAGTCAACTATAACAAACATATATTATTATTAGTATTTGCCAATGCAAAGCCCCTTAAACCATGCTGCCTTTGACAAAACATCCATTTATGAGGCTCATGAGGTCTCAATTAACTTTTGGATATAAATTATGATTCAGAGATCTAACCTCAAGTTTAGAATGCACAAGCTAATATGTCAAGAAGTTGCTTTTAAAGCTGAGATGGGTTTATATCTTACATGTTTACCTCATATAATAGTTGCTCAGAGAACTTCTTGGTGACGCTTGTGTCATCATCTGGTTACTCTTTGGTTCTTTTATTGGAAAGGTAAACAAATTGATGAAAAGGTAAATGGACATTTTATGTACACATTTTGTACAGAAAAAGTACTAAAAATTGAGGACTTCAACATTCCATTTAGTCAATTTCATCTGTATGTAATGCATAAAATTATTTTTTTCCTCTTTGGTGAAGGCTAGGAATTTCCAGATGAAATGCTTGTAATTTAAAATGCCGAGAATTCATAAATAACATAATGCTGTTAGACTAATCTTCCTCAATATCTCATAGTTTTCCATTCTCCCTCAAATACTTTTTCGGCATGCTGTGCAAGAGTGTACTTTAGATGACCAAAAGTCTTAAAACATACTACTGTCTTTTGCAGCAAATCATCTGTGTTAGATATTGTTTGGTTCAAAATTGTAGGGTGTTGGAACATATTACCGCTTTTTAGGGCTTTTGATTAATTTTTCCCTTAGTCTTGTATGTGGTAGGGAACACTTCACTTTGCTGGTCTAACTAGCAAAGCTACTTTGGGACTTGGGAGTGAATGTGAAGCTTTTAGCATTGTTCTCATTTCCTCCTGTTTTAAAATAATTGCAGAAGCGAGCAATGGAAACAGAACAAGAAACTGAGAAGGCTCGCAGACAGATTGATAAATTAAAGCGAAAACATGAACATGAGATCAGCACTCTTAATGAGCTACTCACAGAATCACGTCTACCTAAAAAAGCAATACAACCTGCTTATGATAATTTTGACATTGCCAGGTATGATGCAGGTGAGATCCGCGATGCCTGCGATCAGCAATGGCGAGAAGAATTTGAACCATTCTATAAAGGTGAAGATGGTGAGTTATCAAAGCTTGCAGAAAACTCATCCTGGTTCTCTGGATATGATCGTTGCAATATATAAATCACATTTAACTGCAGAATAGTGTATGTATTTTTACTAATAGTTTCTGTCATATAGCTTAAAAGTAGACTTGGCAATTCGTGTATTCTTCCCAAGTTTTACACGAAAATCATGTTATAATTTGTGTCAACATAGAAAACACAAAATGCATTTTTTGTTTTTGTTAAACCCATACATCTTTTGCTAAAATTTTAACCCATGTCACCTTCGTCTCTTTTTTTAATATATCATATTTGTGTACTGCTTCCATGGCGTGTTTTAAATGGTAAACTTTACTCCAAAGTTCTTTAAATTGCCAAGTCTACTCCAAAGTTAGACTAGTTCTCTTGCCAATCAAGGGGACCATTTTCCTGGTTCCCTTATTTGTTCTTTGTAATCAAATTCAAATTCTTTCATTTCTTAAGAGTTGAATGAATGATTTATTTCTTTTCACCATCTCTTGGCAACAAAATGTAACACAAATACGAGTAATATGTACACATTCAAGCACATAAACAAACATCATGGATCATATGTTTACTATCCATATTTCTTCCACATTCCACAATATGGCATTGCAGAGACAGAGAAATATAGATTTTTTTTTCCTTTTTGGGTGGAAAATTTAATGTGAACTATCTAATAAGATTGTCAATTTTAGTACAATAATAAAAAAAGAAGCAAAGAAAAAAATTGAGACACATTAACATAAACATGTTTGTAATCTTGCAACAAAATTGTAAGTGTAAAAACTTTTAGCGGTGTTTGGTTCTTGAATTTATATTTCAAGAGAAAAAGTAATTCTTAGAAAGTGTGAATTTCGAGGAAAAAGTGATTTTTTCTATAACGAGAATATTAGATTCTTGTGTTTAATTCGTAGAATTTCAGATTACGTAATAAATGCTTTTTACTATAATATTTTTCATTACATATGAATAACACGAGACAAATATTTTAATTGCCAATTATTAAACAACAAAAGTAAAGAAAATTTTCTTTTTTATTATGTTAAAAATAATGTGGTATATTATGAACAAAATATATATATGTAATAAAATTCAAAGACGTCCTTTTTTTCATTATAATCGCATTCTTTGACAAATAAAAATAATTAATTATAAACAACTATAACATTTTTGTTATATAAATGCAGTGTTTGATAACAAACATGACGTTTTATCACAATAAACGCAGTGTTTAGTAAAAAAATCAAGCACTATGTTTTGGTTTATAAACAAGCACACAAGTACCATATTTTGATTTTGTAGATATGTAATTTTGTTCAGAGCAACTTGGTCATGTTCAATTGCAATTAAGATTTGAATGTATCAATTTTGACCAATTTAAATGTTTTGATTTTGTTTTAAAAATTCGAGCTCATTTTTACATTAATTGAGCTTGATTTAATTTGATTTTAAGCTAGTAGGATTTAAAGACTCAACATAAATAAATATCAATTCTTTTTTGGAGCCTACAATGTGGCTCATTTAAAGGTCTAGAAAAAACCCAAACATGACCTTTTTTAAATGGCCCAAAACATGGTTTTTTGGACCTTTTGGACAAGACCAAAACAACCAAAAAAGAAAGAGAAAAGTGAAGAGGGTTTTGCATGCGATATTATTGAAACAAGAGGAAGGGAGCACATGTACTTTTATAAAAGGCAAGGTTAGGAGCTGATAAAAGAAAATGTGATGGGAGAGGCAGCCAAAAACACAAAAAAAGTTGATGATTTTTAGTAGCTAGAAAAAAAAAAAACACTTGACAAAAAGAAAGGCTGAGAGTCTATGATTAAAATAAAAAGACGGTCTGCTATAAAGAGACTAGCAGAAAAATGATAAAAACAAAAAAAAAAAAGATACTTGAGAAAGAATGAGTAGGATGGGTTTTTAAGCAAAAAAAAAGAGGTTTTTTAGAGGGGAGTTGGTTGAAAACAAAAGGTAAGAAAAGAAGGAAGTTGGAACAAAAAAAATAAGAGAAATAAAGCTTTACAGAAAAAAAAGATTTACATGCTAACTGTGTAGGAATAGAGAGTTAAAACATGAGTTTTCAATAATTAAGGATAGAGGAGCTGAAAAATGGTTTTTGAGGGAAAAACTAAAAATAGAAATAAGTTTTGTAAGGAAAAAAGAAAGGTTTTGGTAGTGAAAGAAAAATAAGTCTACTAGCGAAAAATAAGTCTACTAGCAAAAAAAAAAGGCTTAAGTGGGGAAAAACAAGAACAAAAAAAAAAAAAAAGCTTTGCAAATGAGAAATGTAAGAGCTTTCCTAAAAGTAAAAAACCAACCCTAGAGAACTAAAATGAAGGTAACCTTTTACTCTTTTTGATTGATTTACCAGCATGAAAAAAAAATTGACATATTTCTATATGGGGTTTACGGCATAGCATTACATTCATGTTTTCCATTTGTAATTTATAAGTATAAAGAAAACTGCTTGCTTTCCATGAAAAACAATCCATAAACATGGGTTGGTTATTGCATATGGGAACATTAAGGCTTCCTCTTTTTTTTTTCATATTTTTCAGTTGCTATGTTGAAAATATAGTCATTTCATTTAGAAAGTCCTAAACTTTCCAAGATAAAGGAAATGAAAAAGTTACTGTTACTCTTAAAAGATGAGCTTTCAAAAACGTAAAACCTTACCTATGAGTTCTTTGTTGAATTTGGTTTAGTTGATAGTTTTTTGAAAACTTATAAAAATGAAAGTTGACCATTTAAAGGTTATGGCATTAAGCAATGAAAATGAGTTTTTTTTTTAACAGTAGCATATAGTAGCAAAGTATCCAAAACAGGAAAAAAAGTAATCTATGCTGGGGTTTTTCTTTGCCTTATCATAGCTTGTATTTGTCATTTGTTCATAGTTGCTATGTGTGGATGCTTATGACTATTGTCTCGTTTTTCATTTATAGTCTGTATCTAGAGCCTTAAAGGTCTATCTTCCCATGTTTGCTGCTTTGTTCCTGATTTGTGAGTTATGTATATAGGTATGAGATTCATTTCTTTTCATGGTTGTTGGATCTGTGAGTTATGTATATAGGCATGAGATTCATTTCTTTTCATGGTTGTTGGGTCGGTTGTGATAGGTTTGTTGCATAAGTTTCATTTTTCATTTTATAAAAGCTTAGATTCTCATATTAAATGCATGCTTTTGAGTTGAGATAACAAAGGGAAAATCTTTTCTAAAGAAAATTTTGCCTATATGAAATAGTAGGTAAAGGATAACCTTTTTTCTTTTTCTTCTTAGACTTCGTGTATAACATTTCAAAGCCCCATTTTCAAATGTTAGGATCAATAAAGTCCATTTGGACTAGTGGTGAGATTAATTTATATGAGATTGAAAATAATAGTAGAAATGAGATTAATTATTGTAGTTGTGAGATTGATTATTATAATGGTAAGATTAAAATTAAAGATGGGATATGTATTTGAATGTAAAAGCAATGATCACAGTGAGGTGAAATATAATAAAAATATAAAATTACTATTAAAGACATTAGATTAAAATTATATTAATAAATTTTATAATAAATTTTATATTTATAAATTTAACAAATAATTAAAAATTAATAAAATTATTTTTTTATCAAATTATAAATTTGTTAAAAATTAATAATAATATATTTGTCCATAAATATACATATATATATAAGTGTAAATATATATTTATCCATTATTATAATTTTAAAAGTAAAAAAGGAAGAAAAAATGAAAAAGTTAGGATAATATTGGAAAAGAGAACTGTAATGGGCAAAAAACTTTCACTAGAAAAGGTAATGTTCGGTGTGAAAATGCGGTTCCGATGTGAATTCTTTGCAACAATTGTAGTACAATTTGTTACCAAAATATCTTACTAAGCTTGATTGCACAAAAAAATCATGATAATCATGTAGAAATGTGGCTCTAGTAACATCTAAATTCGACCTTAATGCTAAAAATGGATGCTTTACTTTAAAAATGAAAACTTTCAAAATGAAAAAGAAAAAAAAAAGGGTTTTGGGTTTCAGAATCAGTTTGGTGTTCTTTCGATGAAAAGCTTAAATTTTTTTTTTTTTTAGGATTCATATGTTGTTTTGGCTATAAAGCAGTAAGCTTTGTTTAAAAGTTACAAACTTTCTAAAGTTGAAAAAAAGGAAAATGTTTCACAAGGTCTTACGGTTTCAAAATTTGATTCACGAAGGTTATGGTGTGGTTTTTGAAAGATTGAAACTTTGTTTTAAGGCTCACTATCTTCAAAGATAAAGAAAAAAAAAATCTCAAAAATTTTCAAGCTATGAAGGAAAATAAGGTTTCAAAAAGTTTTAGGTTTCAATAATTATCCCAATGTTTGGATTTGATTGTGTCCATTTAGCATTATTGTTTGATGTCATGTGATTAAAGGTTTTTTTTTTTTAGCTATAACATATGAATGCAATAGATGGATTTACTTTGGTAATTTTTAATATTTGAATTATCTTATGTTTACTTAAATCTTCATTAGTTTAAGAAAAATGATTTTGACAATCATGCTAGAAGGAATTCAAATCATATTTTAAAAGATTTATTTTTTTCAAATTCTACCAAATGTTGGAGAATTAAAAAAAATATATCTTCACAAAATAAATAAAATAATAATAATAAATAATAAAAATATATTTATCATTGTTTATATTTGCCTTTTGTTTGTTTAATAACTTGTTACATGCATTAGCAATCTAAAATCATGTACATTATCATATTTAATTATATTCATGCATTTATATTTGACATTTGCATTTTTTAACGTTCCTCCAAAAAATCAATAAACATCCAATTTTTAGAAAAATTATGAAAATCGAGCTTGTTTAAAAAGTTTGCCTAAATATTATGATTTTTAGAGAGGTTCGTAAAAATTATGAAAAACCATAAACCCTAACCCAAAACCTTAAAACAATCTTTTAATCCTAAATCTATCCAAACTTGAAATCCAATCCAAACACCTGAAGCCATCTCAAATTTTAAAAGATTCATATAAAAGCCTTATATGAAGTAATTTGTTTTGCTGCCTAAACGATGGAGTATTTGGACAATTTTATTTCATTAAGTTTTTCATATAATTTCTTAACCTAAAGAAAATAATAAAATAAAACAATGAAAAAAGTACAAATAGGATCTTAAATATAAATAATCGTACCTAAATTCTACCTAGAGTTTGAGGAGTTCGAGTAGTCTCTTTATATTTAAGGATTTGATTCCAAAATTGCATTTCATTATCTTGCATGACATTCATTTGCACATTTTATTTTTAGATTATTGTATGGATCATTTTACATGCTCCTATTTTTAATTGTTACTATTGTTTCTTAATTAACTGTGGCATCATCCTTGTTTGCATAAAAAAAATTTTCATGAAAAATTTAGTTAAAAAATATAGATTTGAAAATAAAACTAAAATAGCATTCTAAGAGAAATAATTCTTAATTCTCTGCCTATATATTGGAGAGTCAAAACAATTTTCATATGTAAAGAAAATTATTTTTATTTTTAAGAAATATTGTGGCAAATTTTAGGCAGAAATAGTTATCTTTAAATTCTGCATAGATATTGCATAGATGTTGAAGAATTTTAAGGTAATTCTTTAGCTTAAAGATTTTCACAATATTTTCAAATAAAAGTTTTTAATAAAATAATTTTTTTAAAAAAAAGTGAAGAGAATTATCGTTAAATTTCAAATTAAAATCACTTTTATTTAGCACTAAGGATAACGGATGATTAATTGGTACATTTTTTTAAAATGAGAGTTGTGTGAGTATTAATTTTTCTCCACGCGTAATTATAATCTTGAAACCAATTCTATTTTCAAAAAACCAAAAATTTTTTTTGATAAATCTTGGATTCATATTTCTTGTTTTATTAAAAAGATAAACCTTTGAAGTTGTCAACCATACTTAACAAAAAAGATTGATGGTGATTTCTTATTTTTTTATTCTCAAAATTTTTATATCTTGCGATTGGGTTTATAGTCCTACACGTTATGATAGGTTTTATAAACATAGTCTTTTAATTAAACATGATATTTGTGAAATTATAAATATAGTGTTTGATAATTAAACAAGCATGAGGTATTGAAATTATAAATGCAGTCTATGTATACCAATGATATTTATGCCATTATAAACGTAATGTTTGATAAATCATAAAAAAAATTTGATTTAACAAGCACGACATTTATCAAATGATAAACACAGTGTTTGATATTCTTTATAAACTTTTTTTCAAAATTAGATTACGACTCTTTCAAGATCTCTCGATATTCTTTATACCTTAAAACTTATGCTATTGAATCATCTCATTGCTGTCATTGTTGTCATTGCCATCACTGTCATTTTAGGTCATAAATCATTTTTTCATTGTTCTTATTTTATGAAACAATGTAAATAATAAGGTATTCGAAGATTGTTTTTATTTTATTTGTCTTTTTCTCAATATTCTTAATTTATTTATCTTTTTCCCATTCCATAATTATTTGTATAGATAAATTTATATAATGGATTCTGAAGAACATATGTCTATCTTAACCAAATATGAAGAAGAACATTTGGTTGACACATCATGTTTGAAGAACATTGATAAGCTAAAATGGATTTCACAATGATGAAATCACAATATTGAAGGTGATGTTGTGTAAAACAAAAAGGATGAGATTTAGGGTTTAACTAGAGCTTTTGGGATGTTTAAAAAGGAAATGTGATTTATATCATGTTCAAATGTCAATTTATTTTGTTATTTTTACCTATTATCAACAAAGTTGTGAAACTAAAAAACATAATCATTGTTAGTTACTATACTTTTAGGTGATCAATTACTACATTTATCAATTACTACGTTTTTATAAAAAAAAAGTAGTTATTGATATTAAAAAAGTTTTATATTTATCAAATACTATGTTTTGACATAAAAAACTTAATTAAAAATATCTAAATATTCTATTATAAATATTATATCTATTACTATGTCTCCATTCTAAGATATATTGTTAATATTGAAAATATCAAATTTCTTTTTTAAATGATTAACTACGCTTTATATATAAAAAACGTAGTGCTTATAAAAATAAAAAACTACAATTTATCAATGACTGATTTCATAATAAAAAACGTAGTTATTGATATATAAAAAAAATTTATTTATAAAATATTACATTTTTATATAAAAAATGTAGTTAAGAGTATCATCAATATTCTATTATAATATTATATTTATTACTACATTTGGTGAAACATCATTGACATTGAAAATATCTAATTTATTTTGTTATTATTTTAGTTGATCAACTACGTCTCATATATTAAAAACGTAGTACTTTTGAAAATTAAAAAAATTCAAAATCTTAAATTTATAGTAATTCACTACATTTGTTCTTTTATAAACATTATTTTTATTATATATAATTTACTACGTATCCAATTTTCAATCATGTGACTTTGAATGCAACTTTCCATCCATAATGTATATCGATTTATCATGCAATTATGCTGATTTTTAATGGTAAAATAGATAAAAAAAAATTTATTATTGAGATCAAAAGTGAGATAAAATTTACTTTTCTCTAAGAATTTATAAAATTTACTTTCTTCTAAGAATCTTAAACAATTCAAAGAAAAGTAGATTTCTTATTTCGGGCATTTTGACGTTGTTGGAAATCTTAACATCTTCTTAAGAATCAGATAATGTGAACCAAATTAAAAAATTAGATTATGAAAAACAAAATTTCAAAAGGTAAACTAACTTTCTCTCGAACCCAACGTCATCTTAAAGAAAATGAATTGTTTAGCACATTTAATTTGGCTTGCTTATTTATTGTTTTATTGCTTTTATGCTTCCTCAAATTTCATTATATAGTAAAAGCAACCAATGAAAAGTAAAATCATATTTATTGAAATGAATAAAATGAGTCTTATTTTTTAAATGATTTGTAAATTTAGTGAAAAATTTCTTTACAACATATAGTTTGCTATGGACTTGGAATGAAAAAGTTTCCTTTCATCCTAAATTTTTTATATATAAGAAAAAAAATGAGTAAATGATTAAAAAGTAAAGCTAATTAAAAAATATCGACTCCATAAAGTAAGTAATGCCTTTGGTTATCCATTAGTTTGTTACTCTAACTACACTTGAGTTAATAAGTTAATCTGTTTTAATTAGTAAAAAACTTCATCTTTCAAAATTTAATAAAAAAAAAAAAACATAAATATAATTTTCATGCATTACATAGTTTTTTTTATACAATAAGTATATTACATATAAAATAAAAATATTTTAAATGCATTAGTTAATCTTAGTTAAGCATAATTTTATGCTTTAATTTGTTTTTATAATATAAAATAGTAGTATAAATAAAATCTTTTTATTATATGTTTTATTAAAATAAATTTATAAACTTTGGTAAAAAAAATTTATAAATTATTTTTTAAAAAGATCCAAATTTGATGACCCAAAAATACTAAATCTTCTAAAAATCTCATTTAAAATTTTTTGAATCGAGTCAAATCAATCACAACTCACCAGATCAATGGTCTGTTTTTCTTTTACCTAAAAGGCAATCTTTTTCTTGTTTCATTTTTCTTTTTTTTCTCTCACTAAAATTTTAAACTTCTCTTTAAGTGATTTTCAATTATCAAAAATTGTGTGTCAATCTCTTTTTCATCCCAAAATTTTACCATAAACTCTTTTCAATCTTCTCGTTATTGTTCTAACCTCGAGTTTTTCAAAATAAGTGCCTAAAAGTCTAGATTTATAACCCAAGCTGCGATATAAAAACCTTTAAAACACCTATTTCCATCGGTCCAAATAGCCACACTTTCTACTATATTTATCCATATCCCTTGCCATTTGTTTCTTTTAATTTTCAAGCCCCGAAACATCCCTAATCTCTTAAAAACCAAAACTCCTTGTATTTATTTTGTTTTGTTTTTCTTATTGTTGTTTTTTCTTTTTTTGCTTGTGTGATTTTTTTTATTAAGGGAATGATGCTGGTTATTGGTTTTTTCGTTATGTTTTACCTGTGTTTTTTTTGGCTAGGTATTAGGTCTTAGTCTAACTTTTTTCTATTATGGTCGCACTTTTTAATTGGTTGCTTAAGTTAGTGTGGCAGTGGCTGATGGTTGTGAGAGTCGTTGAGGGTTCAGATAATGAGACTTTGGTGGATTTTTTGTTTTTTTTTTTTTGTTTTTAGTACTGTGATTTATGGTGGTTGGGGTAATGGGATTTTTTTGTTTTTGCTTTATTTTTCATATGTTGTTTTTAATATTTTATTATTTACGTTTTAAATTATTTTTATTTTGATAAATGGTGAAATGATCAATTTATAATATTCAATAATTTTTTAATTTTTAATTATTTATATTTTAATAAAAAGTACAATGATCAACTCATAATATTCAAAGGATTAAATGATTATTATATAATATAAAAAAGATAAAATAGTTATTACCATAATTAGACAAATGTCAATAAATAAATGCTTATATATCTAGAAAAAGCATTATAGTGCTTTAATATCCATTGGGAGCTTCTATTTACATCCAATTTTTTCCTTCATACTTTTTTTAAAAAATTATTTTTAAATAAAATTATTTAATTACATTTTCTTAAACCCTTTTTCACTTTTAAGTTTTCAAATTTACAGATTTGAAAGCTTTTAAAAGCTTTTGGATTTGCAAATTCATAAGTTTTTAAAAGTTTCTATATTAGATCGTTGAAATTAAGAAGAAATCTAATGACTCACATACATAATTTTTTTTTATCAATTTATAAATGAGCTTACAATTAATTGAAACAAATTGTGTTTTTTCTTTGCAATATTGTGAAAATTCTTCAAGATATGAGATTTTTTTTTTCAATTAAAATTTTTCATAAACCCTAAATATAACTCTTTTTAATTTATTGTATAAGAAAATTAGATAATATGATAAGTTACTAAATATACATATTCGATAAGTTATCAAATTTACTAGACATGCCTATTTGAAGACTTTAAATTGAGAAAAAAATAATTAAGTATTTTATATAAAGACAAATTTGAAAAAAAAAAGGTTGGATGTGAAGAGAAAAAATAGGAATGCAAATAGAAGCACCCAAAAGCATTTTATGTTTTTGCTTTGAATAACTTTTCACCTTGGTATTTTCCTACGTAAAGAATATTAATTATAGATAAAAAACTCCATGGTCCTCATCATCCTCTAGTTTTAATAACAGTTTCAATATTACTTTATCCCAATATCAAGTCTATGAAACCACTCAAATCCATTGCTTATTATCAGGTAGGATTGTCCGTAATTTTTTTAATACTTAGGAGTTATAGGATTCAAATTCTAATCATTAAAATTAAAAATTTAATACTTTACCAACATAATTCGTAATTGGCTGTTACAAGGTTTTCACACAATTGCAATCATTAGATTTTAGTGCATTGAGTTCTTACATCAAAAGTCTTCATCCTTAGATGACTTAGATTGTTTGCCTACATTTTCTAACTTCTTTTTAAATTCATCACCTGCAATTCAGGTCATAAAACAATAAGAATGTAAACTTCAAAAAACCAAAAGGAACTCAAGCTGATAACAATAATAAAGTCAATTGAATAACATTAAATTTAAATATATCAAAATAGAAGATAAATAAAATCAAAGAAAAAAATTAAAAAAGAATTAGTATTTATACACAACTTTATGTAAATGTGAGCAAATCTTGTTTTTTACTTAATTATTTTTCTCTACATCCAACATTGAAAATTTAAAAACCAATTTTTACTTAATACACTTACCAATAATTACAAACTTCCCTAAACATCCTTTACCTCTCACCCCACATCTCTCAAACACCCACACATATTTCCTTCTCCCTAAATTGATTATCCCTTAGCACTCAAATCCTACAATTCAACCATTCAAAGTTGGAGTTAATCAAATCATCAAACTTCAATTTGAAGATAATATGTTTTTTATTTTGATTTAGTTCTTAGATTTCATGAAGTTTTTTTTTTCATCGAGTGTTACGAAAATGAAATTTTCATAAATTAAAAAGGTTTTATGGATTTTTTTTATAAATTTAAAAGGCTTTATAGATTTTCATTTCTCTAAGTTTTTGGAACTTATAAAAATACAAACTTATAAATATGTTCTAGTTAAACTTATAAAAATTTTTAAAGATATGAAAATTTTTTAATTGATTTTTTAAACTTTAAATAAATTTATCAGATATTAAAATTTAATAAATCATATAATTTATTAAATGTGCATATACCTGATGAATTATAAATTTATCGAATATGTATATTCGAAATCTTTAAATTAAAAATAAAGATAATTAAATAATTTTATCTAATTTAAAAAATATTGGTATAAAAAAAAAAGGGTGCACTTATAAGTAACTTTTTGAGATATAATTTAAAGCTTCGATTCTCAAAAAGTTAAATATTTGGATTTCGAGTTTAAATTTAGGTTATAATTAGTGAATTATGAGGTGTAAATAGAAGTTCTTAATTTTTTATTAGAAAAAGAAAAAAAGGAGAAATGGAAAAGAGAGAACGGGGAAGACCAGATGTCGTTTAACTCAAAACTGAGTCGTTTTACTTCCCAGGTATGTTAATTGAAGCAACAAGCCAAAACCCCAGAAAGAAAAGTGGAACTGGAAATTGGAAAAATGTCTCCTCCTCCCAAATTCTCATGGTAAAACAATCAAACAAACCCTTTAAAAATTTCAATTTCTTATTCTTTTTTATTTAAAATTAAATATAAATATATTTTCTTCGTTTTAAGTTGATTTTCTCACTGTTTTGCAGGTTGCGGGAAGCCTAGCATCGCTCTCTCCATTGCTTCTGTACTCTCTCATGGCCAAGTATGCTTAAACTCTCTCTTATTTTGAGAAAAGCCCTTCGTAGTTTTGTTGGTATTGCAATTTTTTACTTTGAAAATTTTAATTTTTTACATTTTAAACCTTAAAAGATTCATCTTTGCGTTATTGATGTTATGACCATTGGCTTTATGACTATCTATGTGCCAAACAAGGTGAAAGCAGATATTGCTAAAAAAAAAAAAAAGAATTTTAGAGAAAAAAAATTCTTTCAAACGTTTATGAAAACATTAATTGCTTCCCCAATTAATGTTTATTTTAAAGCTACTCAAGTTACTGCAAAGTCCTTGAAACCTTTATGAATTTCGGGTTTAGCTTCAGATTCATCCGTAATCACTCCTTAAGAGGTAGTTTCTACCATATCTGGGATTTAAATCTACAGTCACTCTGCAACCCCTTCTCCTAGTTCACTATTGGCTAGCGACCTGCAGCATCATGTGTGTCAAAAAGTCCTTGACTGCTATCCAAAAAGTCTTGAACTTTATTAATCTTTCAAATAAAAAAGTGGTAATAAAGTTAGAATTGTCCTGAAGAAACAGGTTGATTGCTAGATTTGAAATTATAGCAATTCAAATTTAAATGCTTGGTTCGTCCTAGTAAGGTTTTTTCTCTTTTTGGTTTTGTTCTCCTTTTTCTTTTTATTTCTTAAACTACCTTTGTAAGCTTCTGTACTGAATAAACGGTAATCTGTTTGGAAAATTTAGTACCCCTTTGTTGGTTGGATTTGGTCTAACTAACATTTAGTTGAAGTAACACCTTTTGCAGTTACCAAATTACACGCATAGTGTGGTTATGTGTTGGAAGACAATGCTGAATCCCTCATCTTTTCCATTCTCTTTTTATATCAATTTCATTTTAGAACTAATCGTGAAGCATTTTCATGTTTTGGTTCATGCACAATTGTCCTTTTAGTGAATTCCATGACAAATTTTCATTTTCAATATTGAATACTTGTTAGTTACTTACAAGTTGTATTACGTTTGTCAGATGACGACAAGGAGGGGCAGTACAGATGTCCATGAGTTCAATGGGCCTTTTCTTGGCTTTCATGCTCATTTCAAAGTGACTTCAGTTATTGGACATGTATTCAGGTCCTTATTCTCCTTGATACGTTGAAAACAAAAAATGTGATCATTTTATTTTGGTTCCTTTTCTTATGCTTAGCGCTACTACTTGAGGATTTGTTGTATTTTGGTGCCTATAATGCTGATATGTTCTAGTTAGAAAATAATATTATTCACGTGGTAAGTTTGAAAACGCTTGATTGAATATTTTGATATAGGGAAAGACACTACAGTAAAGTTTGGCTCTCTTCATTCAGGAAAGAATATATTCAACTATATATTTCCATTGAAACTTTTAGCATAAGCAACATTGCAATTTACTCTATAACAAAATGGCTTGTAGAAGATATTAGCAAACTGCTAATTTAATTTGGTACTTGCTGTTTTACCTGCCATAGCTTTATCCTTTATAACTTATTAGCTTGATTTCTCATTATAATGTTTTTTCCTTTTTTTTTTTCTCTTGTGCAAATCTAGCGTAGATTTTCCAGCTTCTTATCAAGACTGGAATGCCACTAATCCTCTAGACCTATTTCAAGCATCAGTTATCAAGACAGAATCAAACCCAAAGGTATATATGTGTATTGGCTTCCTATCAGTTTATAGTTTTCTATTAATTTCCATTCTCATTCTTTTTATGATTTTTTTGATCAACATTGTATTACTGAAGCAATTGTGTTTCTGTTATCATAATTCCCAACTAAGTTCTGTGGGTGATGGCAGTAGTTGGACAAATCCGTCTGAAATTCTGGAATGTATGCCAGCTATTTAATGATGATATTAAGAGCTGTCTCTCTTCCTGCAGTGGAAATGCCTATGGCAAATTCATAAAATTAGTTGATAATTATCAGATTATGCCTTATGCACTCAAGGAATGAATGAAATTTGTACTTAATTAAGTACCATTGTAAAATAATTCATACTTTAGTTCTCCAAATTCATGTTCATGAGGATATTGCTGTAGTTTAACATGGAATGTTGACCAACCTTAAACTCACCAACCTGCACTAGTGACAATGAACTGTGACTGCTGGATTTGGTAGATAAATACAAGTTGCCTCCCTATCACATTGTGATCAAAATCTGCATTTATTTCTTGGTGTATGAGTATGTATACTCCTGTTTCTGATGTAATAGTCTAAGCTAATTCCTTTTCCAAATATAAATTTCGATATATTTTTGGGTAATCAGGCATATTTCTAG
>NW_019168026.1:11955756-12069798 GCF_002303985.1 Durio zibethinus | reverse complement strand
TTTTTTGGAAATTTATTTCTAAGGAAAATTGATACTTTCAACTTTTCCCTAAAAATATTTTTTTGGAATTTTTTATTTTTATTTAAAGAAAATAAAATAATAAAAAATAAATAAAAAGAATATTACATAAACCTAATCTAATAAATAAATAAAAAATAAAATAAAAATAAAAAAAAAAAAAAAAAAAAAAAAAAAAAACCTGGAGCGGCTCGGATCGGCTCGGCTCGGCTCAAGGAAGAGAAAACGGCTCGGGGGAGCGGCTTGGGGCTTGGCTCGGCTCGGCTCGGCTCGGAGGGGGCTGGCACGCGCGGGTCGACGCCGGGTCGGGTCGGGTTCGGCAAAACGCGGATCCTCTGGTTACTTAAGGCCAAAACGACGTCGTTTTGGGAGGGTATAAAAGGCATCCTCGTTTTTCGGCAGAACGCTCTCCCCCTCTCTCTCTCTTCTTCCTTTTTCTCTCCCTTCTCTCTAGAAACTGAAGAACACCGGTGCCGGATTCTGGAAATTTTCGTCGGAATCTGGAAATTTCGCCGGAAGTTGGCCGGAATATCGTCGGTTTCTGGGATTCTTCGCCGAAAACTGGACTGGTCGCCGAAAACTTCAATGTTCGCCGGAATTGTTGCCGAAAAATTCAAATTTCGCCGGAATTTTCGCCGGATTCTGGAAATTTCCCAGAAATTTCCAGAAAAAAATTTTTGGCAAAATTTCTAAAATTTTTCCTCACTCCCAGAACACTCCTAAACTTTTCTTAGCTTCCTATACGCCTCCTTTTCTCTCAATCAGTAGCTTTGCTTACTGTTTTCTGTGTGTCCTTGATCTGTCCCAGGAGGGTCCCTTTTATAGGGATTGATCAGGAGTTCTGATCAATCCCAATTCCTCTTGGACAGGAATTCAATCTTTGAATCCCACTGGACTCTTCTGATTGAGTTCCCCTCCACCAGTGGGATTCTTCAGCCTTGAATCTTAGCCTCCAAAATTAAAATCAAAATAAATAAAAAATACTAGATAATTAGAAAAGATAAATCAAAAGATATTATAGTAAAAAAATCTGATAATCAGGAAAATCAGAACAGATAATAATAAATATATAACTAATACATATAAATCTAATCTAAAAAAAAAATAATAATAAATATATACATAATAATAAAATACATAAAATACATAAAATACAAAATAATACAGGACAAATTGAATTGGGCCCTACCTATTTGGGCCAGGCCCAATTGATCTGGGCCCGGACCCAATTGGGTGTCTACAATTATAATTAAGTATTTATTCATATAAATAGTCAAATAATAAATTATTCTATTATAATAAGTTACAATCGATAAATAATCAACTAATAATTTAAAATATAATTAAATAATTAAATTTACATATAATAAGATTTGAAGCTTATAGTTTTTGTTTGAATTTATTTGAATGAGAAATTATTAAATACATTGAAAAACCAAATTTTTTAATTTCATAAACAAAATTAAAATAATAACACATATATTTTAGTATATATTTTAAAAAATAAAATATATATTCTTATTTTATCTTTGATTATACAATTAAAAAATTCTATTGCATCAAATAATTTATCTTACTCGAATTATATATAAAAAAAATTAATTAATTAAATTTTAAATTAATTGACATATTATTAAAATTGATATTTAAATATTATATAATCGAAAAAATTTAAACCCATAATATTCTCTTTAATAAATTATGTTGTTAGATAAGGAGTTTAAAAGTAATTTAAGAACTTAAAAACAAAAAATCAAATTATTTAAATGCCATGCAACGCACCAGTAGATCCTAAAGCGCCCTCATAGAAGCGCGAAGATCTCAACGACAGTGTCAAAGGCTCTAAAAAGAGAAGGGAGAATTCTGGAACTATCTTCAGACTGTTAGCTTTTAGAACCTCTGGACTCTCTCCGTCTTCACCTTTAAATTCCTGTAGTTTCAGATCACTTTGCATTAATCAGAGAAAGACCTTCAACCATGTGCTAATTTGCTTAACTCAAAAGCTCAAATTTTCCTCTCAGCGAATCTCGCAAACCATGAAAGACGATTTCGAGTTCCCAACCGCCAACAACGTGGATGAAGAAGAAGAAAATATGGACATCCCACAAGATGACCCCGTTAACCCAATCCTCAAAGTTGGTGAGGAGAAAGAGATTGGGAAAAATGGACTGAAGAAAAAGCTGCTTAAGGAAGGTGAAGGATGGGAGACCCTCCAATGTTGATGAAGTTAAAGGTAATGGCTCTCTTTCTTCTTCTTCCTTCATTGCTTTGGTTGTCCTTTTTCCTTTAGGATTTTTTTTTTTCGGGATAAGTTATATTTTATTTATCCAAAAGAAGCAATAAAATTACTACAGTACATACACTCCATAGATACAATTAAATCATATTCTAATTATTATGTAATATAGCTTTATTTATATTTCAAGCATCACACAAAACTTTGTTGATTGATCAACATCAATTGAATGCAATTTAATTAATCGCAATTTACGTAATTGAGTCTTAACAGCTTCTTTAATCAGCTTATACATTTATTCTTCTGTTACTTCTTGTTCTTGAATTTTTTAAGTTTATGGGTTTGTTGGTTTTTTTGCAGTGCATTACACTGGAACTTTGCTTTATGGAACCAAGTTTGATTCCAGCCGGGATAGGGGGACTCCTTTTAAGTTCAACCTTGGCCTAGGTGAATAATTTTATTCATCTAATTTTCTTTTATTTTAAATGCATGTTCAGCTTCATTTCTTAATGAATTTAGTTACCTCTCTGTTAAAGCTGGTGTTCTTATCAAGGAAGTGTAAATCACTAATTCTTAAGTTCGATGTTTAACTCCTTATTTGTTTTCAGAAATCACTGTTCCGAGTTATGATTTTCAAGTGTTTCTGTCATACATTTATATATTTATTATTGTAAAGGGTTAATGTGTGATTTAGCTCTTGAATTATATCACTTTTCACAATTTAGTACCTATAAAAGAAAATTCATAGTTAGAGACTCGAATTCTGTTTTCGTCAAACATCACATTTTTATTGGTTAGTATTTGTGATATCAACATTTGACTAACATCCTTAGTCAAAGGTGTAAAATGCTTGATGAAAACAAGTACGATTAGAATGAATTTTTTTTATGGGTACTAAATTGTTAAAGTAGTATATTTTAGGTGCCAAATTACATACTAACATATTGTACACTCATATCGCTAATAAGGTGACTCCCCATATCTTTTTGAAACTGCCTAGCATTTCTGAATAGTCCTTGCAACTTACCCTTTTGATAATAACAGTGTAATAACTTAATAAAGTCCGATGAATTTTGTGATAATCATAGAATAATGAGTTGGATGATATATGGAATACTTAATGAATGCTTGTTTTTTAAAAAAATTGTTGGCATCAACTATATTCTTCTTATCAAATCTGAATTTAGATAGGACTAAGTTTTAAGATCTTTTTCATGTCTGATGCCTAAGATCTGTGTTCGATTGAAGCCGTGTAAAATATATTGCTGTCTGGTATGATATTTGGATGTCTGTCTTTCCTGGAAGCATTGAGAGAACAAGTGAAATCTTTCAAATTTCAACAGTTTAACGGAGATTTTCGTTGACTGTTTTGGTTGTGGAGTGTCTGTCTGTAACAGCTTGAACTGCATATGCTCACTCGTTTCTCTCCTTAAATTGCACGACAAGTAATCAAGGGCTGGGATGAGGGTATCAAAACAATGAAGAAGGGTGAAAATGGGACAAGTAACGTGCAATCTTAATAATGCTGCTTGCAAGTTGAAACTCAAAGATTACAAGCAGGCTGAGCATCTGTGCACTAAGGTTGTTAGCTTTATTGGCATTTAGAATTTGTCTTGATGAAATGTCAATGTTAATTCACTCATGCTGACAGTTAGGCATGTGTGATTTTATAGGTGTTAGAACTTGATAATAGGAACGTGAAAGCAGTATATATAAGGGCTCAAGCATATATTCAACCTGTTGATTTGGATTTGGCAGAGGTGGATATCAAAAGGGCCCTCGAGACTGACCCTGATAACAGGTTTTTCTCTACTGCAAACTGTTTGTTATATCTGAATATGGTTACTTTAGTGATTTATCGGAGCTAAAGTCACTACATCCTGCCTTGTATGATTGTGAGCTGGATGGGAATGTATCTTGCATAAATGTTCTGGGGGAATATTTGCTTTGCCGCATTTGGGAAATACTAGATACAAGGACTATAAAACCGAAGTGGAAAGTACATGTAGGATAAGAAATCTGGTTGCATCATCTTTGGCCTCATGTTTTCACCAATAAGTTGTTGTATTCCAATTGTTGTGAACTTGTGACTACAGTTGAAGTTAATTTATGTTTGCGTTGATACCAGAGATGTGAAACTGGAGTACCGAGTCCTAAAGGAGAAAATCGGGGAGTACAACAAGGATTCACAATTTTATGGCAACATATTTACAAAGATGAACAAGTTAGAGCAAGCAAAGGCTGCAAAACAGGAGCCAGCACCAATGGCCATAGACAGAAAGGCATGATGGCATTTGCCTCAAATCCCCCTTCCCCTCCATCCTTCCTCCCTTTCTTCTTTCCCAATGTTATAGAAGAGTGAAGGTGGAGTATTTGTTCTAAAATATATTACCATAGAATAGTAAAAGGTTCAGATAGTGCTAATCACTTGGTGTGCAAAGTCATGCATGAAGTTCTTCTAATGCATCTAAGCAGGTTTGCAGATTGCTGGTTATTTTGGTTTGCCTCTTTCTCATACTTTCCATGATCACTAGCTTAATTTGTCAAAAATGGTCAGATCCCCTGGTAGATCACGTGGCCATGTAATGTTCAAAGTTTGTGCTTTAAGTGCATGTTGTATTAGCAGCTGAAAAATGCTTGATCAATTATCTTAACCACTTTGTATAAGAATGTTCAAGTTGAAGATAACAATTGTATTATCTAATATTGTATTGTGACCCCGGAATTTGTTTGGTTCATCTTTGTTAATTTTTGTTTCAGAAAGTTGGTTTCTTAAGGAGGGAAGACGATTGCATTGTTTAACGTTTTTCTTTTTTAATTATAAGTTACTTGGTGTATCCTTACACAAGTAACTACTTTTACATATGCAATTTTATTTTTTTTCGGAGCTTTATAGAATACATATAAGCTATATATATAATTGTAAACAAATTGCTTGTGAACCAATTTTTTTATATATATTTATAATTTATTCGTTTAATTAATAAATTTTAAAATATTATTTATTGTTGTTTGTTAAATTTAATAAATAAATATAAATTTAAAATTAATTTGTAGTTTTTTTTAAGGTCGAGAAAATAAAAAATTAATTTGAAATTAAAGTATTTAGATTGATTTATATTTAAATTTTTTGATTCAAATAGATGTTTTAATTAAATTCAAATGATTTTAAATGATGAAATAAAAAAATTAAAAATATTCTAATAAAATAGAATTATATTTTTATTAGTTTTTATATAAATTTAAATTTTATAAAATAAAAATAATTTTTCATATTTAAATAAATTTAAATATATTTAAAATATATTTACAAAAATAATAGAATATTTAAAAAGTTAATTTTAAAAACTGATAAACCAGATTGAATTTGGATAAATTTGATTTAAAAAAAGATGGATTCCAATTTGAATCCTTTTTGAAATTTTAAAATATTATACAATATCGGAGAAAATAAAAGGAAAAAAAAGAAAAACGAATTCGATCCTTTATCATCTACAACTATCCTTGAATGATAAGACCATTTCTTTGAACATTTTGGAATCAGAGAATCGAAAGCTGATGTATACATGATCCTGAAAGCACAAATCACAATCCTTCTCTTTCCCAGCAAAGATATATAGATTATTTGTAAAACAAATAGTTGATTAGCATTATTTATTCCTTTATTGCACGTTCAAAGACTTATTATACATGAAAATCACAGGTTAAAACCCACCCACAAACACAAAAATCCAAACCAAAAATGCCATAAAACACAAAACAAACTTGGGAATGACCATTACAACGCTACAGATTCAACACAAGCAAACCCCTAACCTTTTTGAGAATAAGGGGAAAAGCTGAGCAATTCCCTGGAATGAACCCAAGGTTTCACCACAACCACCGATTCAAACGTCCTGGAAAGCCCATTCTGCATGGCCTCAATCTTCAGATAGTACTTGATCCCAGATACCACCTGTTTCTTAGCCTCCACAACCTGAGAAAAAACCAACTCCGTCCCTCTATTACTCCTCAAACGCCCCTGCATCCTGTTATATTCTTCCACGGAAAACCTCCCAAGCTTTTGCACCTCCTTGTTCTTCTTCACGTCGCTTATCTTCGTTTTCCCTCCCACCACCGTTCCGTAACCGTTAACCAACGTAAAAGACAATGTTATTACGAACAACAAAGAGAGAGTTATCAGCTCAGTTTTCGCCATCTTTTGGTGCTTCAGTTTTTATATGAAATATGATTGTGACGGTGGGGTATTGTGGTTATGGTGTTATATAGAGAGAAAACCGAAAAAGAAAGCGTTTCGTCACGCAAATTAAGGTGGTGAAATGGGCTGACAGGGGTGGCGAGCGAGGCAGAAGAGAGCATCGACGTCGTGCGGCGTATTTTAGACACAAGGGAAAACGACATGACAGGGCCGTCATTTATGGGACAATAGTGAGCTAGCGTTTTCCGACGGAAATATTCTTTTTTTGTCAAATTGTGCTAAGGTTTTTTGTTACGTACTGCTTTTTCTGCTGGTTTTTGACGCAAAAAAACATCACATGAAATCATGAATGAAGGCCTTGATTCTTATCGTCTCGGGCATTGTTTCATTGCAGTTAGGTACTTGGTGAGTGGCAATGGTATTACGTATTTGTGATAGTGGACTCAAGGACACCTGTATAAATAGACGGACAAATGCCCTTTGCGTGCTGCCTTCAACCGTTACATCTTTCGATAATATTAAAATTCGAATATTTATATTATTTACATAATATAATTTTTATCAATATATTATTACCTTTTTTTTATATTATGTTTATGTTATATTGTCATATTATAAGAAGGATGGGTGAGTGTGAGAAAAAATAAAGGAAATGAAACAAATAATGAAGAAAGAAATGGAAGGCAATTACAAAACAATTACTTATACTAATTTTTAGATTTTTTTTTCCTTGTCCTGCCATTTGAATTGAATTGACATCTGGCTATCTCACTCTAACAATAATTTAAGTATAGACCAATTTAAAAAATTGGCTTAATTGACCACTTGACAATAATGTAATGGCTTAATTGAAAAGAATAAAAGTACAATGGTTGAATCTCAAATTTAATAACAGTAAAGTGGCTAATTGACTTAAAAGGAAAAGAAAAAGCAGCCCAAGAATCTGGGCCGTCAAAGAAAAACAGTGTCGTATCAAAAGTGGGCTCATGAAT
Source organism: Durio zibethinus (assembly GCF_002303985.1). The sequence continues at coordinate 12,062,354 of NW_019168026.1, read as the reverse complement.
GGGTCCACGTAGGTTTATTTAATTATTAAAAAAAACGCTCCAGATCCAACATAATTTCAAAATAAATAAAAATAAAAATAAAAATCCCCGAATTCAAACTCTTTTGTTCCCTCTAACGGCTACTTTTCTCTCACTTCCACTCTTCTGTCTTTCTCTCCATCTCTCACGCTTTCTTGCCCTAATCTTCCCCTTTCTCTCCCTTTTTCCTCTCTTTTCCTTTCTGTCCAAACAAACAAAAAAATGAAGCATTTCATGTTACCAAGAAACACGGTCTTGAGAGAGCAGATGGAGAACCCTTCTTCCCCAAACCTTACACCTTCTAAATCCAAACGGAAACACCAAAAATCATCCAAAGAAAACGCACCGCCGCCAGATCCCAACTCCCAACCTTCCCCCGCCGCAACCGCAACGGCCAAGATCAAGTGTCCGTTGCCACCTCGCCCGCCGTCCTCCAACCCTCTCAAGCGCAAACTTTATCCGGAAACCCTCCCCGAAAACGCCGTCTCAGGAATCTCCGATTCCGGTGTCAAGGTATTTCCTTTTTTTTTTTCTGAATTATGGAATTTCTTAGATTTCAAATATTGACTCCCTTTTATTATTATTCTTTAGGTGGTTGTACGGATGCGGCCGCCAATTAAAGAAGAGGAAGAAGGGGAAACAATTGTTCAGAAAATTAGTAATGAATCTTTGAGTATCAATGGACAAACCTTCACGTTTGACTCAGTAGCCAACACGGATGCAACTCAGGCACTGATGGGCTTATTTTTTATTTATTTCCCTCTGTTTAATTATTTCTGTAAAACCCTAAATTTTGTTTCTTTTTTAACTGCAGCTAGATATCTTCCAGCTCGTAGGAGCACCTCTCGTCGAAAATTGTCTTGCTGGGTTTAACAGCTCGGTGTTTGCTTATGGCCAGGTACTTGCTTCTTCATTGAATTACTTTTGAACTGGTTTATAACTTTCAATTTGTGTGTCTGAATAAAATGGTTTTCGCTAGACTGGAAGTGGAAAGACTTATACGATTTGGGGTCCAGCCAACGCCTTGTTGGAAGAAAATTTATCAAGTGATCAACAAGGCTTAACTCCCCGTGTGTTTGATCGACTCTTTGCTCGTATAAATGAGGTAAAGGTTTCAATATATGTTCATCAATGAATGCACTGAATGTTTATGTTATGAGTGGATCATTTTCAATGGTTTGTTGTGCTTCAACCTTCTATTTTGTAGGAGCAAATCAAGCATGCTGATAAACAACTCAAGTACCAATGTCGCTGTTCTTTTCTTGAGGTAGAGTTGATTGACTTATTGTGGTACTAAATTTTGATATAATTGGACTGTTTATCTTTGTTTTATTCTTATTCCTTGCCACTTGCTTTTCAATTTCCTTTTGCAGATCTATAATGAGCAAATCACGGATTTGTTGGATCCAAATCAAAGAAACCTGCAGGTAGAATGAATAATTATAATTAACTTTTCAATTCTTTATTTTTGGGATGAAAATTTTTGGTTTTCTTAGACCGTTTTATGAATTTCATCCAGATAAGAGAAGATGTAAAATCTGGCGTCTACGTTGAGAATTTGACGGAGGAGTATGTAAGTTCGATGAAGGACGTGACTCAGCTGTTGATAAAGGTTTGTTTTTATTTTTATTTTTATTTTGCCAATGCTTTGAATGCTAACATTCAACTTTTCTTGATAGAAAAGGAACACTTTTATGCATGATTTCTTATTAGCTTGATCCATTTATTCCAGTTTGGTAAAAGTGGATTTGAAACTTAACTAAGTTTGATTCAAATAATTAAATTTAGAAGCTTCACACAAATGATGCAGGGATTATCAAATAGAAGGACAGGTGCGACTACTATCAATGCTGAAAGTTCCCGTTCACATTGTGTTTTTACTTGTGTTGTTGAGTCTCGATGTAAGGTAATAATGGTTTGAATTTCATGTGCTTTATTTATTTGTTTCTAATATTTATGTTTGAGCTAGTATATTTCTTGTTGGATTACAAGTTTTTCAAAACCAAATCGTGGCATCAAATCACTAACTTGGGCAGCTTTGCAAACCGGAATTTTCTTAAATTCCAAGTCCTTTTTTATTTGTCAATTTTTGTAAATAATAAAATCTCAAGGATCATGATCTGCAGAACAACTGGAAAATATATCATATTTTCACGAGTTTTTCTCTCCCAATTATACTTGAGGATTCTGAAGTACTCTCTGTTCTTACAGAGTGTGGCCGACGGTGTAAGTAGCTTTAAAACAAGCCGAATAAATCTCGTTGATCTAGCCGGTTCGGAGAGACAAAAACTAACTGGTGCTGCAGGGGACCGCTTAAAGGAGGCAGGGAATATTAATCGTTCACTCTCACAACTTGGGTATGCTTTTCGTATCTTTTCTTTCATATGCATGTCTTATTTCACGTGCATCTTATATTGAATCTCTAGATTCAACTTTTAGTTGTTACTTTATTGATCAAAAAGTAGATCTTCCAACTTTGACTACAATGTGATACATCTGCAATTCGGAATCTTTTTAGATTTCAATAGTTCGCAAATGTGGTATGGAGCATTGTTGAGCTCCAAAATGTGAGAATACAATAAAAAATGAGTTAATGTAATAGAGCAAATGCGTGTCCAAACCTTTAAAGAAAACTACTTTTAGCATATTTGTCTAAAAGGTGATTGTCTTCCTAGCTGGAAAAAAAAGTGATTTAGCAAATTACAGTTTCAGAAGAAGGTGATGCAGAAAAAAGAAGCTACAGAAAATAAAAAAGGCTATGTAATGCAAGTGATGGAGACAATTGCTCAATTCAGATTCAATTCTACCATGTTTTCTTGCCTCTTTGTTGCTTCAGCATGTTTTCATGGATTTGTCAAGAGCACACACTGCTAGATTTTTCCTAATTTTACTTATTATTTGGAGTTCAGGAACTTGATAAACATTCTTGCTGAAGTATCCCAAACCGGAAAGCAAAGGCATATCCCCTACAGAGACTCCAAGTTGACATTTTTATTGCAGGAATCTCTTGGTGGCAATGCAAAATTAGCAATGGTCTGTGCAATCTCTCCAGCACAAAGGTAATAAGACAACAACTGCCCTTATTTTGTTTAAGATTTTCTTCTCCCCCCCCCCCCTTCCCAGGCAAGGGAAGTTTACTTGAGTCAGTAATGCAGCTGTAAGAGCGAAACATTCAGCACACTACGATTTGCTCAGCGTACAAAGGCAATCAAGAACAAGGCAGTCATTAATGAAGTGATGCAGGATGATGTAAATTTTCTGCGTGAAGTGATTCGGCAGTTGAAGGTATATTCTAATTATCAGTTTTTTTTTTTTTCCATGAGTTATGCGATGAAATGTGTGAATATGAAAATTGTGGAGGGAACCATGCAGGATGAACTCCAACGAATGAAAGCTAATGGAAACAACCAAACTGATCCAAATGGAAGTTACTCAACTGGATGGAATGCCCGTAGGAGCTTGAATTTGTTAAAATTTAGCCTCAATCATCCAAGGACATTACCTCACATTGATGAAGATGGTGACGAGGAGATGGAAATTGATGAGGAAGCTGTTGAGAATCTTTGTGCTCAAGTAGGCCTGCAATCAGCAGATATATATAGCTGTTCAAATGAAGTGACCAAACGAGAGATAATTGAATCAGATTCAGGAAATACCACCTCTGAAAATGGATGTGCTGATGATCTATTGCCTAACACATTTGAATGTGTCGAAGGACAAGACACTGAGAATACTGATGTAAACATGGAGGAAGAAATATCCGAAGAGACTAAAACCTCTGAAATTATGGTTGTTGATTCTGTTGAACCTGCTACAAACATGCCAAACGTTGTTGATGCTCATGAAAGTGTCAAAGAGAATCCGGGCGGACCAGGCCAGCTAACTGTTGAAACAACTGATGGGGATTCTTCTGTGATTCTTAAATCCCCTACACCAAGTGTCTCACCTAGAGTGAACCAGAGTAGGAAGAGTCTGAGGACATCATCAATGTTCACTGCTTCGCAGAAAGATCTTAAGGATGATGGCCCTGAGGCTATGCGTGTACCTTTCACACCAACTGAACATTTGGCAGCTAGCCTCCATCGTGGTCTTGAGATTATTGATAGTCACCATCGAAGTTTAGCATTGAGGAGGTCATCATTCCGTTTTTCATTAAAACCTGCTGACTCTAAGCCAATCCTTGCAGCTCATAAAGTCGATGCTGGAGTTCAAACTTTTCTTCCAGATTATGAGATTCAAGAAGAAGAGCCAGTAGCATTTCTATGTGGTAATTGTAAAAAGAGAACAAACATGGAGGGGAAAGAGGACAATGAAAACTCTAACATGCAGTTAGTCCCTGTTGATGAGTCAGAGTCTGCTGAGAAAACCAAGAAGCAAGTTCCAAAGGTAACAAGTCTCAAGTTCTGGCTTTTCATATTTATATCTTCTACATGATTGACCTTTTTCTTACCTTGTATTGCACAGGCAGTGGAGAAGGTTTTGACTGGATCTATCAGGAGAGAAATGGCTCTTGAAGAGTTCTGTGCCAAGCAAGCTTCTGAGATAATGCAGTTAAACCGTTTGGTAGGTTTCTTAGTAATTTTACTTGCAGCTAATGGTGGCTATTGTCGTTGCGAATTGTTGATGTTATAGTTATTGGCTATTATTTACAGGTGCAACAGTACAAACATGAGAGAGAGTGCAACGCCATTATAAGGCAGACAAGGGAAGATAAAATTCTTCGCCTTGAGAGCCTTATGGATGGTGTTTTACCTACGGAGGAATTCATGGAAGAAGAGCTAGCTTCCCTCACACATGAGCACAAGGTGTTTGTTTGTTCTTTTAAGGTTTTTTAGATTAACGTTTTTATTTGCATCTGTATCTCACCTATTGCCTACAGCTTCTGAAGGAGAAATATGAGAACCATCCTGAGGTTTTAAGAACAAAGATTGAGTTGAAAAGAGTTCAGGATGAGCTGGAGCGCTTTCGAAATTTTCATGATTTTGGTGAGAGGGAAGTGTTGCTAGAAGAAATTCAGGATTTAAGAAACCAGTTACAATATTATATAGACTCTTCTTCGACATCAGCTCGAAGACAAAATTCTTTACTGCAGTTGACATATTCATGCGAGCCCAATATGCCTCCACCTCTAAGTGCAATACCAGAGACAAATGAGGAGAGTGCTGAAGAGAAATTTGAACAAGAGAGAATTCGGTGGACTGAGGCAGAGAGCAAATGGATTTCTCTTGTAGAGGAATTAAGGACTGAACTTGATGCTAGCCGATTGCTGGCTGAAAAAAGGAAGCAGGAACTAGATACGGAGAAGAAATGTGCAGAAGAATTGAAGGAAGCAATGCAGATGGCTATGGTGGGACATGCAACAATGCTTGAACAGTATGCAGATCTTGAGGAAAAACACATGCAATTGCTTGCAAGGCATAGGAAGATTCAAGAGGGAATAGATGATGTTAAAAAGGCAGCTGCTAGGGCAGGGGTCAGGGGTGCTGAATCTAAGTTCATAAATGCCCTTGCTGCTGAAATTTCTGCACTGAAAGTGGAAAGGGAAAAGGAGAGGCAATATCTTAGGGATGAGAATAGAGGACTCCAGGCTCAATTGAGGGATACTGCTGAAGCAGTCCAGGCTGCAGGTGAACTGCTTGTACGGCTAAAAGAAGCAGAAGAAGCTGTGGCTGCTGCTCAAGTAAGTAAAGTTATTTTTATGTTTTCATCAACTTTAACTTCTTTGCTTGGTATTAAGATTTTTGTTACATAACAAGTTTTCATCCCAAAATGAAAACTGGTAGCTAAGCTGGGATAACTATTGGATTGGAATTTTAGATGTTAAAGTGTCTGTTCAGTCTGTCATGTTACTTTTAATGGTTATGATGCAAGAGTAAAGTAGCAAACATTGTTGTTCAATTTTTTTATTTTCAAATTAAAATTTTGATGGGACAATATCAGTTCAAAAGTGACAAGATGAGTGGATAGAGGAAGTGTGATTAGTTTCATTGTGAAAATTATTTGCTTTCCTTCATTTTACAAATAAGCACTCTCGGTGTTGTCTCTCATATATATGTATTTATGTATTGATATATGTTCTTTATACGTTGCCTTGTGATAAATAAATTTTGTTGTAAACCCTGCTAGTCAACTATAACAAACATATATTATTATTAGTATTTGCCTATGCAAAGACCCTTAAACCATGCTGCCTGTGATAAAACATCCATTCATGAGGTTCATGAGGTCTCAATTAACTTTTGGATATAAGTTATGATTCAGAGATCTAACCTCAAGTTTAGAATGCACAAGCTAATATGTCAAGAAGTTGCTTTTAAAGCTGAGATGGGTTTATATCTTACATGTTTACCTCATATAATAGTTGCTCAGAGAACTTCTTGGTGACGCTAGTGTCATCATCTAGTTACTCTTTGGTTCTTTTATTGGAAAGGTAAACAAATTGATGAAAAGGTAAATGGACATTTTATGTACACATTTTGTACAGAAAAAGTACTAAAAATTGAGGACTTCAACATTCCATTTAGTCAATTTCATCTGTATGTAATGCGTAAAATTATTTTTTCCTTTTTGGTGAAGGCTAGGAATTTCCAGATGAAATGCTTGTAATTTAAAATGCCGAGAATTCATAAATAACATAATGCTGTTAGACTAATCTTCCTCAATATCTCATAGTTTTCCATTCTCCCTCAAATCCTTTTTCAGCATGCTGTGCAAGAGTTTACTTTAGATGACCAAAAGTCTTAAAACATACTACTGTCTTTTGCAGCAAATCATCTGTGTTAGATATTGTTTGGTTCAAAATTTTAGGGTGTTGGAACATATTACCGCTTTTTAGGGCTTTTGATTAAATTGTCCCTTAGTCTTGTATGTGGTAGGAAACACTTCACATTTGCTGGTCTAAGTAGCAAAGCTACTTTGGGACTTGGGAGTGAATGTGAAGCTTTTAGCATTGTTCTCATTTCCTTCTGTTTTAAAATAATTGCAGAAGCGAGCAATGGAAACAGAACAAGAAACTGAGAAGGCTCGCAGACAGATTGATAAATTAAAGCGAAAACATGAACATGAGATCAGCACTCTTAATGAGCTACTCACAGAATCACGTCTACCTAAAAAAGCAATACAACCTGCTTATGATAATTTTGACATTGCCAGGTATGATGCAGGTGAGATCCGCGATGCCTGCGATCAGCAATGGCGAGAAGAATTTGAACCATTTTATAACGGTGAAGATGGTGAGTTATCAAAGCTTGCAGAAAACTCATCTTGGTTCTCTGGATATGATCGTTGCAATATATAAATCACATTTAACTGCAGAATAGTGTATGTATTTTTACTAATAGTTTCTGTCATATAGCTTAAAAGTAGACTTGGCAATTCGTGTATTCTTCCCAAGTTTTACACGAAAATCATGTTATAATTTGTGTCAACATAGAAAACACAAAATGCATTTTTTGTTTTTGTTAAACCCATACATCTTTTGCTAAAATTTTAACCCATGTCACCTTCGTCTCTTTTTTAATATATCATATTTGTGTACTGCTTCCATGTCGTGTTTCAAATGGTAAACTTTACTCCAAAGTTCTTTAAATTGCCAAGTCTACTCCAAAGTTAGACTAGTTCTCTTGCCAATCAAGGGGACCATTTTCCTGGTTCCCTTATTTGTTCTTTGTAATCAAATTCAAATTCTTTCATTTCTTAAGAGTTGAATGAATGATTTATTTCTTTTTACCATCTCTTGGCAACAAAATGTAACACAAATACGAGTAATGTGTACACATTCAAGCACATAAACAAACATCATGGATCATATGTTTACTATCCATATTTCTTCCACATTCCACAATATGGCATTGCAGACACAGAGAAATATAGTTTTTTTTTCCTTTTTGGGTGGAAAATTTAATGTGAACTATCTAATAAGATTGTCAATTTTAGTACAATAATAAAAAAGAAGCAAAGAAAATAATTGAGACACATTAACAAAAACATGTTTGTAATCTTGCAACAAAATTGTAAGTGTAAAATCTTTTAGCGGTGTTTGGTTCTCGAATTTATATTTTAAAAGAAAAGGTAATTCTTAGGAATTGTGAATTCTGGGGAAAAAGTGATTTTTTCTATCACGAGAATGTTAGATTCTTGTGTTTAATTAGTAGAATTTCAAATTACGTAATAAATGCTTTTTACTATAATATTTTTCATTACATATGAATAACACGAGATAAATATTTTAATTGCCAATTATATTATCAATATTAAACATGTGACAACTATTAAACAACAAAAATAAAGAAAATTTTCTTTTTTATTATGTTAAAAATAAAGTGGTATATTATGAACAAAATATATATATGTAATAAAATTCAAAGACGACCTTTTTTTCATTATAATCGCATTCTTTGACAAATAAAAAAAATTTATTATAAACAACTATAATGTTTTTGTTATATAAATGCAGTGTTTGATAACAAACATGACGTTTTATCACAATAAACGCAATGTTTAGTAAAAAAATCAAACACTACGTTTTGGTTTATAAACAAGCACACAAGTACCATATTTTGATTTTGTAGATACGTAATTTTGTTCAGAGCAACTTGGTCATGTTCAATTGCAATTAAGATTTAGATGTATCAATTTTGACCAATTTGAATGTTTTGATTTTGTTTTAAAAATTCGAGCTCATTTTTACATTAATTGAGCTTGATTTAATTTGATTTTAAGCTAATAGGATTTAAAGACTCAACATAAATAAATATCAGTTCTTTTTTGGAGTCTACAATGTGACTCATTTAAAGGTCTAGAAAAAAACTCAAACATGACCCTTTTTAAATGGCCCAAAACATGGTTTTTTTGGACCTTTTGGACAAGCCCAAAACAACCAAAAAAGAAAGAGAAAAGTGAAGAGGGTTTTGCATGGGATATTATTGAAACAAAAGGAAAAGAGCACGTGTACTTTCATAAAGGCAAGGTTAGGAGCTAATAAAAGAAAATGTGATGGGGGAGGCAGCCAAAAACAAAAAAAAGTTGATGATTTTTAGTAGCTAAAAATAAAAAGAAGACACATGACAAAAAGAAAGGTTGAAAGTCTATGATTAAAATAAAAAGACGATCTGCTATAAGGAGACTAGCAGAAAGATGATAAAAACAAAAAAAAAAAAGATACTTGGGAAAAAATCAGTAGGATGGGTTTTTAAGCAAAAAAAAAGAAAAAGGTTTTTTAGAGGGGAGTTGGTTGAAAACAAAAGGTAAGAAAAGAAGGAAGTTGGAACAAAAAAAAAAAAAAAGCTTTACAGAAAAAAAAAGATTTACATGCTAACCGTGTAGGAATAGAAAGTTAAAACATGAGTTTTCAATAATTAAGGGTAGAGGAGCTGAAAAATGGTTTTTGAGGGAAAAAAAAAGAGAAAGAGATAGCAACTAAAAATAAAAATAAGTTTTATAAGAAAAAAAGAAAGGTTTTGGTAATGAAAGAAAAATAGGTCTACTAGTGAAAAAAAAAAAAAAGGCTTAAGAGGGGAAAAACAAGAAAAAAAAAAAAAAAGCTTTGCAAAAGAGAAATGTAAGAGCTTTCTTAAAAATAAGAAGCCAACCCTAGAGAACTAAAATGAAGGTAACCTTTTACTCTTTTTGATTGATTTACCAACATGTAAAAAAAAATGACATATTTCTATATGGGGTTTACGGCATAGCGTTACATTCATGTTTTCCATTTGTAGTTTATAAGTATAAAGAAAATTGCTTGCTTTTCATGAAAAACAATCCATAAACATGGGTTGATTATTGCGTATGGGAGCATTAAGGCTTCTTCTTTTTTTTTTTCATATTTTTCAGTTGCTGTGTTGAAAACATGGTCATTTCATTTAAAAATCCTAAACTTTCCAAGATAAAGGAAATGAAAAAGTTACTGTTGCTCTTAAAAAATGAGCTTTCAAAAATGTAAAACCTTACCTATGAGTTCTTTGTTGAGTCTGGTTTAGTTGATAGTTTTTTGAAAGACTTATAAAAATGAAAGTTGACCATTTAAAGGTCATGGCATTAAGCAATGAAAATGAGTTTTTTTTTAACAGTAGCATATAGTAGCAAGGCATCCAAAACAGGGAAAGAAATAATATGTGCTGGGGTTTTTCTTTGCCTTATCATAACTTGTATTTGTCATTTATTTATAGTTGCTATGTGTGGATGCTTATGACTATTGTCTCGTTCTTCATTCATAGTCTGTATCTAGAACCTTAAAGGTCTATCTTCCCATGTTTGTTGCTTTGTTCCCGATCTGTGAATTATGTATATAGGCATGAGATTCATTTCTTTTCATGGTTGTTGGGTCGGTTGTGATAGGTTTGTTGTAGAAGTTTCATTTTTCATTTTATAAAAGCTTAGGTCTTCATATTGAATGCATCTTTTTAAGTTAAGATAACAAAAGGAAAATATTTTCTAAAGAAAATTTTACCTATATGAAATAGTAGGTAAAGGATAGCTTTTTTTCTTTTTCTTCTTAAACTTCGTGTATAACATTTCAAAGCCCCATTTTCAAATGTCAGGATCGATAGAGTCCATTTGGACGAGTGGTGAGATTAGTTTATATAAGATTGAAAATAATAGTAGAAGTGAGATTAATTATTGTAGCTGTGAGATTGATTACTATAATGGTAAGATTAAAATTAATGGTAGAATATGTATTTGAATGTAAAAACAGTGATCACAGTAAGGTGAAATATAATAAAAATATAAAATTACTATTAAAGACATTAGATTAAAATTATATTAATAAATTTTATAATATATTTTATATTTATAAATTTAACAAATAATTAAAAATTAATAAAATTATTTTTTTATCAAATTATAAATTTGTTAAAAATTAATAATAATGTATTTGTCCATAAATATACATATATATAAGTGTAAATATATATTTATCATTATTATAATTTTAAAAGTAAAAAAGGAAGAAAAAATGAAAAAGTTAGGATAATATTGGAAAAGAGAATTGTAATGGGCAAAAAACTTTCACTAGAAAAGGTAATGTTTGGTGTGAAAATGGGGTTCCGGTGTGAATTCTTTGCAACAATTGTAGTACAATTTGTTACCAAAATATCTTACTACAGCACGATTGCACAAAAAAATCATGATAATCATGTAGAAATGTGAGTCTAGTAACATCTTAATTCAACCTTAATGCTAAAAATGGATGCTTTACTTTAAAAATGGAAACTTTCAAAATGAAAATGAAAAAAAAAAAAAGGGTTTTGGGTTTCAAAATCAGTTTGGTGTTTTTTCAATGAAAAGCTTAGAATTTTTTTTTTTTTTTTTTAGGATTCATATGTTGTTTTGGCTATAAAGCAGTAAGCTTTGTTTAAAAGTTACAAACTTTCTAAAGTTGAAGAAAGGGAAAATGTTTCACAGGGTCTTATGGTTTCAAATTTTGATTCACGAAGGTTATGGTGTGGTTTTTGAAAGATTGAAACTTTGTTTTAAGGCTCATTATCTTCAAAGATAAAAAAAAAATCTCAAAATTCTTCAAGCTACGAAGGAAAATAAGGTTTCAAAAAGTTATAGGTTTCAATAATTATCCCAATGTTTGGATTTGAATGTATCCGTTTAGCATTACTGTTTGATGTCGTGTGATTAAAGTTTTTTTTTTAGCTATAACATATGAATGCAATAGATGGATTTACTTTGGTAATTTTAAGATTTGAATTATCTTATGTTTACTTAAATCTTCATTAGTTTAAGAAAAATGATTTTGACAATCATGCTGAAAGGAATTAAAATCATATTTTAAAAGATTAATTTTTTCAAATTTTGCCTAAATGTTGGAGAATTAAAAAAAATATCTTCACAAAATAAATAAAATAATAATAAATAATAATAATATATTTATCATTGTTTTATATTTGCCTTTTGTTTGTTTAACAACTTGTTACATGCATTAGTAATCTAAATTATCATGTACATTATCATATTTAATTATATTCGTGCATTTATAATTGACATTTGCATTTTTGAACGTTCTTCCAAAAAATCAATAAACATCCAATTTTTAGAAAAATTATGAAAATCGAGCTTGTTTAGAAAGTTGCCTAAATATTAAGATTTTTGGAAAGGTTCTAAAATTATGAAAAACCTTAAACCCTAACCCAAAACCTTAAAACTATCTTTTAATCATAAATCTATCCAAACTTGAAATCCAATCCAAACACCTAAAGCCATATCAAATTTTAAAGGATTTATATGAAAGCCTTCTATAAAGTAATTTGTTCTTGTTGCCTAGACGATAAAGTATTTGAAAATTCTTATTTCATTAAGTTTTTTATATAATTTCTTAACCCAAAGAAAATAATAAAATAAAACAAAAAAAAGTAAAAATGAGATTTAAATATAAATAATCATACCTAAATTCTGCCTAAAGTTTGAGGAGTTCGAGTGGTCTCTTTATAATTAAGGATTTGATTCCAAAATTGCATTTCATTATCTTGCATGACATTCATTTGCACATTTTATTTTTAGATTATTGTATGCATCATTTTACATGCTCCTATTTTTAATTGTTACTATTGTTTCTTAATTAACTGTGGCATCATCCTTGTTTGCATAAAAATATTTTTAATGAAAAATTTAGTTAAAAAATATGGATTTGAAAATAAAACTAAAATAACATTCCAAGAGAAATAATTCTTAGTTCTCCGCCTATATATTGGAGAGTCAAAACAATTTTCATCTGTAAAGAAAATTATTTTTATTTTTAAGAAATGTTGTGGTAAATTTTAGGCAGAAATAGTTATCTTTAAATTCTGCATAAATGTTACATAGATGTTGAAGAATTTTAAGGTAATTCTTTAGCTTAAAGATTTTCACAATATTTTCAAATAAAGGTTTTTAATAAAATGATTTTTTTTTTTTAAAGTGAAGAGAATTATCATTAAATTTCAAATTAAAATCACTTTTATCTAGCACTAAGGATAACAGATGATTAATTGATATATTTTTTTAAAATGAGAGTTGTGTGGGTATTAATTTTTCTCCACGCGTAATTATAATCTCGAAACCAGCTCTATTTTCAAAAACCAAAAAATCATTTTGATAAATCTTGGATTCATATTTCTTGTCATAAACCTTTGAAGTGGTCAACCATACTTAACAAAAAAATTGGTAGTGACTTCTTATTTTTTTATTCTCAAAGTTTTTATATCTTGCGATCGGGTTCATAGCCCTACACGTTATGATAGGTTTTATAAACATAGTCTTTTAATTAAACATGATATTTGTGAAATTATAAACATAGTGTTGATAATTAAACAAGCATGAGGTTTTGAAATTATAAATGCGGTCTATTTATACCAACGACATTTATGCCATTATAAACGTAATGTTTGATAAATCATAAAAAAATTTGATTTAACAAGCACGACATTTATCAAATGATAAACGCAGTGTTTGATATTCTTTATAAACTTTTTTTCAAAATCAGATTATGACTCTCTCAACATTTCTCGATATTCTTTATACCTTAAAACTTATGCTATTGAATCATCTCATTGTTGTCATTGCCATCAACCGTCATTTCAGGTCAATAAATCATTTTTTCATTGTTTTATTTTATGAAACAATGTAAATAATAAGGTATTCGAAGATTGTTTTTATTTATTTGTCTTTTTCTCAATGTTCTTAATTTATTTATCTTTTCCCATTCCATAATTATTTGTATAGATAAATTTATATAATGGATTCTAAAGAACATATTCTATCTTAACCAAATATGAAGAAGAATATTTGTTGCACATCATGTTTGAAGAACATTGATAAGCTAAAATGGATTTCACAATGATGAATCACAATATTGAAGGTGATGTTGTGTAAAAACAAAAAGGATGAGATTTAGGGTTAACTAGAGCTTTTGGAATGTTTAAAAAGGAAATGTGATTTATATTTGTTCAAATGTCAATTTATTTTGTTATTTTTACCTATTACACAAAGTTGTGAAACTAAAAAACATAATCATTGTTAGTTACTATACTTTTAGGTGATCAATTACTACATTTATCAATTATTACGTTTTTATAACAAAAAAAGTAGTTATTGATATTAAAAAAAATTTATATTTATCAAACACTATGTTTTGACATAAAAAACTTAATTAAAAAAATCTAAATATTCTATTATAAATATTATATCTATTACTATGTCTCCATTCTAAGATATATTGTTAATATTGAAAATATCAAATTTCTTTTTTAAATGATTAACTACGCTTTATATATAAAAAAAGTAGTGCTTATAAAAATAAAAAACTACAATTTATCATGACTGATTTCATAATAAAAAACGTAGTTACTGATATATAAAAAAAATTTATTTATAAAATATTACATTTTTATATAAAACATTTACTTAAAAGTATCATCAATATTCTATTATAATATTATATTTATTACTACATTTTGGTGAAACGTCATTGACATTGAAAATATCTAATTTATTTTGTTATTATTTTAGTTGATTAACTACGTCTTATATGTTAAAAACATAGTACTTTTGAAAATTGAAAAAATTCAAAATCTTAAATTTATAGTAATTCACTACATTTGTTCTTTTATAAGCATTATTTTTATTATATATAATTTATTACGTATTCTATTTTCAATCATGTGACTTTGAATGCAACTTTTCATCTATAATGTATCTCAATTTATCATGTAATTATGTTAATTTTTAAGGGTAAAATAGATAAAAAAAAATTTATTATTGAGGTCAAAAGTGAGATAAAATTTACTTTCTTCTAAAAATCTTAAAAAATTCAAAGAAAAGTGGATTTCTTATTTCAGGCATTTTGACATTGTTGGGAATTTTAAAATCTTCTTAAGATTCAGATACCGTGAACCAAATTAAAAAATTAGATTATGAAAAATAAAATTTCAAAAGGTAAACTAACTTTCTCCCGAGCCAAATATCATCTTAAAAAAAAAAAGAATTGTTTAGCACATTTAATTTGGCTTGCTTATTTATTGTTTTATTGCTTTTATGCTTCCTCAAAATTCATTATATAGTAAAAGCAACCAATGAAAAGTAAAATCATATTTATTGAAATCAATAAAATGAGTCTTATTTTTTAAATGATTTGTAAATTTAGTGAAAAAATTTTTTACAACCTATTGTCTGCTATGGACTTGGAATGAAAAAGTTTCCTCTCATCCTAAATTTTTTATATACAAGAAAAAAATGAGTAAATGATTAAAAAGTAAAGCTAATTAAAAAATATCGACTTCATAAAGTAAGTCATGCCTTTGGTTATCCATTAGTTTGTTACTCTAACTACACTTGAGTTAATAAGTTAATCTGTTTTAAATAGTAAAAAACTTCATCTTTCAAAATTTAATAAAAAAAAGTTAAACATAAATATAATTTTCATGCATTACATAGTTTTTTTTATACAATAAGTATATTACATATAAAATAAAAATATTTTAAATGCATTACTTAATCTTAGTTAAGCATAATTTTATACTTTAATTTGTTTTTATAATATAAAATAGTAGTATAAATAAAATCTTTTTATTATCTATTTTATTAAAATAAAATTATAAATTATTTTTTAAAAAATCCAAAATTTGATGACCCAAAAATACTAAATCTTCTCAAAATCTCATTTAAAAATTTTTGAATCGAGTCGAATCAATCATAACTCACCAGATCAATGGTCTGTTTTCTTATCACGTAAAAGGCAATCTTTTTCTTGTTTCATTTTTCCTTTTTTTCCTCTCACTAAAATTTTAACTTCTCTTTAAGTGATTCTCAATTGTCAAAAATTGTCTGTCAATCTCTTTTTCATCCCAAAATTTTACCATAAACTCCTTTTCAATCTTCTTGTTATTGTTCTAACTTCGAGTTTTTCAAAATAAGTACCTAAAAGTCTAGATCTATAATCCAAGCTGCGATCTAAAAACCTTTAAAACACCTACCTTTATTTGTCCAAATAGCCACACTTTTCTACTATATTTATCCATATCCCTTGCCATTTTTTTCTTTTAAATTTCAAGCCTTGAAACATCCCCAATCTCCTAAAAACCAAAACTCCTTATATCTATTTTGTTTTGTTTTTCTTATGGTTGTTTTTTTTTTTGCTCGTGTGATTTCCTTTGTTAAAAGAATGATGCTAGTTGTTGGTTTTTTCGTTATGTTTTATCTACATTTTTTTCTTGGCTAGGTATTAGGTCTTGGTTTAACTTTCTTCTATGATGGTCGCACTTTTTAATTGGCTGCTTAAGTTAGTGTGGTAGTGGCTAATGGTTGTGAGAGTCGTTGAGGGTTTGGATGATGAAACTTTGGTAGATTTTTTGTTTTTTCGTTTTTAGTACTGTGATTGATGGTGGTTGGGGTAATGGGATTTTTTGGGCTTTTTTTTGTTTTTGCTTTATTTTTCATATGTTGTTTTTAATATTTTATTATTTACGTTTTAAATTATTTTTATTTTGATAAAGGATGAAATGATCAATTTATAATATTCAATAATATTTTTAATTTTTAATTATTTATATTTTAATAAGAAGTACAATGATCAACTCATAATATTCAAAGGATTAAATGATTATTATATAATATAAAATAGATAAAATAGTTATTACCATAATTAGACACATGTCAACAAATAAATGCTTATATATTTAGAAAAAGCATTATAGTGCTTTAATATCCATTGGGAGCTTCTATTTGCATCCAATTTTTTTCTTCATACTTTTTTTTAAAAATTATTTTTAAATAAATTTATTTAATTACCTTTTCTTAAACCCTTTTTCACTTTTAAGTTTTCAAATTTACAAATTTGAAAGCTTTTAAAAGCTTTTGGACTTGCAAATGCATAAGTTTTTAAAAGTTTCTATATTAGATTGTTGAAATTAAGAAGAAATCTAATGACTCACATACATAAATGTTTTTATCAATTTATAAATGAGCTTACAATAATTAAAACAAATTGTGTTTTTTCTTTGCAATATTGTGAAAATTCTTCAAGATAGGAGATTTTTTTTTCTCAACTAAAGTTTTTCTTAAACCCTAAATATAACTTTTTTAAATTTATTGTATAAGAAAATTAGATAATCTGATAAGTTACTAAATATACATATTTGATAAGTTATCAAATTTACTAGACATGCCTATTTGAAGACTTTAAAATTGAGAAAAAAATAATTAAGTAATTTTATATAAAGACAAATTTGAAAAAAAAAAGGTTGGATGTGAAGAGAAAAAATAGGAATGCAAATAGAAGCACCCAAAAGCATTTTATGTTTTGCTTTGAATAACTTTTCAACCTTGTATTTTCCTACGTAAAGGATATTAATTATAGATAAAAAAACTCCATGGTCCTCATCATCCTCTAGTTTAATAACAGTTTCAATATTACTTTATCCCAATATCAAGTCTATGAAACCACTCAAATCCCATTGCTTATTATCAAGGTAGGATTGTCGTAATTTTTTTTTAATACTTAGGAGTTATAGGATTCAAATTCTAATCATTAAAATTAAAAATTTAATACTTTACCAACATAATTCGTAATTGGCTGTTACAAGGTTTTCACACAATTGCAATCATTAGATTTTAGTGCATTGAGTTCTTACATCAAAAGTCTTCATCCTTAGATGACTTAGATTGTTTGCCTACATTTTCTAACTTCTTTTTAAATTCATCACCTGCAATTCAGGTCATAAAACAATAAGAATGTAAACTTCAAAAAACCAAAAGGAACTCAAGCTGATAACAATAATAAAGTCGATTGAATAACATTAAATTTAAATATATCAAAATAGAAGATAAATAAAATCAAAGAAAAAAATAAAAAAAAGAATTAGTATTTATACACACCTTTATGTAAATGTGAGCAAAGCTTGTTTTTTACTTAATTATTTTTCTCTACATCCAACATTGAAAATTTAAAAACCAATTTTTACTTAATACGCTTACCAATAATTACAAACTTCCCTAAACATCCTTTACCTCTCACCCCACATCTCTCAAACACCCACACATATTTCCTTCTCCCTAAATTGATTACCCCTTAGCCCTCAAATCCTACAATTCAACCATTCGGAGTTAATCAAATCATCAAACTTCAATTTGAAGATAATATGTTTTTTATTTTGATTTAGTTCTTAGATTTCATGAAGTTTTTTTTTTCATGAAATCTTGTTTTATGGAAATGAATTTTCATAAATTAAAAAGGTTTTATGGATTTTTTTTATAAATTTAAAAGGCTTTATAGATTTTCATTTCTCTAAGTTTTTAGGAACTTATAAAAATACAAACTTATAAATATGTTCTAGTTAAACTTATAAAAATTTTTAAAGATATGAAAATTTTTTAATTGATTTTTTAAACTTTAAATAAATTTATCAGATATTAAAATTTAATAAATCATATAATTTATTAAATGTGCATATACCTGATGAATTATAAAATTTATCGAATATGTATATTCGAAATCTTTAAAATTAAAAAATAAAAAGATAATTAAATAATTTTATTTAATTTAAAAAATATTGGTAAAAAAAATAGGGTGCACTTATAAGTAACTTTTTGAGGTGTATTTAAAAGCTTCGATTCTCAAAAGGTTAAATATTTGGTTTCGAGTTTAAATTTAGGTTATAATTAGTGAATGATATGAGGTGTAAATAGAAGTTCTATTTTCTTATTAGAAAAAGAAAAAAAAAATGGAAAAGAGAGACCGGGGAAGACCAGATGTCGTTTAACTCAAAACTGAGTCGTTTTACTTCCCAGGTATGTTAATTGAAGCAACAAGCCAAAACCCCAGAAAGAAAAGTGGAACTGGAAATTGGAAAAATGTCTCCTCCTCCCAAAGTTCTCATGGTAAACAATCAAACAAACCCTTTTAAAAATTTCAATTTCTTATTCTTTTTTTTATTTAAATTAAATATAAAATAATTTTCTTCGTTTTTAAGTTGATTTTCTCACTGTTTTTGCAGGTTGCGGAGAAGCCTAGCATCGCTCTCTCCATTGCTTCTGTACTCTCTCATGGCCAAGTATGCTTAAACTCTCTCTTATTTTGAGAAAAGCCCTCGTAGCTTTGTTGGTATTGCAATTTTTTACTTTGAAAATTTTAATTTTTTACATTTTAAACCTTAAAAAGATTCATCTTTGCGTTATTGATGTTATTGACCATTGGCTTTATGACTATCTATGTGCCAAAACAAGGTGAAAGCAGACATTGCTAAAAAAAAAAAAAGAATTTTAGAGAAAAAAAATCTTTCAACGTTTATGAAACATTAATTGCTTCAATTAATGTTTATTTTAAGCTACTCAAGTTACTGCAAAGTCTTGAACTTTATGAATTTGGGTTTAGCTCAGATTCATGTAATCACTCTTAAGAGGTAGTTTCTACCATATCTGGGATTTAAATCTCAGTACTTGCAACCCCTTCTCCTAGTCTCCTATGGCTAGGCTGCAGCATCATTGTGTCAAAAAAGTCTTGAACTGTATCAAAAAAGTCTTGAACTTTATTAATCTTTCAAATAAAAAAGTGTATATAAATTAGAATGTCTCTGAAGAAAAGGTTGGATTTGGCTAGATTTGAATTATAGCAATTCAAAATTTTAATGCTTGGTTCGTCCTAGTAAGTTTTTTTTCTCTTTTTGGTTTGATTCTCCTTTTTCTTTTTATTTCTTAAACTACCTTTGTAATGGCTTCTGTACTGAATAAACGGTAATCTGTTTGGAAAATTTAGTACCCCTTTGTTGGTCTTGATTTGGTCTAACATAACATTTAGTTGAAGTAACACCTTTTGCAGTTACCAAATTACACGCATAGTGTGGTTATGTGTTGGAGACAATGCTGAATCCCCCTTCTTTTCCATTCTCTTTGTTATATCAATTTCATTTTAGAACTAATCGTGAAGCATTTTCATGTTTTGGTTCATGCACAATTGTCCTTTTAGTGAATTCCATGACAAATTTTCAGTTTTCAATATTGAATACTTGTTAGTTACTTACAAGTTGTATTACGTTTGTCAGATGACGACAAGGAGGGGCAGTACAGATGTCCATGAGTTCAATGGCCTTTTCTTGGCTTTCATGCTCATTTCAAAGTGACTTCAGTTATTGGACATTTTCAGGTCCTTATTCCTTTTGATATTGAAAAAAAATGTGATCATTTTTTTTGGTTCTTTTTTTATGCTTAGCTCTACTACTTGAGGATTTGTTGTATTTAGGTGCCTATAATGCTGATATGTTCTAGTTAGAAAAATATTGTTCAAATTATGGATTAATATTTTTGATAGGGAAAGACATACATAAAGTTGTCTCTTCATTCAGGAAAGAATATATTAAATATATATTTACATTGAACTTTAGCATAAGCAACATTGCAATTTTACCTCTATAACGACAAAATGGCTTAGTAGAAGATATTAGCAAACTGCTAATTTAATTTGGTACTTGCTGTGTTTACCTGCCATAGCTTTATCCTTTATAACTTATTAGCTTGATTTCTCATTATAATGTTTTTTCCTTTTTTTTTTTCTCTTGTGCAAATCTAGTGTAGATTTTCCAGCTTCTTATCAAGACTGGAATGCCACTAATCCTCTAGACCTATTTCAAGCATCAGTTATCAAGACAGAATCAAACCCAAAGGTATATATTGTCTATGTGGCTTCCTATCAGTTTATAGTTCTTCTATAATTTTTCCATTTTCATTCTTTTTAGTGATTTTTTTGAGTCAACATTGTATTACTGAAGCAATTGTGTTTCTGTTATCATAATCTCCCAACTAAGTTCTGTGGGTGATGGCAGTAGTTGACAAATCTGTCTGAATTCTGGGATGTATGCCAGCTATTTAATGATGATATTAAGAGCTGTCTCTCTTCCTGCAGTGGAAATGCCTATGCAAATTCATAAATTAGTTGATAATTATCAGATATATTTGCCTTATGCACTCAAGGAATGAATGAAATTTTGTACTTAATTAAGTTGCAGTTGTAAAATAATTTCATACTTTAGTTCTCCAAAATTCATGTTCATGAGGATATTGCTGTAGTTTAACATGGAATGTTGACCAACTTAAACTCACCAACCTGCACTAGTGACAATGAACTGTGACTGCTGGAGTTGGTAGATAAATACAAGTTTTGCCTCCCTATCACATTGTGATCAAATCTGCATTTTATTTCTTGGTGTATGAGTATGTATAACTCCTTGTTCTGATGTAATAGTCTAAGCTATAATTCCTTTTCAAATATAAATTTCTGATATATTTTTGGGGTAATCAGGCCCATATTTCTAGACATTTAAGTCAAGAGGCTCGTGGTTGTGGTCATTTGGTATTATGGTTGGATTGTGATCGTGAAGGAGAAAACATTTGTTTTGAAGGTATATTTTTTTTCCGCTTTTTATGGTTCTATGTACATCACTGTGAAGCATCAATACATGTTGCTCCATGAACTTATCAAATGATTAAGCAAATTTGTGACAGGATAAATGGTTCCATTTTTTATTCCATGTAAATGAATCTGCATTACTGTTTTATAATTGCTTTGATTCTTTGATGAGCAAAAAGAGAGAAAAAAAGTTATATTTGTTTCCCAATTGTGATTCTATAAGGCATTACTCTGAATAGGTGATGTAGCCTCCTTCAATAGGGTTCCAAACTTCTGAACTTTAACCTTTGGAATGTCTTGAAAGGTAATCTAATCTGAAATAAATTGGAATGTTGCTTTACTCTCAACCTCTCAGAATATTGTAACCATCAATTCCAATTAATAGCTTTTGTTTTAAAGCATCTGAAGTCATTTCTGCTGTACTCAGGTTCAGCTCTTCATTGGCCATTTTTCTTACGATTTCTTTTTTAATAAATTTGAAAATTATTTAAATACATACTATTCTCTTTCATATAGTCCCCCTATTTAGTTACGTGCTTGAAATTATATGTAGATCTTTTCTAAATTACAGATTTACATGTTTTCTCATTTTAATTGTTATTATCACTATAAATTTCTTGCAGTCATTGAGTGTACGGGATTTCCCATGAATGAGGCAAAGAAAAGGGTTTATCGTGCTAGGTTTTCTTCTGTGACCGAGAAAGACATCTTGAAGGCTATGGACAATCTAGTGGAACCGAACAGACACGAGGCACTGGCTGTGGATGCTCGGCAAGAGATAGATTTGAAAGTTGGTGTTGCATTTACCCGATTTCAAACTAGTTATTTTCAAGGAAAATATGGGAATCTTGACTCCAGGGTTATCTCGTTGGTTCTTTCATCTCTCTTCCCTAGCATTTTGTAGTTCATTATGCATTTTTCTTTGGGGTTTTCATGCATCCTTTGTTTCTGTTGCATTTATTTGCATAATTATGATATCCTTATCAAGGATGTGGGAAGTTTGTGCAATTCTCATATGCTTATACCAGGAGTCTAGGTTACATTGTAGTTGTGTTGGCAATAATATTCTACTGACATTGAAATTCATTGTTGCACTAGGTTTGTACCCTTGCTAGTTTGATAACTTAATTAACTATACAGTCTCTGAGTGGTAGGGTCCGGTATGTCATTCCTATGTTCTATCTTCTCATATCCCCTTCTTATATGTTGTATTGTTAATTTTTCTTTCAGCTGTCACCCATGTTTCTTTGACCATTAATTAACAATTGTTGCTTTAATATGCTTCATCATCAAAAGCGTCTATTTTAAACTCAAGCTTGATTGATTTACGATATCATATGCCATGCATGCTGGCATGTCATTCTTGGTGGTGTTTTTACCTTTGCTTATTCACAATTTTGTTTTCTGGATATTGATCTAGTGAGCTTCATCTCTAGGTTTCTCTTTCTAACCAACTATATGAAAGTTTAGGGCCTTACTTGTCTGCCGACATAATTTTATGCTTTTAGCTTTACCTTTTACTTTTAGCCTAGGCAATGTTGATTTTTTGCTCTTAATTCATTCTCATTCTCTAGAGTTATTCTGACTATTTCATAAAAATGGTTTTGTTTATTTTCAGCTCGGGCGCAACTATTTAATCTGCTAATTAATTGCTTATTTCAGCTATGGACCATGTCAAACCCCTACACTTGGGTTTTGTGTGCAGCGATATTTGCAAATTAATACTTTTAAGCCTGAAAAGTTTTGGGCATTACGTCCCTATATTATTCAGAATGGTTATGAGCTTCATCTAGAATGGAAACGTCAAAAGTTGTTTGACTTAGATGTGAGCCCTACTAACATAAACATTTATTGATGTTGCTCTTTTAGTTTTAATGAGCTATGCTAATTCATGCTTTTCCATATATTTTCAGGTTGCAACAATGTTCCAAAAGTTGGTGACAGAGGATGGAATTCTTGAAGTAATTGATGTATCAGAAAAACAGGAAAGCAAAGGTCGACCTTCTGGTCTCAACACAGTGAATCTTTTGAAGGTTAGAAGAATTATGAATCACTTTTTCTAATATTTTACTTATGAAAATTAATTTGTTCTTGATTCTCGAATAGCTGCTTAAAAGAACTATATATTACTTTGGACATGATGGGTGGACCATGGATGGGTATGAAATCTTTGCTTGGCATGGCTAGTTGTTACCTGAATAGCCTATTGATGTATCCAACAAGGAAAAGAGGAGTTAATACATCAGATTGCTTTCAATTATATAACATTCTTTTTGTAAGATGTTCTATTGTTGCATGGCCGATTCCGTATGGAAAAGTTAATCTTGCTGAATTTACTGTTTGACAACTTTAACTCCTAGTTTGATATTGCTGTTGTGGTTGAAAATCATGGTGAAAAATGTAGTTTGAAAGGCATGGTGGAAAATTGTGGTTGCAATATGGGCATTTGACATTGCTATGATGAAAGTGTTTGTTTGAGATAAACTGTCCAAAATTGACACAAATTGTTAATTTAAAAAAAAGAAAAAAGAAACTAAATAGGGCACAAAAGTGAATAATGGCCAAAAGCAGGTCTATCAGCCTTTGCTTTTGCTGGTCCTGAAAATAGCTTTCATGTTAAAATGATTGAATTTTCAAATTTGTAACCCCAACCTTTTGGACCTATGCAAGTCAATTTTGAAAAATCTTACATACTTTAGTTTCTAAATACCATAAGTTAACAAAATATATCATGATAACCCTCTTAACTTTGTTCAGGTTGCTTCAAGTGCATTAGGCTTTGGACCTCAGACGGCCATGCAAATTGCTGAACGCTTATATACACAAGGTTTCATAAGGTCCTTTTCTCTCACTGTTTTGGATTACAATTAGTTTCTTTGTATCTTTCTGTACTAATTCTGTTATCCCATTGCAATTTGTTATGATGAAAAAGCATATAGATTCTCTACCAATATTCTTGGATAAGTGCTACTATGTGACCCTAGCACAATGTTTTCTGTACCAGCCAAATGTCTTCAATATTGGCAGCTTAATGCCACCTAATCCTATTTTTGGGGTCTTTAAATAAACTTTGGAGGATCAGTTAAACAAGTTGAGTACTAAATCATTTTTAATGTGTACCTAAGCATTTGGCTCAATGATACATGTATCCTCCTGTTTCATATTCTACGCATTGGATAATGCATTTGAAAATGTGTGAAACAAAAGCCAGTCAAAAGAAATATCATAAATAACTTAATACTCGATGCTGATAATGCATAGCAATAAGATTTACATAGATTATTTAATAATTTAGGGACTAATTAGGTTACTTTATATTTTCTTGGCTGAAGTATAGGTTACATGTATTTTTGCTTAATTAGTTTTTACTTATTTACTAAGGATTTGGGTTGAGAGAGTAATCTATAAGGGTTTTATTTAAGCTTCCTGTTGGCTATTGCTTTTGGTATGATGGACTATTCACAGTCGGGCTGTTAGAATTTCCCTACTTGTTCTTTTCCCTTGTTTCTCTCTAGTTCCTGTCCCCTATTTTTTTCTATCTTTCCCTCTACTTCCCCTGTTTTCTTCTCTGATATCTCTTCCTTGTTCTACATCAGCTGGACATAAATAAGTTTGTCGAATATTAAAATAACTTTCGTTACAATCAGTTAAAGATGCCATCAGATTATCTAGTTAGTTTTGCTGACCTGTTGGGTCTCTGGAACTGATGTTATTGTTGCTAAAGAGCTAGTTATTCACATGACTCCTTTTGTTTTTAAAGGATTGGTATTAGTTTTACCTAGACTTGACATGAAGTTTGTTTAGCTATTGGGAAATTTTCTACACAAAGGTTTCTACTAGAAATGATAAGCTGGATGATTTAGTACTTTTGTTGTTGCTTTTATCTTTATTTTGATGATTAAAGTTCAGTTCTAAACTCTGTTTTGTGGTGAACATAAGAGGATTTGCTCTGGATCATTTTTTCTTTTTAGGGTGGTGGGGAGAGAGGAAGAGTTGTGTGTGTGTGTTGGAGGGGTGTTGTGTCCCTGTGATGGAAGTGTACAATACACACATACATACATGCATATTTTTCTTGTATTGTTATACTATACAATAATCAATTAAAAATTATATGTGATTGGTCTTTATGTACCTGATATTTGCAATTGCTTCCTTAATTGATAATTTAAATCCTTGAGCCATGGAAATTAAGGATTATTGTTCAGATTCATTAATTGCAAATCCTGGTTCTAATAAGGATGGTTAAGAATGAGACTTGTGATAATTTGCTACAGTGTTGCTTTATACTTCACATATAATAGCATACTATTTGATATTTTCATTATTGTTTTCAGTAGTAATTTTTTTTCTATTTTCTTTTTGGAATTTTGGCGGTTTAGCTATCCACGAACCGAAAGTACAGCATATCCTTCATCGTTTGACTTCAAAAGCACACTTAAGGTACTAGAAAACAATCCACTGTGGAGTGACTATGTCCAAAGACTGCTTGCTGAAGGTTATCATAAACCACGCTCAGGAACAGATGCTGGTGATCATCCTCCTATAACTCCAATGCGACCAGCAACTGAGGATATTCTTGGAAGCGATGCTTGGAGATTGTATCAGTATGTCTGTCAACATTTTATAGGAACTGTGTCTCCTGACTGCAAATATGTGAGGTAATAGCCTAATGCTTAATACTCTTGTTTATTTAGTTTAGTTATTTTCCCGCAGTTTCTCATCTTCTACTTTGGTAAAAGGTGTGACCTTGATGGCATATGGCTGCACACTTTTTGTGTTTGCAACTTGCTTTTATAATACTTAGATGCTCCATATCACGTTCAAATTATGATGGTGGGAAGGATATCTCATATAATTGAATGACATTGTTTGATGCTTTAACATACGTGAACTTCAATATAGAATGCCTAGGTTGTTACTTAATGGATCATGTCAAAAGGGGGCAAGACCAAAAAAGACTTAGGTGGTCAGTGGGTTGGGAAGGTGTGGGTAGGTGGGCAGGCTACTGAGAAGGGCCTTGTTTTTGTTGAGCTTCTTGATGGTATGGTTCTAATTACAGCACCATAGTGCAGTGTGATCTATGGTTCTGATCTCACCTGGTGGAAAAAGTAATGTTTGTTGTTGTTGTTGTTGTTTTGCCATGATTCTCTTACTTTTTATTTGCTCAGTGAAACTTTTTGATTTTAGACTATATATTATTGGTTAATTACGCAGTAGTAGTTTCTCTTTTCTTTTATAAAATTTATTATTGGTGTCTATTTCAGGACAAAAGTAGAATTTTCAGTTGGTGGAGAATTCTTCCATTGCATTGGGCAGCACGTCACGACACAAGGATTTACATATATTATGCCATGGTTGGCCATAAATGAGAAAAATCTTCCTCAGTTTACAAAAGGGGAGAAAATTGAAGTTTCAAAAGTGGAGTTATATGAGGTAAATAAATATTCACCTCCATTTAATGAATCATCAAGTGTCCAAATATTGTTCCTGATGCCCGATTTTCTAAATTGTTTAGGGTGAGACTTCACCCCCTGATTATCTCAGTGAGAGTGAGCTCATTTCTCTGATGGAGAGGAACGGAATAGGCACAGATGCATCAATACCTGTGCATATAAACAACATATGTGAGCGGAACTATGTGCAGGTTTATAAATTCTTATTCAAAAAATTTAAGTTTATCCTTGTGATATGTAGCTTTTGTATGCAAAATGTTATCTTTGTATGAGATGGATATTTCATTCTTACTTAAAATGCAGGTACAAGTTGGTAGGAAGTTGGTTCCAACTACTTTAGGCATAACACTGATACGAGGCTATCAATGCATTGATCCAGATCTTTGTTTGCCAGACATTCGCAGTTTCATTGAGCATCAGATTACTTTGGTTGCTAAGGGTCAGGCAAATCATTCTTATGTTGTGCAGCACGTACTACAGCAATTCAAGCAAAAATTCAGTTATTTTATTCAGCAGGTTAGAGAACTATATGTTGTACTTGCATGCTTAAACAGCATCTTGGATAAAGTACATGAAAAGCATAGAACAATTGTGGTAAGTTTTCGGTTTGTCATTTGATTTGGGTTGCTTACCATAGAACTTATTTCTAGTAGTCTTACCCAATAGATGGTTCTAAATATAGCTCAATGTTAGTAAGTTTTATTGTTGCTGTTGTTACCACATACCCACTTTTCTGGATGCTCATGTGTATACATTTCATGGATGAAGATTCGACTTGTTCTTATGATTTCTTTTAGATATTATAGCTTGGAATTATTTGTTTATCACTTAACTCCCCCTTCTTTTTCCAGATTGAGAACATGGATGCCTTGTTTGAAGCCCAATTCTCCCCACTATCTGACTCAGGACGTGCTCTTAGTAAATGTGGTAAATGTTTGCGGTACATGAAGTACATCTCTACACAACCACAACGTTTGTTTTGTGGCACATGTGAGGAGGTTTACTACCTTCCTCAAAAGGGAACAATCAAGGTAATACCAAAATGCTGGACCTTTTGCAAAATTCATAGTTTTAGTGGAACAATTATCATATGGAATGTTGTACCTTGCATATAAGCCGTACATAACTTCTTGTGTCTTTGCAAAATCCATGGATTCGAAGGAAAAGTAGTTAAGCACTCTGATAAATCTGTTTCCTTAGCTTGCCATTTTCTTCTCCCCCCACCCACCTTTTTTTTTTCTTTCATTTCCTCCTGTCCTTCGATCAATCCTAGAATCTATTACTCCATCCATCCTATTATGTATGTCAAACTAATTCAAGTTTGATTATTATTTTTAGTAAAATAATAAAATTTTAGTAAATTTTTAAAAAATAAGATTTACAAATTTTGAATTTCAAAAATTTCAAAACATTTATAAAAATTTTTAATTCAACATATTTAAAAAAAATGGTCAAAGTTGAGTTTGTCTTATCAAAAAAGTTAAGCAAGGATAAACAAAATGGGACGGAAGGAGTAATATGTAAAAACTTTAGGTGGCTGATTCCACTTCTTTCTCTTCTTGCTCTTGTAAAGAAACCTATCTGAATTGAGGTTGGGGCAACCTGGGGACCTGACTGGATGTAAATAAGTTGTCATCTCTAGCCATGCTGATACCCTGAGTGTAGGAATAGTGATTTTTGTTCGATGTGTTTTTAAAGAATTAATCTTGAAGAAAATTAGAGTCAATTGAAACTTATGCTGCAAATGCTTTTCAATGGCATGCATCTACTTCATTCAATAGCTTGATGTGCTGTAAAAATTGCACGGATGATAGTACTCAATATGTGGCAATCTTTTGGATCTTATGAGTTGTTTTGAAAGTTGATGGTTGGAAAAGCCCCAAAGGGGGGGTTGGGAGGGGGCAGCATTCCCTTGTCAGCATATCTGTATCAATGGCTGCACTTTAACACCGCCTGTTGTGACATTTTAATTTTTCTACAGCTGTACAAAGAACTTACATGTCCTTTGGATAATTTCGAGCTTTTGATCTTCTCCATGCCTGGTCCGGAAGGCAAGTCATTCCCTCTCTGCCCATATTGCTATAATAGTCCTCCATTCGAAGGAATAGACACTCTCTTTGGTTCCACAAAGATAGGTAGTACAGGGAAGTTGGGGAAGGGAGCAGGCATGCCATGCTTCCTCTGCCCACATCCCACATGCCGACATTCTCTGGTGGCACAGGGAGTCTGTGCTTGCCCCGAATGCAGTGGAACCCTTGTTTTAGACCCAGTAAGTGCTCCGAAATGGAGACTTTATTGCAATAAATGCAACTGCCTTGTCTTACTCCCTGAGGGTGCTCACCGGATTGCTACTACCCGAGAACGCTGTGCTGAATGTGACTCCACAATCATAGAGGTAGACTTTAATAAGAAAACAACTCCTTTGGAAGATGGAGCTACATTGCATACTGGTTGCATTCTTTGTGATGAGCTGCTTCATTCCCTTGTGGAGGTGAAGCATGGTAAATCATTTAACAGAGGCTTCGGTGCAAGAGGAAGAGGAACGAGCAGAGGCGGGTATAGGGGAAGGGGACGTGCAGCTGGAAAAAGGGTTGACCCTAAAATGAGTTTCAGAGATTTTTGAAACTTATTTTCTATAAACTTTTCCTTTCAAGTTAGCTGGATAAATGGTCTGTATGATTTGAGCTATAACTGGATTTCTTTTTCTTGGTAAAGAGCTATAACTGCATTTGAGGAATGGTCTGTATAATTGATGATGAGCTTGGGAATTACCAGAAGAGCTAAGTTAGCAATGCTATAGCTAAGGCAGCAGCTGGAGAACAAAATCATGGCGGTCATGTATAAATGCAATGAAAATTTTATGTTAAGAGATACAGTAACTTGAAACAATAAATTCAACTTTGCTATTTTAATATAGAAAACGAATGTTTGATTCCTGGAATAGAATGATGAAGTAAAATTATGAAATGATCATGAAAATATAATCAATTTTAATAGGAATAGAATGTTATTTAATGGTTTACTTCCGAAAATATCATTTATTAGAATATTAAAGGAATAATTATAAAACAATACAAAAATATTATTCATAATTAGTTTGAGAAAAATTGATTATGAGAAATAAAAAGGTTTTGATTTTTTATTTATTTAACTCATTTATGGAGTATATTGCACGTATAACTTTTCTTAAACTTAAAATGTTCAAAAATTAATTCAGCATATGTGAGCCTAATTAAATGAACTCTTATTATTTATATGTTTGATTTTTAGAATAATAAGAAATATAAAATAATAAATACAAAAGTACTCATTAGTATTTGGTAGAACTACATCTATATGCTAAAGAAAATAGAGACAAAATGTTGCAGAATATTCCTGAAACAGCAACCAGCCCCAAAAATAGCAATCCGCCAAAAGCAAGCGATTTGTATGATTTATGTCATGTTTACCTGTATTTCGGTTAGGCCAAACCCGAACTCTCAAGCCTTAAAAATACTAGTACACGTTAATGTCACTTCCACCACTTCCTCTGGCTGTCCTAGCTCGCTGTCCATATCCCGCTTTCTAACTTCTAAGTTTCTATTACTAAGGCAAGTCAAGTATTTTAGTAACCTTTTCTGTAATTCAATCTACTCCTTCTCTGGGTTTGCTTTGGTGGTGTTCAATTTGCATCTCAACACCCTTTTCTCCTCTTTTTGAAGCAAGTAGTTTTTTTTTTTTTTTTGTGCTTGGATTTGTAAAGGCAAAAAAGGGTTTATTTTGCTTTCTGTTTATGATAGTTTTATGTGTTCTTCTTCTTCATGTTGATAAACTACAATTAACCAGTTCTTGTTTTTGCTTATTTGCAACAGCTGCAGTTGAATTGGGTCATAAAGATCTGAACTTTGGGTTATTGGTTTTGAAGAAAATGAGTCTCTGTGGCAGTGTTGCTGCTGTGCACTTAAACTTTAAAAGCAATTCAATAAGCATGGGAAGTGTCTTAGCTTTTAGAAGTGGTGAATCCATGGGAAATACCTTGAGAATTCCCTTTAAAAAGATGTCAAGTAAGGGTGCTTGTCCTTTGCAGGTTGGTTGGTGTTGATGAATGTTTGGATAACCTTACCCTTTTGTAATAGTGAGATGAATAATAGTTACTTGTTTTATTATTATGAGCCAGGTAGTTTGCATAGATTATCTAAGACCAGAGCTTGAGAGTACTGTTAATTTTTGGAGGCTGCTTCTTTTTCTGCTTCTTTTCATTCTGCTCCCCGTCCAGTTAAGCCATTGAAAGTCATAATTGCTGGTGCAGGAATGAATTTTCTCTTAATTCTGATATTTGTTTTCTTTGTCCTTTAGGAAATCCATTTTCTATACCTTTTGAATTTTTGGTGGCTTCTTTGTGCCTTTGCTGTAGCTAAATTTCTTAAATTTTTATTTTTATTTTTTATTTTTTCCATCGGATGAACTGAATTTTTGCCTATGACCTTCATCTGCCTTGGTTTTTAGCTAAATTTATTAACATTTTCCAGTCCGAGAGTCTCAGTACTCGTCATTTGGATTGTGATTTGTGTTCAAATGTTCTATTTTTAACATTTTAATTTGCATGATAGTGACCAATATCTAGTTTTATTAAAGGCTGTGCCAATTTAGGGCCTGTACTTTGTGAGAAATTGGATGGTTTGCATGCAGAATATTAGGTAATAATTTGGTATTCTTCTGTCATAGGAGTCTGTGAATGTAAACATGTTGTTTGTTTCTTTTTACTAATTCCAAGGGTTAACTTTCAAGTATGAATATGCTTTTGTTTGATAGATAAAGAAGAATCTGCTTGCTTAAAAGCTATTGCTAGAATGTAAATATAGCCCTTTGGCCTTGGGTTGATATTGGTGTAATACCTAAAATTTTGTTCCTTTTGTGTTTTCTGCATGCCTTTGCCATGTATTTCTTTTTGGGAATTAGTCTTATGAATGACATCTTAGTTCATTACAGGGTTCTAGATTTAATGTATGATCCATCACTTGAGTTTGTTTTTGCTACTAGACTAGACTTGCCACTTTTGAATTTTTGCAGGTTTGGCTGGTTTGTCAACTGGAAAGTATTTAGCGGATGCAGGTCACAAACCTCTGTTATTAGAAGCAAGAGATGTTCTAGGTGGAAAGGTTTTGGCACTATTTTTCATAGAAATTTACACCTATTATATTATTGTATCATCTTCTCGTTTCTAAAATCTTATTGCGCATAATATGAGGAGATATCTTACACTTCATCTTTGATGAAGACAACACAATTTTAACTGCAAGATTTATTCAAGGAAGCTTTAGTTATTTTGCTGAATTATGGCATGCAGCATAAATTAAATAATGTTTACCATGTGAAACTAAACTGCATTAATGACTAACTTGAGTTTCTGTGGATAATGTCTTTTCTCAAGCCTCCAGTCGCATGCAAAAGAAAAAAAAAGAACTTTTGGTTTAAACTAAATTGATGATTTTTTATCAATTAAAATACCTTTAAATGGCTTCTTGTAAAAATTTTAAGCTTTTGCCATGGTATGCATACCTATGTGGTTTAAGGTGTTCTTTTCCCTTATCCTTGTCTTCTGTGAGAGATTAGAGTTTGGTCTTATTTTAAACAGGTGGCTGCATGGAGAGATGATGATGGAGATTGGTATGAGACAGGCCTACATATATTCTGTAAGTATAGATACATTTTTTTGTTTTCTCAGCCTTCCCCATCTGGTCTTCCTCGTTACATTTTTGAAGGATCTACCCTTGTATTTGAAATTTCATGTTCAGTAATTGATTTGATTCTTTATTTTGTTTTATTTTATCATCCTCCTTTTTAGTACTTGAAAGTTGTAAAGACATAGGTTTGTGGAAATTTTGGACAATATTTCCACCTATTGTTTTCTTCTTCATCTCCTGACTGTTTTATTGTGCCGAACTATCTGATACATTTCAACATCTTTTTTATTTATTTATTCTTTTCTTTTGGCAAGTTGGAGCTTACCCAAATGTGCAAAACTTGTTTGGAGAACTTGGCATCAATGATTGGCTGCAATGGAAGGAGCATTCTATGATATTGCAATGCCAAATAAACCTGGAGAGTTCAGCCGATTTGATTTTCGAGAAGCTTTACCTGCACCCATAAATGGTAAACAACTTAAATACATGGTAACTAAAGTTTGTATATGTGGGAAAACACTTATTTACAGCTGATTGTAATCTTGTAATCTGTATATTTATATTTGTATCTCTAGAATTAAGTATTTGTATCCCTAGAATTGAGGAAGATTTAGTTTCCTAGTTTAACCCCTAGTTAGTTGTATATAAACCTAAGATTCTTGTATAGTTCAATATAAGCAGTTTTTCAATATACATTCAGTTTCCACATGGTATCAGAGCTTTTGGCTCTTCTTGGGAAGCAAAATTTTCAGCCTTCATTGCTGACTTTTTTAGGCCTTCATTGCCAAATCTTGTTTAGGCCTTCATTGCCGAACCCTTTCAAAGAAAGATATCACTACCACCCAATTTGAGGAAATGTTAACTAAGAAAATCACTGGAGTACTATAGATGTCTCAGAAACAAGGAGAGTTCAACAGGGAAGAGATTGAAAAGTTGAGAAACTTATTGAAAATCCTTGAAAAGCCTACTATGGTATGTTCTTTGGGTAGAGTTTCTAGTTCAGGTAAAGCTTTCGGTTCTCATGGATTAAATGTCTCGGCTAAGCCTATTACGAGTTTTTGGGTTATTGACTCAGGTGCCACAGACCACATGACACATTCCTCACAAAAGTTTGGTACGTATAACCTGTGTCCTAGTAATAAGAAAATTGTTGTTGCTGATGGTTCACTTACCACAGTGGCAGGATTAGTAGATGTTCAAGTTAATCCCTTGTTTGTTCTAAAAAATGATCTTCATGTTCCTGGATTGTCTATTAATCTGATATCTATAAAAAAACTTATCAGAGATATGAATTGCAAAGTAACTTTTTATCCTTCATATTGTGAATTTCAGGACCAGAGTTCGGGGAAGATGATTGGACTTGCTAAGGAAAAGGATGGACTATACTATCTTGAGACATCAAATAATACAAGTAGTATAAAAAATAGTTTACCTTTGTCATTTTTTTTTGAAAAATCTTCCAATAAAGACAAAATCTGGCTTTATCATTTTCGTCTTGGACATCCTTCTTTTGGAACCTTGAGAAACATGTTTCCTTCTTTGTTCAAAGGATTAAATGTTGAAGATTTTCATTGTGATATTTGCGAATTTGCAAAACATAGACGTGTGTTTTTTCCAATTAGTAACAAAAGAAGTTCTACTCCCTTTTACTTGATTCATAGTGACATTTGGGGTCTTTCTATAATTCTTAATATTTCTGGTGCAAGATGGTTTGTTTCATTCATAGATGATTGTACTAGGGTCTCTTGGGTTTTTTTACTTAAATCCAAATCAGATGTGAATAGTGTGTTTTTAAGCTTCCAAAACATGATCCAAAATCAATTTAGAGTGAGAATCAAGAGATTTAGGTTTGATAATGCAAGAGACTACTTCAACCAGAGTCTATCCACCTATTTTCAAAAAGAGGGGATTATCCATGAGTCATCTTGTGTTAATACTCCACAGCAGAATGGAGTGGCAGAGAGGAAAAATAGCCATTTACTAGCCATAACCCGAGCTTTTCTTTTTTAAGCAAATGTACCTAAATCTTATTGGGGGAAAGCTGTTCTCACTGCCACACACATTACCTTCAAGAGTTTTGGGATTTAAAACTCCTATGGAACTACTCTCACAATTTTATCCCAACCTCAATACCACAAATAATCTCACACCTAAGATATTTGGTTGTACATCATTTGTTCATGTTTACAGTCATAACAGGGAAAAGTTGGATCCAAGAGTGATTAAGTGTATTTTTGTGGGGTATTCTTCAACTCAAAAAGGATATAAGGGCTATCATACTCCTACCAAAAAATTTTATATGTCTGCAGATGTCACTTTTGAAGAAAATAAACCATTTTTTACTCAACTTTATCTTCAGGGGGAGATTTCATTCATGGAAGATAAGGATAAAGACTTCTTTTTGCTTGATTTACCCCCTTCTTCAACATTTACACCCATTAATTCTTTGAGTCGAAATTTGTTTCTGCTGAGCCCAAGTCAAACACTGAATTTGAGTCTGAACCCATTCCAAATACGGAAGATATGACAAAGGATAATATTGTTCTTGATTCTATGAAGGAATTACAGGTGTACTCAAGAAGGAAAGTTTCAGATCCTGAACCAATGCCAGTCCAAGAACCTGATCCTAACTCTGGAAATGAGGTAACTACAGTTTTTGACTCTGTTTCTCAAAATGAGCATGAATCTCCTAAAACTATAACTAGTGATTATGATTTGCCTATTGCCATTAGGAAAGGAACCAGAGAATGTACCAAGCATCCACTATGCCCAATATCTAATTTTATGTCATTTGAAAAATTCTCACCATCCCACAAAAATTTTCTTGTGAGCCTAAACACTATTTCTGTTCCAACTACATTATCTGAGGCATTATTCAGTGAGAAATGGAGACAAGTCATGAAAATAGAAATGGAGGCCTTAGAGAAAAATCAGACATGGGAACTGGTAGAGTTGCCTAAAGAAAAAAATCCAGTGGGGTGTAAATGGATTTTCACTGTAAAATACAAGGCAGATGGTACTGTTGAAAGGTATAAAGCCAGGTTAGTGGCTAAGGGCTACACTCAAACCTATGGAGTGGATTACCAGGAAACCTTTGTTTCAGTTGCCAAGATGAATATAGTTAGGATTTTGTTATCATTGGCTGCAAATTATAATTGGCAGCTTCAACAATTTGATGTAAAGAATGCTTTTCTACATGGTGATTTGGAAGAAGAAATATATATAAAGGTTTCACTAGGATTTGGAGGTTACTAGAAGCAAACAAAGTATGCAGGCTAAAAAAGGCTTTATATGGCCTTAAACAGTCTCCTAGAGCTTGGTTCGGGAGATTTGTCAAAGTGATGCTAGCAATGAGATATAAACAGAGTCAAGGAGATCACACATTGTTTATCAAGCACTCTGATTCAGGGAGAGTCACAGTTCTATTAATGTATGTTGATGATATAATTGTAATTGGAGATGATGAAAAAGAGAGAGAATCTCTAAAACAATGTTTGGCTAGAGAATTTGAGATAAAAGAGCTAGGAGATTGAAGTACTTTCTAGGAATTGAAGTAGCTCATTCACGGCATGGTATTTTTATCTCACAACAGAAATATGTGATGGATCTTCTGAAGGAAACTGGGAAGCTTGTATGTAAACCTGCAAATACCCCTATAGATCTTAATCATAAAATTGGAGAAGCTAATGAAGATGCTGCTGTAAATAGAGAGATGTACCAAAGATTAGTTGGAAGACTCATTTATCTCTCACATACTAAACCTGATATAGCATATGCTGTGAGTGTGGTAAGTCATTTTATGCATAGTCCTAAAGAAGTGCACCTACAGGCTGTCTACCGTATATTGCACTATTTGAAGGCCAATCCTGGGAGAGGTATTTTATTCAAAAGAAATTCGGGGTTAGTTCTAGAAGCATATACAGATGCGGATTATGCAGGTTCAGTAACTGATAGAAGATCCACCTCAGGCTA
Organism: Durio zibethinus; assembly: GCF_002303985.1. The sequence goes on along the minus strand of NW_019168026.1, from coordinate 12,025,869 downwards.
CTGCACTTTCTTAGGTGGCAATCTTGTGACTTGAAGGAGTAAAAAACAGAATGTGGTGGCAAGATCAAGTGCTGAAGCAGAGTGCAGAGCAATGGCTCAAGGAATTTGTGAACTACTATGGTTAAAGATTATCCTAGAAGACTTGAAGATCAAGTGAGATGGACCAATGAGACTCTACTGTGATAACAAATCTGCAATAAGCATTGCACACAATCCTGTGCAACATGACAGAACAAAACACATTGAAGTAGACCGGCATTTCATAAAGGAGAAACTAGACAGTAGGTTGATTTGTACACCTTATGTATCAACCAAGGGTCAACTTGCAGATGTGTTGACTAAAGGTCTCAGCAGTGCAACATTTCAAGAAATTATTTTCAAGCTGGGAATGGAAAACACCTATTCATCAGCTTGAGGGGGAGTGTGGGAAAACACTTATTTACAGCTGATTGTAATCTTGTAATTTGTATATTTATATTTGTATCTCTAGAATTAAGTATTTGTATTCCTAGAATTAAGGAAGATTTAGTTTCCTAGTTTAAACCCTAGTTAGTTGTATATAAACCTAAGATTCTTGTATAATTCAATATAAGCAGTTTTTCAATATACATTCAGTTTTCACAGTATATGTTTGCACAAATCTATGAAAATGTGTTTTGCTTTTACAAACAGTAGGAAAATAGAACTGCCTGTTTGTGTACCTGTTTTGATTTAATTGGTTTGCTGTGGACAACACCTTGTTCTAAATGATTAATTAATAGTTGGAACAAGTTTTTCGCTCTTGTTGCCATTCTATCTTATAGGTTAGTCAATATATTCCAGTTTACTATTGATGCTTGTTCTTTCCATTTATGTGTACTTATTGTCAGTTACCCAAATTGCTCATCGCCTTTCCCTTAGTTTCCTTTAATTGTTTGTCATAGTAGAAAACATAAGACTGAAGCATTAGTTGTCCTTATTAGGTCATGGTAATCCAAGATTGTTTAATTTGGGGCTTCTTAGGACCAACCTCATATTCAAGACAGCTTTCTCCACTTATTGCTAATTGATTTTAAGTTGTATGCCTTTTAATTGAAGATTATTGTTTTGCTTTCTTGAAATCTTGAACTCTGAGAGTTGGGCCACTTTTGGAACTACACTAGCTTGTGGCAGAATGTTGACTTCCTCGGTTTATCAAGTTTTCATTTATCAAATTGGCTCTGTTTCAGCATATTCAATCCAAAACGGATTCTAACGAACCCACTCTTTTGCTTATGAACTTTCCAGGCTCTTCATATAGGAAATGAGTCTTTCGGTATTTCTAAGTCTGCCAATGAGCATGTGAATGAGAACAGCTCATAACGGTTGGGTGTAAGGGGTTTTGGGAGGATGACCGATTATAATTTCTTGATCTTTCAACGGTGGGTTTTCTTCTTGTTGTGGCCATGTTAGGAAATTTGCAAAAGCTCTTCATATCTTATTTCTCTATGTTTGCTTGTTCCCTGTTTCAATTCTTTATCCTTTTTCCTGGTGTGATTGATACAAATCCCTAGATTGTTTGCTTGAATTTTTGTTCTGTAAGGTTTTGATCTAGGAATGGATCTCAGCTTTTGTTATTATTATTATTTTTTTGCCTTGTCCATGTATGTAGGAAGCCATACCTTGTTGGGGGCTGAATTACATTCCTCTTTTAGAATGTGTCTGATCCATATTACTGTTGGACCCATTGGGGTGATTGGGAAACTTTGTTTTGCCCTTATCATTTAAATTTATGTGGAATTTTTTTGTACAGACACTGAATGCCAGGACTAACACCTATGAAAGTAAAAAATTACAATTTGCATCTACTTTGCTTATATCTCCTATCAATGTAAACTGAAAGGGATATGGGCCATTTTGAAGAACAATGAAATGCTGACTTGGCCTGAGAAAGTAAAGTTTGCAATAGGACTCTTACCAGCAATGCTTGGTGGACAACCTTATGTTGAAGCCCAAGATGGTTTAACTGTTAAAGACTGGATGAAAAAGCAGGTATGCCGGTTTTTTTTTTGACAAAATTCTCCTTTCGAGGCTATTAGCACATACATAAATGGTATGGCTGCAAGTTTGGCTGGTGTCTGAGTGGTGAGCTTAGTTCATCCTGATAAAACTTCCCAAAAAGAGCCTCGTCAACTTTAAGCTTTGCTCATATAATGGCGCAATTAATTTGCTGTCATGTGGTTGCATGCATGTATGGGTCTGATACAGAGTTTTAAGCCTTTACCAAATACATGATACTTTTCTTGCTTGAGAAAGGTGCATAAGAGTACAAGTATAATAGAGCAACAATCCTTACGCCTGGATTTGTTTGAAGTCACTCGGGGTCCTTGAGGAGTCTCATTTCTGTGCTATATTCATAGTATTAAATGTGTGCATGACTGTCCATTGATTTTAGTGCTGGTGCTTCATTTTATATGAGTGAAACATGAAATATCATGATGCTAAACTTTTAGATGGGAGAAAAGTATTGCCGAAGGCTTCTAAGAAAATGGAAACAGGAAGAGGAAGAGGGAGAGGTGTGAATTTATGAAATTGTGTAAGAAAAGAAACTTTAGAAACCAAGTTGCCTTGTGTGGAGTTATATTTAGTAGAGTGAACTTTTGTAGGTGATGCAAAGTCTATCAGTTAATGTATGCATTACCCTCCACATTCATTTAAACAATGCCCATGCACGTTCATTTAAACAATGCCCATGTGTCATTGTCAATGAATCTGGTATGAATTGCTTTAAGTAGAAAAAACTTGTTAAATGATTAAAACTAAAGAAAACTGGTTTCATCATTTTCTTTTTCAGGGCATACCTGATCGTGTGACTGATGAGATGTTTATTGCCATGTCAAAGGCACTGAACTTCATTAACCCCGATGAACTTTCAATGCAATGTATATTGATTGCTTTGAATCTATTTCTTCAGGTATAGTTCCCTTGTTTGCCTGCCCCACTGGTTTTATATTTATAACTTGATTATGTTGGATACAGAATCAGCAACAAAATAACAGAAAACTTATGCCATAAGTCCATATGTCAATGGTAGTGACATCATTTGTGTCACAAAGGAATCTATAAATATGAAACTTGGACACCTCGATTAATACATCATTGTTAGATTAACAGACAGGTAATTTTAATTTTGGCGCACTGGATGTTCTCCAATCACTTTGAGATTGCATGTTTTCGTGTACTCTGATATTCTAGAATCTAGAAGCATCTACAGGTGGTGATGCTTTTGTAATTTGTACTGCAAATAAGGTTCATTGAATATACATTTGTTGGATAGTCATGTTCATTCATTTTTATACAGTCAAGGTTATACAAAATAGAAGGAAAACAAGCTGTTACAACATTACACTAGCTTGCTAAGAATGTATGAAAATCCAACAACAGGAGAAAAATGGATCAAAGATGGCATTCTTGGATGGAAACCCTACTGAGAGGCTTTGCGTGCCTATTGTTAATCATATTGAATCACTGGGTGGTGAGGTCCGGCTTAATTCATGAATAAAGAAAATAGAGCTCAATGATGATGGAACTGTTAAGAGTTTTCTTCTAAATAATGGCAATACAATTGAAGGAGATGCTTACGTAATTGCAACTCCAGGTATACTCTGTTTCCTATTGAATAGTACTATTTAGCTTTACCAGATTACCGGCTTCTCTAATAATAGCTGATGGATGTAGAACTTGTCAGTTGATATCCTCAAGCTACTTTTGCTTGAAGATTGGAGAGAGATTTCATACTTCAAGAAATTAGATAAATTAGTTGGAGTTCCAGTTCTCAATGTTCACATATGGTTAGTGTGAGAAAACACTTATTTACAGCTGATTGTAATATTGTAATATGTATATTTATATTTGTATCTCTAAAATTAAGTATTTGTATCCCTAGAATTAAGGATAAAAAATTAGGATAGACAATCCCTCAATTATAGGATCAGTTTTTTAAGAAGATTTAGTTTTCTAATTTAACCCCTTGTGTAGTTGTATATAACCTAAGGTTTCTTGGTATAATTCTTTATGAGCAGTTTTTCAATATAGCATTCCAGTTTGTTTCTCTTAGTTTTTCACACAGTTTAATTTTTTAGTTTTTTCACATGGTATCAGAGTTTTAGGCTCTTCTTGGGAAGCAAAATTTTCAGTCTTCATTGCTGACTTCTATTTTAGGTTTTCATTGTCGAACCCTGTTTAGGACTTCATTGTCAAACCTTGTTAAGGCCTTCATAGCCATTCTATTTTTCCCTTCTTTAGCCTTCATTACTAAGAGTCATTTTTGGTTATATCTTAAGACTTGTTTCAGTTCAAAAAAAGATATCACTACAACCCAATTTGAGGAAATGTCAACTGAAAAAATCACCGGAGTACTACAGATGTATCAGAAACAAAGGAGGAGTTCCCCCCCCGACAGAAGAAGAGAATTGAAAAGGCTGAGAACCTATTGAAAACCATTGATAAGCCCTACTGTGGAAGTTCCTTGGGTAAGCGTCTCTAAGTTCAGGTAAAGCTTCTGGTTCTCATGGAATTAAACTGTTGCGGTTAAACCTATTACGAGTTCTTGGGTCATTGACTCAAGGAGTCACGACCATAATGACACATTCCATCACAGAAAGTTAGTACATATACCCTGTGTCCTAGTAATAAGAAAATTGTTGTTGCAGATGGTTTCACTTACCTACAGTGGCAAGATTAGGAGAATGTTGAAGTTAATCCCCGTCATTGTTCTAAAAAAATGTTCTTCATGTTCCTAGATTGTCTATTAATCTGATATCTATACGAAAACTTACCTGAGATATGAATTGCAAAGTGACTTTTTATCCCTCTTATTGTGAATTTCAGGACCGGAGTCCGGGGAAGAGGATTGGACTTGCTAAGGAGAAGGATGGACTATACTATCTTGAGACATCAAATAACACAAGTAATATCAAGAATAGTTTACCTTTGTCATTTCTTTCTGAAAAATCTTCCAATAAAGACAAAATCTGGCTTTATCATTTTCGTCTTGGGTATCCTTCTTTTGGAACTTTAAGAAACAAGTTTCCTTCTTTATTCAAAGGATTAAGTGTCGAAGATTTTCATTGTGATGTTTGTGAACTTGCAAAGCATAGACGTGTGTCTTTTCTAATTAGTAACAAAAGAAGTTCTACTCCCTTTTACTTGATTCACAGTGATATTTGGGGTCTCTCTACAATTCCTAATATTTCTGGTGCAAGATGGTTTGTTTCATAGATGATTGTACCAGGGTCTCTTGGATTTTTTTACTTAAATCCAAATCACATGTGAACAGTGTGTTTTTAAACTTCCAAAACATGATCCAAAATCAATTTGGAGTGAGAATCAAGAGATTTAGGTCTGATAATGCAAGAGACTATTTCAATCAGAGTCTAATCCACCTATTTCCAAAAGGAGGGGATTATCCATGAGTCATTTTGTGTAAATACTCCACAATAGAATGCAGTGGCAGAGAGAAAAAATAGCCATTTACTAGCCACAACCCGAGCCTTCCTTTTTCAAGCAAATGTACTCAAATCTTATTGGGGGAAAGTTGTTCTCACTGCCACACACATTATAAATAGGTTACCTTCAAGGGTTTTGGGATTTAAAACTCCTATAGAATTACTCTCACAATTCTATCACAACCTTAATACCACAAATAACTTCACACCTAGGATATTTGGTTATACGTTATTTGTTCATGTTCACAGTCATAATAGGGGAAAGTTGGATCCAAGAGCGATTAAGTGTATCTTTGTGAGGTATTCATCAACTCAAAAAGGGTATAAGTGTTATCATCCTCTTACCAAAAAATTCTATGTGTCTACAGATGTCACTTTTGAAGAAAGTAAACCATTTTTTACTCAACCTTATCTTCAGGGGAGACTTCATTCATGGAAGATAAGGATAAAGACTTCTTTTTGCTTGATTTGTCCTCTTCCTCAACATTTTCACCCATTAATTCTTCTGAGTCGAAGCCTGTTTTTGCTGAGCCCAAGTCAAATATTGAATTTGAGTCTGAACTCATTCCAAATACAGAAGAGACAAAGGATAATATTGTTCTTGATTCTATGAAGGAATTACAAGTGTACTCAAGAAGGAAAGTTCCAAATCTTGAACCAATGGTAGTCCAAGAACCTGATCCGAACTCTGAAAATAAGGTAACTACAGTTTTTGACTCTCTCTCAAAATGAGCATGAATTTCCTAAAATTATAACTAGTGATTATGATCTATCTATTGCCATTAAGAAAGGAACCAGAGAATGTATTAAGCATCCACTATACCCAATCTCTAATTTTGTGTTATTTGAAAAATTCTCACTATCCCACAAAAATTTTCTTGTGAGCGTAAATACTATTTCTGTTCAAACTACATTATTTGAGGCATTATTCAATGAGAAATGGAAGCAAGCCATGAAAATAGAAATGGAGGCCTTAGAGAAAAATAAGACATAGGAACTGGTAGAGTTGCCTAAAGGAAAAAATCCAGTGGGTTGTAAATGGGTTTTCACTGTGAAATACAAGGTGGATGGTACTGTTGAAAGGTATAAAGCCAGGTTAGTGGCTAAGGGCTACACTCAAACCTATGGAGTGGAGTATCAGGAAACCTTTGCTTCAATTGCCAAGATGAATACAATTAGGATTTTATTATCATTGGCTGCAAATTACAATTGGTAGCTTCAACAATTTGATGTAAAGAATGCTTTTCTACATGGTGATTTGGAAGAAGAAATATATATGAAGGTTCCACCGGGATTTGGAGGTCATCTAGAAGCAAACAAAGTATGCAAGCTGAAAAAAGCTTTATATGGCCTTAACAATCTCCTAGGGCTTGGTTCGGGAGATTTGCCAAAGTGATGCTAGCAATGGGATATAAACAGAGTCAATGAGATCACACATTGTGTATCAAGCACTCTGATTCAGGGAGTCACAGTTCTATTAGTGTATGTTGATGATATAATTGTAATTGGGGATGATGAAAAAGAGAGAGAATCTCTAAAACAGTGTTTGGCTAGAGAATTTGAGATAAAAGAGCTAGGGAGATTGAAGTACTTCCTAGGAATTGAAGTAGCTCACTCACCGCATGGTATTTTTATCTCACAACAGAAATATGTGATGTATCTTTTGAAGGAAATTGGGAAGCTTGCATGTAAACCTGCAAATACCCTTATAGATCCTAATCATAAAATTGGAGAAGCTAATGAAGATGCTACTGTAGATAGAGAAATGTACCAAAAGTTAGTTAGAAGACTCATTTATCTCTCACATACTAGACCTGATATAGCATATGCTGTGAGTGTGGTAAGTCAATTTATGCATAGTCCTAAAGAAGTGCACTTATAGGTTGTCTATCGTATATTGCACTATTTGAAGGCCAATCTTGGGAAAGGTATCTTATTCAAAAGAAATTCAGGGCTAGTTTTAAAAGCATATATAGATGTTGATTATGTAGGTTCAATAATTGATAGAATATCCACCTCAGGCTACTGTACTTTCTTAGGTGGTAATGTTGTGACTTGGAGGAGTAAAAAACAGAATGTGGTGGCAAGATCAAGTGCTGAAGCAGAGTTCAGAGCAATGGCTCAAGGAATTTGTGAACTACTATGGTTAAAGATTATCCTAGAAGACTTGAAGATCAAGTGGGATGGACCAATGAGAGTCTACTATGATAACAAGTCTGCAATAAGCATTGCATACAATCCTGTGCAACATGACAGAACAAAACACATTGAAGTAGATCGGCATTTCATAAAGGAGAAACTAGACAGTGGGTTGATTTGTACACCTTATGTATCAACCAAGGGTCAACTTGTATATGTGTTGACTAAAAGTCTCAGCAGTGCAATATTTCAAGAAATTATTTCCAAGCTGGGAATGGAAAACACCTATTCACCAGCTTGAGGGGGAGCGTGGGAAAACACTTATTTACAGCTGGTTGTAATATTGTAATCTGTATATTTATATTTGTATCTCTAAAATTAAGTATTTGTATCTCTAGAATTAAGGATAAAAAATTAGGATAGATAATCCTTCAATTATAGGATCAGTTTTTTAAGAAGATTTAGTTTCCTAGTTTAACCCCTGGTTGGTTGTATATAAACCTAAGGTTCTTGTATAATTCTTTATGAGCAGTTTTTTAATATATATTCAGTTTTTTCTCTTAGTTTTTCACACAGTTTAATTTCTTAGTTTTTCCACAGTTAGTAACAAATTCTATTGTTTATTCAAACAATTCATTGGTATTGTTATTGGTCTGTCTCATTCCCCCAAACCTTTTCTAAATCTTTGCACTTCATACAGATGTTGTTTGAAGTAAGTACATCCTGTTGACTTCTATTGATATCTTTTCAACTGATTTAACATGGAAACTTAAAAGAAGTGTTAGGGGAAGAAACTATAATATGTGGGTATTGATCTTGACCATGAGCTGAATGGTTGAGTGCTGATGCAGCATATTATAATCCAGTTGAGAGCACCTAGGGTATAGAGTCCCACATCAGAACAGTGCTGGAGAAATGAAGGACTGGTATATGTTTTTCAGCCCTTCACAAAAGATATTGCTCATCATTTACATTATGTCCTTCATTTGAAATGCCCTCTAAGCAAAAAGCAGGAGTGTTGGCCATGTGCTATGACTCTCTAGGTTGCATAGACTTTTAAGAGTAGTTTAGAAGAGCATGCATGTGTTTCCAATTGTTGTTATGTGGTGCAATTTTATTATTTTCATGTCAGCATCTTTAAGCTGTATTAATAAGCTTTGGGCTTTTGGTTGAATATCCCATGGTTTTCTCTTATTTTCCCATTGAAAAGGGGACAAACAAAGGGTGATTTATTTGAGGTTATACAGAAAAGGGTAGTTCATTTGAGGTTATATTGTGGCCAATGCTGTGCAGAGTCACAATGAGAGGGCAAAATTGTGGAGTACTTTTCAGTGCTCATAAGCAGAGTGGAGCTAAACTCAAAGCCCAATATGGACGAAATTCACATGCAAGGGGTAATTGTTCAGTGGAGATGGCTGGAAGCTGTTTCCTACTTCAACGAGCAGCCAGAAAAATGAAGGATTCATGCATCACAAGTTTAGACCAATGTTAAAACCTTTAGGTTTTACATTGTCCCCAACACCGTTCACTGATCTCCCATCAGAATGCAGCATTATTTTTGTTCAGAGTTATTGTAGCAAGCATTTTTGTCCCTAATTTCTTATTAATTCACTGCACTTCACTGATGAAATGAATTTAGTGATACATGTGTGCTATTCCCTTATAAACAGATGCATTATTATCTATAGTGCTATGATACTCAGATCTTTTTTGCGTTTCAAGACTGCAATATGTATATATTTATACCTTTCCCACCAAAATTTAATATGAGAGCCCATGGTTGAGTGATATAGATTATCTCCATTTGCAGGTTTGATAGGAAATTGAGGAACACCTATGATCATCTACTCTTCAGCAGGTCTTCCTCCTTAATCTATCAGCCCTTTAATTTTCTCCCTCTTTGCTATATTCAGCTCTCATGCTTGTTATCTGCCTGCCCCATCGTAGCTTTATGAATTTTTGCTAAACGTCTTTCTAAATTCATGATATTCATGTAGAAATGGAACTAGAATAAATTTTGAGGAAGAAAGTTATTTGCTTATAAGAATGTGGAAACCAGAGTGTAGGGATATTATTACTTCCAGTCTATGGTCTCTGCCTATTGATAGCCAAGCAATGCCTGAAACAAATGGCGGTAATCAGGTGTCCAATAGTCATCAAACTCCTGTTTCCCAATCTAAGGCAGAAGGTAAGCAACCTATTGAAGTCACTGGTATTGATGAACATGGGAAAATTACTTACAAAAATTGACTTAGCCTTGGAAGGGGAACCTATTAATTATTGGCAACTGTCAAATCCAAAGAACGCTTGGATATAGAAGTGTAATTTTAACTCAACCTTCCATGAGAATTGAGAAAAAGGAAAGTTTGAGAAAGTAATAATTATAAAAGAATAAAATGATAGGTGCAGAGACATTACTGTTACTCCCCCTTTTAATAATTTTTTTCGTTATATAAAAGAGGTTAACTGAATTAGCTTTTTGTCTCCTCATTCATGCATGCAACCACTACTTAATGATTTATTGTTTTATGCAGGAATATTACAATCCAAACCAATCCATGCTGGAGTTAGTTTTTGCCCCTGCAGAAGAATGGATTGCACGGAGTGACTCAGAAATTATTGATGCCACAATGAAGGAACTTGCAAAGCCCTTTCCTGATGAAATTTCTGCAGATCAGAGCAAAGCAAAAGTCATAAAGTATCATATTGTTAAAACACCAAGGTTAGATTGAGTGCATTCTTTCAGAATCTTTATTAGTACTTTTTTTTAAAATCAAATCCAAGCCATTTCTTGAAATGTTATGCCATGGCTGAAAAATACATGGCTGGTGATGGCTTCCCCTTATATTCATATAGTGATGCATCAAAGAGTATAATTGTGCTAGAAACATGTGAGAAATATTTATTTCAAATTTTTCATGGAAGCTTTTAATGCTATCTTGGACAAACTTTCATACGATCTCTAAACAGGATTTCAGTAGCATTTCATACATATGTTTGCACATGCATGCATGAATGCATTTATCTATATGTGGAACTGTACACTTATATTAAATGGATTGCAGGCCTTAAATCAATTTACATTTGTACCTTGGTCACTAGATTCCTACTGAAACTAAAAGCTAATTATCATTTCAGATCTTTATATAAAACTGTTCCAAATTGTGAACCCTGCTGCCCTTGCAAAGATCTCTGATAGAGGGGTTCTATCTAGCAGGTGGTTACACAAAGCAAAAGTATTTAGCTTCAATGGAAGGTGCTGTTCTCTCAGGGAAGCTTTGTGCACAGTCTATTGTACAGGTACTTTTTGCATTATTTTGCTCTGCCATGTTGCTATAACTGAGCCGGTTAAGTTTCACTTTTTTCCTGCATAAAGTTCAATTACTAGTTGTCTAAGATGCCAAACCTCTTGCTATACACTATGCCAGGAGAGTTTTGTAAAGGTGGCAATAAGTCCATACAATAGGACGGTGAAATGAAATTATCTGTTGTGCTTGTTTCAGCACTTCTAATGTATCGAAATATGCAGGATTACAAGTTGCTTCTTACTTTGGGACAAAGAAAGTTGACAGGAGCAAACATTCACTGATGGCTTTTATGTTGAAGGCAAAAATTCACAAGTTCCATTGTTCAAGGCCAGTAGGTTAGTGGTCTCTCAGCAGTACACACCACACATATATATATATATATATATATGTATCATATACCCCTATAAAATCTGTAACATGTGCAAAGACAGCATCACAAACTGCATGTAAAATTCTTTTGGTGGAATCTATATGATCTTCAATTATCCTGTTAAAAGAAAAAGAAAGAAAAAGAAAAGGAATCTATATAATCTTCATCATTCTAGCAACTTCTAAGTTTTTGAGGAATCATCGTCATAAATAATCATAATCACAATTATGCTGTAGAATACATTATTCATCTTTAAGTCAACAAATTAAGATAGAAACACTGAGTTCATTGACATTGCAACCCCACTAGATTGAGTGGTAACCTGTAAGTTAGAAATTGAGGCTTCCCTTTTGTAGAAAGATTAAAGTGCAAGAATGGAAGGGGAAAAGGAGAAACAAAAAATATTTTTACTAGTGTTTAATTCGATAGCTGAGAGAAGAACATGTAGAGTAAGGATAGAGTTATGTTTCAGGCTATTTATTTAGGAACACTTATAGTATATCCTCACTTAATCTCTTTATTTCTTGTATATTTGCTACTTAATTTTAGAGAATTATTACTCACATAGCAATGCTTTGTTTTGTAACAACTAGTTATGGCCCTTTGTTACCCGAGTAAATTTTTTCTTCTCGCTATTGGCATGAAGAGGAGGACACTCTATCGGGAGATAACTGCTTCCTGCATGAACACGACAAATTGGTCCTTTCCCCTCTATTAGATTTCTCCGAATCTCTTCATTGACCTTCTTTCCAACAATAATCCCGAAAGCAAAAAACAAAGTACTGAACAATAGATAGAATCCAAAACTTAGAAGAACGTTACACTACAATGATAGTTGTTGTTGTTGTTTTTCTTCTTTTGTTTTTTTTTTTTGCCCCTTTTGGTTATAACTAACATTACATAGGTAACAAATATCAAAGTGAGTGCTTCTGGTTGAAATTGGAGGCAAGAGTAGTGAAAGTGATAGTAGCAGGAAGAACAGGGGAAATCTTACAGGACGTGTTTGCAAAAAAAAAAACTGGGTTCTGGTTGAAACTAATGGCAGCTATATCGGATTAGGTTGTGATATTTTGGAGAAGAAAGAGGAATTTAGTAGTCAATTTTCTTGCTGAAAGGAATGAATATATTGTTACCGGTGATAAACAACTGCATATAAAATAAGAATGTTTGGGGTTCATGCTTCATAGATGGGATAATTCGTATTCGTATAATGTTTGTTTCATATAAAACATGTATAAAATACAAAAATTATTATGTTATAATTCGTGTCGATACGAAAACATAAATTATAATATTTTATTTTGTCAAACTCATGATTTTTATCAAAATTTTAAACCATACAATTTTTATATTAGGTCCGAAGTTACCATGTTTAGTTGTTCTATGATAAAGAGTCTTGTCCATTAGGTATTCATTCTAAAGTCTTCTTTTTCCTTTTTGATAATTCCTTTATGAACCCTTGGCAGCCTCGTTTTTCTCGTTCATTTTCTGAATTTCAAAATGATGGCAGTGATGGCATATGTTAGATCTCAACAATTATGGTCACTCGGGCACCTCTTCTACTTAAAAATCAATGGAAAGAAATAAGTAAAAAAGAAGTTGCATGGTATCTTCTTTTACATGTACGAAATAATATGAACTTCGTCTTCACATGTAGGTATACCAAGATCAACAGGTGGAAGTCAACAATGCTAAATTTTTTTTTTTTTTTTCATATTTATGTTTAATCATCGTCAAAAGATTATTCTAATCAATCATGACATTCGAAAAGGAGATGGTCTTAGACATGCATTTGAAACCTTCCATAAGGGGTGAGCAGAAAGTAAAGAGAGGAAGAAAAAATGAAGTAAGAAAGAGTTTGAAATTAAAACAAGGATGAGCTAAACCACACAGGCAAATATATTACAAAGAAAAGACACCAAAGGAAGAAAGTTTAACAAGTACTGTTGGAAACCAACTAGGAGTATGTATCCATTGGCAGAGTTACACTATCGTTTATGATTGACCTAGACGTTGAACAAGAAGTAATAGCGGAAGGTTCGATCATGTCATCTGTATCAGAATATTCATCCACACTTTGTTCAATAGCATTAGCTTCTTCTGATGCTCTAATCCTCTCCAGCTCCTTTGCAATTTGTTTCATCGTGGGCCTTTTCTTTCCATTAAGATTCAAGCTTCTTTTCGCTAGCTTTGCAACTGCTATAATCTCTTCTTCTGTACCATTATTCCTTACCATTGGATCAAGAATGTCAAATAGGGAATTCTCCTTCATTGTAAGCAGAAAAAAGTTTACCAAGCTTCTCACTTCCTCTGATTGTATCGAGGAGATGGGTTTTTGTCCGGTCAGAAGTTCAACAAGAACAACCCCAAAACTATAAACATCACTCTTCTCTGTAAATTGATTCGACCGAAAATACTCTGGATCCAAGTATCCGAATGTTCCTTGCACTTGAGTGGTTAGATGAGTTTGCTCGAGTGCAATTGATCTTGAAATTCCAAAATCTGACACTTTTGCTCTGTATTTACCATCCAACAGTATGTTGCCAGATTTGATGTCTCGATGATAAATAGGGACAGAAGCAGCTGAATGCAAATAGGATAAAGCATCGGCGATTTCAATTGCAATTCGTAAACGCATTTCCCATGTCAATGGGAATTCTTCATTTTGGTCATGTATGAGTTGAGAGAGTGTTCCATTGGGGATGAACTCATACACTAGTAAAGGAACCTTTGTCTCCAGGCAACATCCTAAAAGCTTAACCACATTTCTATGGTTAATCTGTGATAAAAGTATCACCTCATTGATGAACTGTTCAAGCTGCTTTTCATCAACTTTCTTCTCTTCCACCATTTTAGACTTCTTGATTGCCACAATGCTTCCATCCGTTACATTTCCCTTATAAACAGTTCCTTGGCCGCCTTGACCGAGGATTCGATTCTCGCTGTAGTAATCTGTCGCCTTTTCCAACTCCTTTGATGTAAACAACCTTATTTTTTCAACATTACCTTCATTGCTGGACAATTGTTGTTGCAGTAGTAAACCTCCATTCCTTCTAAAATATTTTTGCTTCATCTTGATGGTTTTTCTCCTTTTTAGTACTTTGTACAGATACCATGTACCAAGTAGCACAAATACTGTCCCAATACTAGTGCTGCAACCTGTATAGGAAACATAATTTATTAATGCACAAGATAAATTTGCAAATTAGTATATATTAAGAAAAACCGTACACGCATTTCAACATGGTTCATAGTTTCTGTCTTTAAGAAAGTGAATTTATCAGCACTTAGCTTTAACTCAGTGGTAAGAGTGGGTACTGCAATTTTAGTATAGATCTTTTGTTCAATGAACAAGTAGTACTTCCCCGTTAAAGAAAAATTAAAAAAATGTTAATAATTATTTTTATACTATAGTAAACTATTCAATGTAATAATAAAATATTTATTTTGATATATAAATTATGAATTTGTTAATTAACGTGATATTCACTTCTAGTATAATTAATTATAAATGATAATATGTGACGATAAATAATTCTTCAAATATCATATTAATTAATAAATTAATAATTTAAGTATCACATTAAAATTATTTTAAATATCATATTAAATATTTTATTATAATTCAAAAAATATTCGTAACATTAACTTAAAAAAAAAAATAAATGCATACCTATAATGATCGGCAAATTCCGAGACTTTGTAGGTTCCTCCATCGAGAACGCTGGTAAACCATTAAAATTTTTTGGTGAACTAGGAGTTGAATCTACGCGATTGCACGAATCGTCCGCACTTGAGTATTGATATGAATAAGGGCACGGCGACGAGCAGTAATCGTCCGGAGCATTTAAACAAAGCATATCGCAGTACCTATATTTAAGAAGCCCACATTTGCCTATTTCTGCCATTTATGAAACGAATAAATAAAGTTATGTTCATATAAAAGTATGTTAATTAAGAAATGCCAAAACAAATAAAAGTTTCATTTTCCTTTTTATATTGTGCAAATTTTCAAACATACGAGCCCACACAAAATATTCTTATGGTCAACAATTTATCGGGTTCAAATTCAGATACCTTATATATATATATATATATTCTATTAGTACGATACCTTGGCATACATCACTATCATGATAATCGTTGTCAGAATTCACATCCGCGCTGCAAACACATAGATGGCTGACGCTCAATCTTGCCCAACAATATTGACCACTGGAGCTACAAAAGGTCTCTAAACCATCTTTCAGCTCACACTGCCCAGCTATTGGCCTGCCCCATTGCAGTGCTGTAGGAACGTGTCCATCTTTTGGTGAACCCCAGTCCCAGTGCAGTGTTGTAGGAATGAGTCCAAATTCCGGTGTCCCGGGAACGTTGTCCAACAAACTTACGTCCACCACGAAAGCAGATCCACATGATTTCTTGCTGCCATTACTCGGATAAATCTCTGTCATGTTTACAGCAAAGGAACTGAGACCCGGAGGAATTTTCGCAAGGCAGCTACCATTGGAGGTCACAATATTGCTACAATGAGGTTGCAGGCAGCCAGCAACAGGATAATCAGTTAGATTACGAAGAATAGTAGCCACACTACCGCAACCTACAGACACGAATCTGTTGAAGATATCTGAGAAGAAAAAGGGGCTGCCTGTTAAGTTGACACTGACCCCATTATTATCTTCACTTTTATTGCGGCAATTGAAATAAGTTACTGAATTGTTAACGATAACTCTGCCTAGGGAAAATGAAACACTGAGTAGTTGCATGTTGATGCTACGTATGAAAGGCTTTGGCCCATCATCGGTTTCTTTGCAACTTATTCTGAACCACTCATTCATGTAACACCCGACTTTAATTCCAAATGGGTATGTAATGTTAACCTTCCCACATCTTTCAGTACAGACATGCTTGGGAGGTACAGGTACTGGGCCAACTTGTTCTGGTTGTTGGCAAAGTGCCGCTGCTTAGCAAGAACAGAAGCATCAATTAATAATAATAATAATGATGATAAAATTAATTTTGATAAAACTAAAATATTGATAGTGATGAAATTAATACATGTAATATAATATTAAAATTAACGGATATGTATTTGAATGCAAAATTATTAGTGAAAATAATATTATAATGAAAAATAAAATAATCATTAATAGTATTAGATTAAAAATTATATGTAATAAAAAATTTAAATTATTTAATATTTATAAATTAATAAATTATTTAAAATTTATTAATTATTTTTATGACAAATAATAAATTTTTAGTAAATAATTAAAAATAAAAAAATAATATATCAAATAATATTTTTAGTTTCAAATTTTTTAAATAAAAAAATAAAAGAAAAATTAACAAAGTAAAAAAAAATTGTTAGGTATTTTTGTATTTATAATAATTATTAAAAAAAAAAAAACCAAATGAATCTCCGATGAAACATTAGATTAACAACGACTAGTAAAAAATCGACATCAATGGCACCGTCCAATTAAAACCAAATGCAAATTTTCACACTGTACAACGTAATTAGCACAATCTTCCACTGCAATGGCACCCGATTAAATCTAAAAGCAGCCTTATTCATAAATAATTTATATTGTGCTTAAAATTTAAAAATTTATTGAAAAATATCGAGAAGAATTTAAAAAGAAAGAGAAGAAAAAATGCTAATGGATTTACAGGAGACAGAAGTGGGTGTGGTTTGTCTCTGTTAAAGCTGGTATTTTTTTTTTCACAATGCTAAAGCTGATACGATGAAAAAAATTGGGTAAAACCTACATGTATGTATCTCATGTAGTTTGTCTCACATTTTCTGTGATGCGCCACTTTCCAATTTATATTTTTTATTTATAATTTTGAAATTTACTTTCGTTGTTAAAAAGGACATAACGATAAAAAATTAATTAAATTTTAATGAAAATTTAAAATTATCCTTATTTTTATTTTTGACATTTTTATTTTTTTTATAATAAAACAAACCCAAAAATTGTAATGTAAAAGTAAAAAAATTCCACAAACACTGTGAATAGAAAAGTAGCAAATCACCTATGATGCATATAGGGTTTGCCCCAAAAAATATTATCTAATTATTTCTAATATTAATTTAATAAAATAAGAAAGCAATAATAAAGTGATCACGATTAATGCCAACCTCCCAAATCGCAATTGACGGAGTTCCATTCCAGCGTTGCAGGAACATGCGTCGTATCAATGCTTATGCTGTCGGGGAATTGGAGATCTGGACCCGATGAGTTTAACTTGCTTAAGTCAAATATGAAAGCAGATGCGCATCTCTTGCTGTATTCTTGCTTCCCAGGATTAATGATCTCTGTCATGGTTGCAGTGTAGGAAGTGAGATTTTCAGAAATTACGGCATAGCAGCCACCAAATTTAGAAGCTAGGTGGTCACATCGTTGTTGTACGCAGCTAGCGAGGGGATCAGTTTGAATTTCGCGAGAAACAATGGCCAAATTCCCGCAACCTACTGACCCGAATATGTTGAATCTACTTGAGAAGAAAAATGGACTGCCTTCTAGGTTGACAATAGCACGACGAGTGGTGCCATTGGTTCCTTTATTGCCGCAATTGAGATAAGTTACCGGATTGTTGACGGCGACAGCGCCATCTGACCAAAAGGAATCGAGAAGCTCCAGATTGATGCGACTGATGAAAGGCTTTAGCCCATTAGCGGTTTTGTTGCAAGTTACTCTAAACCACGAATTTTTATAGCAACCAGTTGTTATTCCAAATGGGGATGGAATAACAACATCCCCACATGTTTCATTACAAACAAACTCGTTTGTTTCTTGCGATGTTGCTGCTTGAATAAGCCATAGTAGCAGGATGAAGTAAATGCCCATTTTCTCTTAATTTCTCCCACCCTCGATTGTTAATTTCTTTCTATGAGGGAAATTGATGAAGATTTTGGTGGCAGCTTAAGTCAATTAGATAAAGGCCGGCGTATATTCAGAGGCTCCAAGAAAGTTCTTGGTTTTTGCGCTCCAGTTTTCTGCATTTGACCATCACCGGTTTCTTTGCAGTTTACTCTGAACCACTCATTCATGTAACATCCGACTTTAATTCGAAATGGGTATGTAATATTAACTTTCCCACATCATGCAATACAGTCAGGCTTGAAAGGTACAAGTACTGGGTCAGCTGGCTCTGAATTTTTCGAAGATTTTTTAAATAAAAAATAAATTTTTTTGCATTTATAATAAGAATTAAGGAGAAAAAAAAAACAAATAAATCTCTAATAAAATATTGGACCAATAATGACAAGCGAAAACTCGACATCAATGACACCGCCTGATTAAAACCAAATAAAAATTCACACTGTACAACGTAATTGGCACAATCTTCATTGCAATGGCACCCCGATTAAATCTAAAAGCAGCCTTACTCATAAAAATACGAAAGTAAGAGAAGTTATAGTTGCAAAATTTTAAATTTAAATTTATTAAATATTATCTTTTAAAAATAATTATATAAATAAATGAAATTCAGTTGTCTTAAAATTTTAATATCTATATTCGTATTATAATTCAGAATTTTACCAAAACATCAATGCATCAATGTGAAAGGTTTTATGATTGATAGAGATGTTTTTTTTTCCCCTAAACATGGTTAGTGCTTTGTTGGGGTTCAAGTATAGGAAACTGGGGCGCCAGAGCTAAGAAATTTCTTTGAAATTTTTGAGTTTGCGCCCGGCCTAGTACATGTGTCACGGGTCGAGACTCAAGCTTCGAATCCGTGTAGCTTCGGGATCTGAACATTCACCCTTTCAATATTTCAGATCAGCTTTCCTGTCACGGTTCACACTCTTGTGAGGTATTGTCCGCTCTGACCCCCATGACCTTACGGTTTTATCCTACAACTTTACGGTTTTATCCTACAAAAGACGCATCACAAGGGAGAGATAGTGTGAACCCTTTTATACCCCAGTGACCCTCCTATTATGTTCGATGTGGGATTCAGGACTCCCCCTTAGGTCCGTAACATTCTCCCGCACCTAACCTCGTGGCGCCCTTATCACGGAAGCTGACCACCTTGCCTATCTCCCTTGAGGTGCTTAGCATGGATCGAACGTTTTAGGGCTGGCTTTGATATCAATTGTTACGAGTCGAGACTCAAGCTCCGAACCCGTGCAGCTCTGGGACCCGGGCATTCACCCTTCTGGCATCCCAGATCAGCCTTCCTGCCACGGTTCACATCCTTATGAGGTATTATTCGCTCTGGCCCCCATAACCTTACGGTTTTGTCCTACAAAAGACCGCTCACAAGGGAGAGGTGGTGTGAACCCTTTTATACCCCAGTGACTCTCTTATTATGTTCGATGTAAGATTCAGAACTCCCCCTTAGGTCCGTAACACATGCACCCAACTAGATTTTCATTGATTTTCCTGATAGAAAGAAATTAACAATCAAAGGTGGGTGAAATTAACAGAAAATGGACGTTTACTTGGTGTTTTACTTCAGCCTGCTACTTCGGCTTATTCAACCAGCAACATCGCAAGGAGCAGACGAGTCTGGTTGTCATTTTTTTTCTCTTTTTCCATTGCAATATCCTTAGGTAATTAAAGCTCTTAAAATTGTTCAACGCATTTACAATTAATTTTTCATACATGTCGGCTTCCCCCAACTTAGACGTAACAAAGTCTTTGTTAATTTTTTTTTTTCACAGAGATAAGCAAATTCTTGGAAGAGAAATGTGACAAGTTTTTTAATCAAGAAATTTGACTTGCAAAGTCAATGTTTGCTTTTCTCTCAAAGTTGCTGTGAAAACTCACTTTACATGAATTTTTTGGATTTGTCTACAATAAAGTCGCAATATATGGACCTTAGTTTAAGGTTATGAGGTATAATGATATCTCATGATATATCATGATAAATTATAAAAATAATATAATTTTTAAAAAAACATGTTAACAGATAAATATTAAAAAAAGTATACATAATTTTATTTAATATATTAATTTAACAAATAAAAAATCATATATTTTTTAATTTTATAATTTCAATTTATTTTACGAAATCAACTTTATTAATTACGTCTAATAATATATTTTTATACTTTTTTATCAATACATTTATAATTATTAAAGTTTTTTTCAAGGATAAGACATTTCAAACTCATTTTACATCTAATGATATAAATTTTACGATTATTTTTATCTTTTTACATTAACAATTTTTTTATTTAGAATCTTTTAATTTAAAAATATCAATTCGTTTATATTGTCAAGTTAATTATTTACTTTAATGTTTTGTTACGCTTGTCCTTACTTTTTGTTTTGTTTAAAATTATCACAACTCTTTCTTAAGGTATTATGATATCATATGATATCAATTTTATAATTATTTTCATTTTTTTTAAAGTTTTTATGTTAACACTTATTTTTTAGTTTGGAATTACTTTTATTTATAATAATAATTTTTTGTTTACCAATTTAATTACTTACATTATAATAATATGTTTTTATACTTGTTCTTATCTTTTATTATGTTTAAAATTATCAAAATTTTTTTTAAAGGTATTACAATACTTCTAATATACTTTATGCCAAATGATATAAATTTTACGATTATTCTACATTTTTATATAAACACTTATTTTTTGATTGAATTATTTTTTTATTTATAATGATAATTCTTTTATATTGTCAACTTAATTACTTACATTAAAATAATTTTTTTTTTTTATGTTTGCTCTTATATTTCATTATGTTTAGAATTATTACAACTTTTCTTTAGGATGTTACAATTGTTTTAACTTATTTTACACCAAATAATACTAATTTTACGGTTATTCTCACATTTTTATATTACGATAGTTTTAACACATTTTTACATTAAATTATATTAATTTTACGATCATTCTCACCTTTTTTACGTTAGCACTTATTTTTAGGTTTAGAATTTTTTTATTTATAATATTAATAAATTTGACTTTAAAAGTCAATGTTTGGTTTTCTCTAAAAGTTGTTGTGGAAACTCTTTTTGTATGAATTTTCCTTATCTAAACTCACTTTACATGATTTTTCAACATGTTTTCTTTGATTTTTTTTTTAACTTTCTTCAATTAATTCAATAAAGTTTTAATTGCAAAAATAACTTATAATATAATTATAATGAAAAAAAATGAGATCAGATGAGTTTGTTTTTGTTTATATAAAAAAAGGGAAAAAAAAAAACAAATTGAGAGAATAAGTATTTTATTCAAGCTTGAACATTTTATTTTCAAGTAATGGGAGTAAATTGCATCATTAGTATTTAATTTTTTTTAGTTTTTAATATTTTGAATTTACTTCAAATTCATTCATATTTAATCAATTTTCACACATATTTTCCTAGTTCTCAATTTATACATTTTTTTTTATTTCCTTCTCAAATAACTTTACTAATTTACCATGAGTAAATTGCATATTAGTCATCAATTTAATATTTTCTTAATGTTTTATTTTTATTTGTAGCATAAAAAAGCTCAATATTTTCATTTGTGACATTTTCAATTTGTTTCAAATCCATCAATCTGTCAATACTATGCTAAAATATGAACAAAATTTGTCACACGATACTTCAAACAAAATACACTCAAAAGTTTCATCCATATATTCTACCAATATATCGTAATAAATACCGATTTAGTAGGTTGATATATGCTGGGATTAGTAAATTCACAATAAATTATTTTTCATAAATTTTCAACAAATTCAAATTTAAACAATCAAGAAAAAAACAAATTATCTTATCATTTAAATCAACATCCGTTCATAATCTCTTTTGTAATTTAACTTGCTATTAAGCTAACTATATATAAAATCAGAAAAAATGTGAGACTCGCTGCAATATTAGCATTATCTTTGCTTGTTTGAGCCTTATGTCTTCATGTGCTTTTATCTCCATGGATTGATCTAGTATTACACCTTTTTTTTTTTTAATTTCTTTTAACCAAACACATGGTAAATTAAAGGGCAATAACATATAGCAACATTACTTGTAATTATTCAAGATTGGTGGGCTGAATATTTTATCACAAGCATGCAAATTATGTTGAAGAGTGATCCAAAATTGAGTTCATGTTTGGGCTCAATGTCCTAGTTTTTAGGATACAGTTGGTAGTAGTTGTTATATGTGATTGGGTGATTTCTAATATTCAGCCACTTTCTCTACTTTTTCATTATCTGTTAACTGTTTAAGTTTTTTATTCTATTAAAAGGCTGATTGAATTTAATAGAAATGTAAAGTAATTTATTTACAATTATCCAAAATTAGTTATTTCTTTTGTGTCGGTAATTTAATTTAAAAAAACTTATCTCCTTTTCCAACAAATTTTGGTATCAGAGCCTTAAGATCTTTACCCATTATTTGTATCCGTTGAATTATCAACGATGGCAGTGAATGGCAGTTCAAATGTAGCGTAACCTCTCATTCCAGTGTTTGATGAAAAACGTTACGACTTCTAAAGTATTAAGATGAAAACACTTTTCAAATAACAAGATCTTTGGGATTTTATAAAAATCAAAAACGATGAGAATGATAACGATAAAGGATGGCTGAAAGATAATAAGAAGAAAGATTCCAAAGCTTTATTTATCATTTAGTAAGCAGTTCATGAGACACTTTTCTCCAGGATTGTAGCAGTCAACACTTCAAAAGAAGTTTGAAAAACCTTATAAAAAGAGTTTCAAGGTTTTTCAAAAGTTATTGCTGTGAAACTCAAAGCTCTTTGACATGAGTTTGAAACTTTGATGATGACAACTAAGGAAATAGTGCAAGATTTTTTTTCTAGAGTAATTTCTATTGTTACTCAACTAAGATCTTATGGTGATAAAATTACTGACGAGACTATTATTTTCAAAGTTTTATGAAGCCTAACTCCAAAGTTTGATCATATAGTTGTTGCAATAAAAGAGTCTACGGATTTGTCTATTTTTTCCTTTGATGAACTAATGGGTTCTTTACAAGCTCATGAGGTAAGGCTTAACAGATCACATGAAAAGACTAATGAAAAAGCATTTCAAGTGAAAAGGGAGAAACTAGAAAGATGTGTTTGTTGGCAAAGGACGTGGCAAATGAGGCTTTCGTGGAAGAGGATGTGCAAAGGTACAGGAAGAGGCCATTATGATGGACAAGATAAATAGTTTATTTGTGAGCAAAAAGGAAATGGAGCGCTTTTCAGTGTTATAATTATAAAAAATTTGGGCATGTAAAGGCAAATTGTTAGAACCAAGTGAGCTATGTGGAGGGAAAAAACAAAGAAAGTAAGTTATTTTGACCCATTTACCTACTAATGAAGTTCCAAATGATGTTTGGTTTGTGGATAGTGGGTGCTCGAACCATATAACCCATAATAGATTACTGTTTAAGGATTTTGATGAGTCACAAAAGTTATAAGTCAGACTTAGGGATAACAAGCAAATGCAAGTTGAAAAAAAGGTACTGTTATAGTGAAGGCAAGAAATGGTAAAATAAAATTACTTTCTAATGTCTTATTTGTTCCTAATTTGGCACATAGTTTGTTGAGTGTTGGACAACTAATGGTTGGTGGATGTGCAATTGTGTTTGAAAATAGAGTATGTGTGATTAAAGATAAATTTGGGCAACCTATGGTGAATGTGCATATGACAAAAAACAATATGTTTCCACTGAAAAATTCTAACATGGAAAAGTAAGCTCTTATTGTTAGCAGGAAAGATGAATCAAAATTATGACATCTGCAATATGAATATCTCAATATCAAAGGCTTGCAGTTACTAAGTAAGAAAGGTATGGTTCTTGGATTGCCTTAAATTAGATCTTTTATTTATGTGAAAAGTGTATTTGTGGGAAACAAGCAAGAAAGTCATTTCCAAATGGATGGTCATGGAAAGCCTCTAAATGACTTGAATTAATACATGCCGATCTATGTGGGCCTATGAGAACTACATCACTTGACAAGAGTAAATATTTTTTGCTCTTTACTGATGATTGTAATGTCATAACGTATGGATTTGTGGACCTACCGTTAGATGTAGATTTGAGAAGTCACCACAAATCTTTTTTCGTTTAAGTGTGATTGGCCATCTGATCGAATTTGATCCACGAAACTAGATTTTAGGTCCAAGAGTGCGGTTACGCATGGGAAAGGTTATAGCACCCTTATAGTGCCTATCTCGATAATGGTATCGGTTTGATTCCAAATTATCCAGGCTTTAAATGTATTTATAATTTACCAACATTTTTAATATTGAAAATTAATTCTAAAATTACACCAATAGTTTGGTAGCAATTTAAGATGATTCTCTTACCTTAAGAGTATTCATAGAGATTAGTGTCTCGCTTTGAAGAGGCTCCATCATCAGATTTATTAGAGCATTTTATTCAAAAAAATCAGTAAAGTCTCTCAATAGTTTAGTAAGACTTATTTTGTGTTAGATCTCTCAATAGTTTGGTGAGATTTTATCATAAACAAATTTGTAAAAAGTTTTGAGAATTTCATTAAGTCTCTCATTAGTTTGGTAAGACTTAATTTGGAAAGCCATCCTCTAATAGTTTAGAGGATAAAAATTATTTTTATTTTGTTTTTATTTTATTTTTTAAAAATGATTTATGAAAATTTTCAATAGTTCGGTGGATTCCATTTTAAAGATTAAATCTATGAAAATTCTCCAATAGTTTGGTAAAATTTATGAATTTATTTTACAAGTATTTTTATCTTTAAAATTTGTTTTTTTATTTATTATTGTTTTTGCATTTTAGAAATTTTTTTTTTGTTTTGCAAAATATTTAATAAATGACAAATCACTTAATAAAAATAAATAACTATTAAAATAAGTAAAATGAAATAAATAAAACTAAAAATCAAAATATAAATCAAAATATAAAATAAATAATAAATAAAATCAAAAAATGAAGTTAAAATAAAAAAAAATAACCTGTGATTCGGGTCGGGTCAGCGCGCGGGTCAACAAACGGATCGACGGGTTACGAGTTGGTCAGCACATGAATCGGTGGGTTACGCATAGGTCGAAGGCCTCCAAAATGCTGCCGTTTTGGAACCCTATGAAAGCCAAGTTTTAGCTTCTTTCTTCAGATGTCTTGGTCTCCCCTCTCTCTCTAACCCAAAATCCTCTAACCTCTAAAATTCAACCAAAAAATTCATTTTTTACCTAAAAATTCATCCAAACCCAGATTTTTCCAAAAAAAAAAAAGCCAAAATTTTCAAATTTTTTCAAATTTCTTTAGAAATTTCACAAAACCTAAATCTTAACTTTAGAAACCTAAATCCAAAATCAGAAACTCCACATCAACTCTAGAAATCTAAATCCCCAAAATTCTCAAAACCTAAAAAATCTTAGCAAAAACCCAAAATTCCTTTTCCAAAATTTTCTTCCCTTCTTTCCACCTAGATTAATCGTGTTCTACTATTCTATTCCTCACTTCAATTTATAGCCACCCTTAGGACCAATTTTAGGAACCAAACAAAACCAATCCCAGGCTTGAATTCTGGGATTGGATTCTACCTAAGCAAGATTTTAGGCTAGGATTCAACAATTTGTCCGGATTGAATCTGAAACCCTCGATTATGAAATAAAATCCTTAACTATATGGATTGAATTCAGATTTTCAGTTTCCTAAATCTGCGATCATAGATTGGAAGAAAGGAAAGAAAGAAAAAAATAATAATAATAGTATAATATAGTATAGTATAATGTAATATAATATGATATAATAATAAATATGACGTAATAATATAATAAAATAATAAAATAATGTATTATACTATGAACATAATATACTATAATAACAATACCAACTTATTTGACACCGGACACAGATGGGTATCTACAGTTGCTCCCTCTTTGCACATCTCTGTTAGACATGGATGATATAAATACCTAAACACCCACTCTATTTTAAAAGTCAAGTCAATAAGTAGAAATGACTGGGATTGACTCGTAAGTTTGAAAAAAGATCTAGACTGAACTGAGATCAAATGATCGGGATGGAACTGTGAGTCTAAAAAATAAAATGACTAGGATCGAGTTGAGGTCAAAGATGAATGATCGGGGTGAAACCGTAAGTTAGAAAAATGATATGGATTAAGCCAAGATCGGATGATCGGGATGAAATCATGAGTTTGAAAGATAAAGCGACAAGGATCGAGTCAAGGTCGAAGATGAATGGCTGGGACGAAATGGCGAGTTTAAAAGATAAAGTGACCAGGATCAAGTCAAGGTCGAAGATGAATGACCGAGACAAAATTGCGAGTCAAAAAAATGATTTAGATTGAGCCATATCAAATGACCGAGACAAAATCATGAGTTTAAAAAATAAAGTGACTAGGACCGAGTTGAGATTGAAGATGAATGACTGGGGTAAAATTACGAGTCAAGAAAATGATTTGGATTGAATCAAGATTGGATGATCGGGATGAAACTATGAATTTGAAAAATAAAGTAATCGAGATTGAGTCGAGGTCGAAGATGAATGATCGGGATAAAACCGTGAGTCAAGAAAATGATTTGAACTAGGCCAAAATCAGATGACCAGGATGAAATTGCGAGTTAGGAAAATGATTTAGACTGAACCAAGATTGAATGATCAAGATGAAATTACGAGTCAAGAAAATGATTTGGACTGAGCCAAGATCGAATGAGTGATAAGTGACAATGCAATGTAGTGCCGATGTCATGAAATTTCAATTGTGGTGACAAAGTTCTCAAGATTCCACCAGTTCTTCTTAGCTTCCAGTATTAATAATCTCATAACGAATTCTGTTAGCTGATCCATATCATTCTTCTAATCTTGTCATGACTCATAGGTCGTGTCAACTAATCTATCACTAGATTTATCACTGGGTCATCTATGTCACTTTTTTTTGCCTCTTTTAAAAGCATTTTTTTCAAGCTTCTTTCACTTATTTCGTCTTGGATTTCCTTCAAAAGAATGAAAAACTCTTTATGAACATTGTCATTCGTTTATTTATTATCATTCAAACTAGTGATAGACATGATATATTTTCTTGATTCATTCAGGGGATGTTCATTTGATAAAAGAAAATTAGGTCTTTATGAAAAGAAATGTGGTCAAAAGTGAACCATGGTAGAATATCTTGACTGTTCAGATAGAACATCAAATATCCAAAGTAATGATTGTTCAGACAATTTTGAACTCTTAACTCAGAATTCTCTTTAAAAAACACATTCCATCAATATTCTCAGTCTTTGAGCCAATATCATCCTTATTCCTGGGATCTTCACAAGAAGTTATTTTTTTGAGTTTTCATCTTAACTTAAACTGCCATTTCGAGTTTTTAGTTTAGGTCTTCATTTTTTTTTCTTTTCATTTTTTTCATTTTTTTCTTTTTTACACACCTTTTTTTCGTCTTTTCCTTTTATTTTTCTTTCTCATTCATCTATCAGTGACACTTTGATAAAGTCTTGAATAATCTAATGGCAAATCTACCTTAATTCAACTCATGATTTTCTAAATTAAGTATTCATATTCGATCAAAATGGACTTTTAAGTGATGTAACGTAGGCTAAGGTAAATGGTTATGAAAGAAATGGATAAAATAGGCCCAAATTGTATTTGCAAAGTAATCAAACTAGGGATCATTTCTTCATAGGGAGCACTTTGATATTTTGCTCCATCAATCTTCTTTTTCTTCTTCTTTTATTTTTTTTCTCTTTTTTTGTGTAACATATTGGCTTTTTGTCCCATCAATTTTCTTTTCTTTTTAATTTTTTTCATTTGTCAAAAAAAAAAAAATCTTATCATTGAAACCAATGTTCGTTTATAATTGCTTTTGTAATTTAGCTTGCTATCAAGCTAGCTATATACAGAATCAGACACATGTGAGACTCATTGCAATATTAGCAGTATCTTTGCCTATTTGAGCCGTGTGTCATTGATCTAGTATTACTCCTTTTTTTTTTTACCAAACACATAGTAAATTAAGGGGCAATAACATATAGCCACATTAGTTGTAATTATTCAAGATTGGTGGGCTGAATATTTTATCATAGGCATGCAAATTATTTATATTATCCACTATTAAAAATTGAAAAGCATGTGCTAAAGTTTCCATCTTTATTAGTTCTAAATGTATCTCTTAATGTGAACAATATTAGTGCCTTTAGTTGGTGTGAATTACAAAGCCCAACACCTAAGAAATTTCTGTGTAAAGCATCGATTTGGGGATTGAAAAAAAAAATGAAAGTGTTGAGATTTGAATTCATATTTATTAAATGTAATGTTTGATAGATGATTACATGAATCAATAGAATTAAATCTCAAACTCTCCTATGAGCCTTGTGACATCATGTGCTTTTTATCACTTTGGATTGATTTAATATTACATCATTTTCTATTTATTTTCACCAAATATAGTTAGATCTGGCAATCACAAGAATGGCATATTAGAGTTCATATTAAAATAAAAATATGAATTACATTTTTTATTTTGTTAAATTCTTATATAGTTTTACTAAAATTTTAAACCATGTTACCTTTGTAATTTTTTCTTATTGTTTTTTTTTTATTATGTCACTATATCATGTTTTAAATTGATAAATCTACACATAATTAAGAGTCAATAAAATATAGTACTTGTAATTATTCAAGATTGGTGGGCTGAATATTTTATCACAAGCGTGCAAATTATATATATTATCCACTATTAAAAATTGAAAAGCATGTGCTAAAGTTTCCATCTTTATTAGTTCTGTATGTTTCTCTTTATATGAACAATGTTAGTGCCTTTGGTTGGTGTGAAATTGCAAAATGGGAGTGCAACACCTAAGAAATTTCTTTGTAAGGCATCAATTTGGGGATTGAAAAAAAAGTTGAAAGTGTTGAGATTTGAATTCATATTTATTAAATGTAATGTTTTATAGATGATTATATGAATCAACAGAATTAAATCTCAAACTCTCTTCGTGAGTCTTGTGACATCATATGCTTTTTATCTCTTTGGATTGATTTAGTCTTACATCATTGTTAGATTTGGTAATAATAAAAATTATGTGTCAAAATTCGTATCAAAACGAAAATATGAAATACATTTTTTATTTTGTTAAATTTTTATATAGTTTTACTAAAATTTTAAACCATGTTACATTCGTAATTTTTTCTTATCATTTTTTTATTGTATCACTATATCATATTTTAAATTGATAAATCTATACATAATTAAGCTAAGAGGCAATAAAATATAGTACTTGTAATTATTCAAGATTGGCAGGCTGAACATTTTATCACAAGCATACAACTTACATATATTATCCACTATTCAAAATTTGAAAGTCAGCATGTTCTAAAGTTTCCAGCTTTATTAATTGTATATGTTTCTCTTTCTATGAACAATGTTACTGCTTTTAGTGATGTGAAAGTGGAAAATTTGAGCGCAAAGAGCTAAGAAATTTCTTTCAATCTTATATATATATATATATATATTAATTTTTGACACGTACGTAATGTTTATGTAATTTTTTTTAAAAATATTTTAATTTAATAAAATTTTTTATAATAATAATAATAATAATAATAATAAATTCTAATAGTTTTATTTTTTATATTAGTATATATAAGTAAAATTTGATAATATTTGATATAATTTTGATTTGATAACTTTTGATATGTTTTGTTAACCTTTGTTAAAAGTTTGATAATTTTTTGATAAAATTTTAGTAAATTTTGATGCATAGTTGATAATTTTCAATATTATTTTGATAACTTACGATATAATTTTTTAACCCATTAATACAAATTTGATAACTTTTTTTATAAAAATTGATAACCTCTTAATATAATTTTAGTAATTAACCTTTAATATAATTTTGATAATTTATAATATACTTTTAGTAATTATTGATAAATTTTGTGCCATCGTATATCTAATAATTGATTTTGCAGCAAAGTAAAATGATAGGTGCAGAGACATTACCGTTTCTCTCCCCCCCCCCCTTTTTAATAAATCTTTTTTATACAAAAAGAGGCTAACTGTTTAACTTCTTGTCTCCTTATCGTGCATGTGACCACTAATTAATGATTTATGTTTTATGCAGGAATATTACAATCCAAACAATCCACGTTGGAGTTAGTTTTTGCCCCTGCAGAAGAATGGATTGCACGAATTGACTCAGAAATTATTGATCCAACAATGAAGGAACTTGCAAAGCTCTTTCCTGATGAAATTTCTGCAGGTCAGACCAAAGCAAAAGTCGTAAAGCACCATATTGTTAAAACACCAAGGTTAGACTGAGTGCGTTCTTTTAGAATCTCTGTTAATATTTCTTTTTTTAAATCAAGTGCCAGTCATTGCTTGAATTATTATGTCGTGGCTGAAAAATACATGGCCAGAGATGGCTTCCCCTTTTATTTGTACTAGTCTTCGGCTTGTGCATAACGCACATGTAATTTTTATCATGAAAATTTTAATTCAATAAATACTTTTAGATGATGATGATAATGATGATGATGACAATAAAACCTAATAAATTGATTTTGATTTTAGTAGAATAGAAGTAACATTTGATAACTTTTGATATAATTTTGATTTTAATTATCTTTGATATATTTTGATAACTTTGTTAAAAGTTTGATAACCTTTGATAAACTTTTAGTAATATTTGATACAATTTTGATAACCTTCAATATTAGTTTGGTAACTTATGATATAACTTTTGCAATCATTGACACAATTTGGTAAACTTATGATATAATTTTTGCAATCATTAATAGAATTTGGTAATTTTTGATAAAATTTTGATAATCTATTGATGTAATTTTAGTAACTTATGATATAATTTGGTAATCATCGATAAAATTTGTACCATTATCTATCTAACATTGGATTGCAGCAAAACAGAAATGTTGGTTCAATTCTAGTATAAGATAATTTTTTCATATAATAATATTATTGCTTCATTAAAATTTTTAATTTTTTTACTAAAATTTTTTATTAAATAAGTTTATGATAGGTTTTATCCTAACCTCCAAAGATGAAGCTATTTTCATTTTAACTAATAACCAAGGTTTAATCTCTGATAACTTTAAATATAAAAAGTTATATATACTTGAAAATTAAGTTATTATTGATTTATTATTATGTTATCAATAATTTACTACTAATATATAAATGATTTATTACTACTAAATTATTAATACTTTACAATTATATTATCATTAATTTACTACTACTTTATTAATAATTTACTACTAAAATTTTGATCAATTAATACTAAATTATTGATGATTTATTATAAAGTTATAATTAATTTACTACAATTTCACAATGATTTATTACAAAGTTATTAATGATTAAGTAATTTACTATTAAATATCATTGATTTACAACTAACTTATTAGTGATTTATTATAATGTTATAAGTGATTAAATACTAAGTTACTGTTAATTTACTGCTAAATTTTTAATGATTTACTAATATATTATTATACATTTACTACAATGTTATCATTGATTTAATATAATTCACTACCAAGTTATCATTAATTTATATTAAATTATCCATGATTTACTATTAACTAATTATCAGTAATTAACTATCAAGTCATCAATTATTTACTACTAAGTTATATTGATTTACTTTTAAATTTTTAATGATTAACTACTAAATTATCATTGATTTACTATTAAGTTATTTATAATTTACTACTAAAATTATCAATTATTTACTATTAAACAAAAATTGATTTACTATTAAGTTATCTCTAATTTACTATGAAGTTATCATTAATATATTAGTAAGTAATTAATAATTATCTACTAAGTTGTCACTTATTTTTTTTAAGCTATCCTTAATTTATTAATATGTTTTTATGCATATACAACTATAAAATATAGAGTTTTAAAAGTCCACTAACAATATATGAGATAATTTTCTTTTCTTTTTATATAATAACATTATTACTTTGTTCAAATTTAATTTTTTTACTAATTTTTTATTAAGTAGGTTTATATAGATTTATCCTAGTCCCCAAGATGAAAATTCTGGCTTTGTTTCTATTAGTAACAAAGGTTCAATCCCTAACAACTTAAAGTATAAAAAAATTAACAATTTACAATTAAATTATATTGATTTATTATTATGTTGTCAATGGTTTATTTTAAGCTATCAATAATTTACGACTAAATTATCAATAATTTTTATACTAATTTATAAATAATTAACTATTATGTTATGAATGATTTACTATTAAATTGTTGAATAGTTACCACTGAATTATTAATAGTTTACTATAAAGTTATAAGTTATTTACTAGTAATTTATCAATAATTTATTATAAAGTTATCAATGATTAACTAATTTATTACTAAATTATCATTGATTTGCAACTAAATTATTAGCAACTTACTACTACGTTATTATTGATTTATTATTAAGTAATCGATAATTTACTATTATATTATATAATTTACTATTATGTTATCATGAATTTACTACTTAATTTTTTATTATTTAATACAAAATTATTACCAATTTACTACTAAATTATCCATTGTTCACTACCAAGTTACCACTAATTTGTAATAAATTATCTATACTTTATTATTAAGTTATCATTTATTAAATATTAAGTTAGTTATCGATAATTTACTATTGAGCTGTATTGATTTATTTTTAAGTTTTTAATGATTACTATTAAATTATCAATTATTTAAAGCAAGTTATCATTTATTTACCACTAAATTATTTATAATTTACTATTATCAATTAGTTACTATTAAACCAAAATTGATTTACTATTAAGTTATCATTGATTTATTACTAAATTATCAATGATTAACTACCAAAATTATTACTAATTTTTAATAAGTTATCCTTGATTTACTATTATGTAATTATGCATTTACAACTATATTATAATTGATTTATTACTAAGTTATTATGATTTACTATTATGTTATTACTGATTTACTATTAAGTTATCAATTATTAACTACAAAATTATCATTCATTTATTACTAAGTACTAGTTTACTATTAAGTTATCTATGATTTATTATTAAATTATCGATGATTACTATTAAGTTATCAATGATTTACTATTAAGTTATCGATGATTACTATTAAGTTATAATAATTACTTTTAAATTTTTAATGATTAATTACTAAGTTATCAATTGTCTACTTTTATTGATTTATGTATATCTAGAAAAAATAACCATAATATATGCTTAGATTTGTAATTTGTAAGGTAGAGAAAGAAAGTAAAAGAAGTTTAAGTGAAGACGATTTGAAAAGTATGAGAAATCCTTTTAATTTGTTATTTGTAGTTTAACACATAATAATTACTCATAACTTTTTATAGTAATGTAAATATAAAAACTAAATTAAATAAATATATATAATATATATTAAGTCAATATTTCTAAATTATTTTTTAATATTTAGTTCATGATAAAATAATACCTATTAAGATTTATTATTGATTTGATTAAATGATTAGTGTAAATATTTACATACCTGTTACATAGTATAATTGCATATAAAAGATTGAAAAAATTGAAGTCTTTTGCCAACAATGAAAAGTAATAAACTTTGCCATATATTTTTATCTTTGAGTTATGATTTTGGGCAAAAATTTTGTTATGTATATTTGATAAAAGTAAAGATAAAAAATTCACTAAAAAAACTTTATAAAAAATAACAATTCTAAAATATTCTGAATTCACAATAATTACCTTCACATACTTATTCAAAAGTTTCTTCTACCAAAAAAAAAGATGGTATATTTCAAATTGTTGCTTCATTTTTATTAACATCATTCAAAATAATTTTTTTGATATTTTGATATTAACTAACTTCTCCATTTAAAAAAAGTAAAAAATATTATAAAAGATTATAGCAACCCGAATAATATTTAACTTTGTATTGTTTTTGTAAATGAATATTAACTATGAAATCCCTTTCAAATGAAATATTTGTGTTGTGTTCTCATTTTATTTTGAAGTTCATTAGGTGTCATAAGATTATAACTAAAAATAACATAATTAATTAATTCAAACTTGAAACAAATCAAAACTCAAATTGAGTATACAAAAATTTTACTCATTTTAAAATTTAATTTAATTAAAAATTAATATAATATAATAATTATGAAAATTAATAAACTTGACTCAATTTCAATAGGTTTTAAAAAGTGAATAACTTAGTAGTTATTTAAAACCTGATATGATTGAGGATAACCAAAATTGGAATTGAAATAATAATCCAATCAAATCAAATATTTCTTATTCATCTTCTATAAAAAATTAAAAGTTCTTATTTAAGTTTTTCTTCATCTTTAATGTCTCACTTTTATCGTCTTTGTAGTTGAAGTAGTTAATTAATTTTTAAGAATATATTTAAAGTGAAATTACAATTATTAGTAATTGAGTATACTTTTTATTTAGATTTAAAATAATTTGAATTTAGCTTTTTAAAGAAAGAGAAGCATACACCAATTACTGAGTCAAATTTACGTAGGTGCATAAGTGAATAATTGAGTATACTATGAATAAAGGTAAATAATAAAACTTGATTTAACTTAATTAATCACTAATCTTAAGTCAAATCCGATGCAAAATAATGAAAAATAAAAATTTCAAAATAATTAAAATACTAAATAAATAACTAAATAAAGATGTATCAAATGGATTTTGCTAATGAATACCCTCAAATCAATTTTAAGTTTCATTAAATTATAATTTATAAAAAATAATTAATTTGATAAATTTTAACATTTTTGAACAAATATTACCTAATATAGTAACCTTAAAATTTTTGATACAACAATGAACATTTTTTAACTGATATAATAAAGAAAATGAAAGAGTATACAATATTTCTCTTAATAAAAAATTTTCATATTAATCCTTAAAAATTTTGAAATCAATGCATTTATATATTCTTCATTGAAATATCATATAGTACTAATCTTGCTTGTCATATAGAGAAGATAAAGCTATTCATAATCAATCAATTTTTTATTTTCCATAAGATAATCTTCTATTGAGGCTTTTATCTATTTTTATTAAGTACTAAACTATCACTTATTTTTTATTAAGTTATCATTGATTTTCTACTATGTTATTATGGATTTACAACTATGAAATATGGAGTTTAAAAAGTACACTAACAATATATGAGATAAATTTCTTTTTATATAATAACATTATTACTTTAATCAAATTTAAAAATTTTTATTAAAATTTTTATTGAATAGGTTCATAGTAGGTTTATTCTAACCTCCAAGATGAAAGATCTAGCTTCATTCCTACTAATAATTAGAATTCAATCCCTAACAAATGTAAATATAAAAAAGTTATCAATAATTGATAATTACGTTTTCATTTATTTACTACTATATTATTAATGACTTACTACAAGTTATCAATGATTTACTACTAGATTATAACAATTTGTTATTAAATTATCATTGATTTATTACTAATTTATAAATGATTTATCACTAATCTATAAATGATTTACTACTAAGTAACTAATGATTAATTATTAAATTATAATGGACTTACTACTAATTTATCGATAATTTACTATAAAGTTATCAATGATTAATTGATTTACAATTAAATTATCATTGATTTACAATTAAGTTATTAGTAATTTACTATTAAGTTATCAATAATTTACTACTAACTTATTAGTAATTTACTATTATATTATTATACATTTACTACAACATTATTATTTATTTACTACTTAGTTTTCAATTATTTATTTCAAAATTATCATTGATTTACTATCAATTACTTTTAAGTTTCAAATTATTAATTACTAAATTATCAATTATTTTTTGATAAGTTATTATTGATTTACTATATATTAAGTTATTTATGATTTACTACTAACTTTATTAATTAATTACTATTAAACTGATTTACTATTAAGTTACCATTGATATATTATTAAGTTATTTATGATTTACTATTAACTTTATTAATTAATTACTATTAAATTGATTTACTATTAAGTTGTGGTAGATCTCCCAATAGTTTGGTGAGATTTTATCATAACCAAATTTGTAAAAATTTTTGAGAATTTCATTAAGTCTCTCAATAGTTTGGTAAGACTTAATTTGAAAAACTATCATCTAATAGTTTAGAGGATAAAAATTATTTTTATTTTTATTTTTGTTTTTACTTTTTTTTTATTTTTATTTTCTTAAAAAATGATTTATGAAATTTCTCAATAGTTTGGTGGATTCCATTTTAAAGATTAAATCCATGAAAATTCTCTAATAGTTTGGTAAAATTTATGAATTTATTTTGCAAGTATTTTTATCTTTAAATTTTTATCTTTTATTTATTATTATTTTTTGTTTTCTAGAAAAAGAAATTTTTTTGTTTTGCAAAATATTTAATAAATGACAAATCACTTAATAAAAATAAATAACTAATAAAATCAGTAAAATGAAATAGATAAAACTAAAAATAATAAAAATCAAAATATAAAATAAATAAAAAAATAAAATCAAAAAATGAAATTAAAATAGAAAAAAAAAACTGTGATTCGGGTCGGGTCAGCGTGCGCAGATCAACAAGTGGATTGGTGGGTTATGAGTTGGTTAGCACATGAATCGGCGGGTTACGCGCAAGTTTGAGGGCTTCCAAAATGCTGTCGTTTTGGAGCCCTATAAAAGCCAAGTTTTAGCTTCTTTCTTTAGAAGCCTTGGTCTCCCCTCTCTCTCTAACCTGAAATCCTCTGACCTTTAAAATTCAACCAAAAAATTTATTTTTCACCTAAAAATTCATCCAAACCCAGATTTTAAAAAAAAAAAATCAAAAATTTCAATTTTTTTCAGATTTCTTTAGAAATTTCCTAAAACCTTAATCTTAACTCTAGAAACCTAAATCAAAACTCAAAAACTCCACATCAACCCTAGAAATCTAGATCCCCAAAATTCTCAAAACCTAAAAATCTTAGCAAAAACCCAAAATTCCTTTCCCAAAATTTTTTTCCCTTATTTTTCACCTAGATTAAACGTGTTCTGCTCTTCTATTTCTTTCCACCCATATTAATCGTGTTCTGCTTTTCTATTCCTTAGTTCAATTTATAGCCACCCTTAGGAGCAATTTTAGGAATCAAACAAAACCAATCCTGGGCTTGAATCCTGAGATTGGATTCTACCCGAGCAAGATTTTAGGCTAAGATTCAGCAATTTGTCTAGATTGAATCTAAAACCCTCGATTATGAAATAAAATCCTTGACCATATGGATTGAATTCAGATTTTTAGTTTCCTAAATCTACGATCATAGATTGGAAGAAAGAAAAGGAAAGAAAAATCAAATTAATAATAATAATAATAATAATAATAATAATAATAATAGTATAATATAGTATAATATAATGTAATATAATATGATATAATAATAAATATGACGTAATGATATAATAAAATAATAGTATAATGTATTATACTATGAACATAATATACTATAATAACAATACCAACTTATTTGACCCCAAACATATATGAGTATCTACAGCTATCCTTCTTTGCACATCTCTGTTAGACAGGGATGATATAAAGACCTAGACACCCACTCTGTTTTAAAAGTCAAGTCAATAAGTAGAAATGATTGGGATTGAGCCATAAGTTTGAAAAAAGATCTGGATTGAACTAAGATCAAATGATCAGGATGGAACCGTGAGTTTGAAAAATAAAGTGACTAGGACCGAGTTGAGGTCAAGATGAATAACCGAAGTGAAACCGTAAGTCAAAAAAATGATGTGGACTAAGCGGAGATCGGATGATCAGGACGAAATCATGAGTTTGAAAGATAAAGCGATAAGGATCGAGTCAATGTCGAAGATGAATGGCTAGGATGAAACCGTGAGTCTAAAAGATAAAGCGACTAAGATCAAGTCAAGGTCGAAGATGAATGACCGAGATGAATCACGAGTTAAAAAAATGATTTAGATTGAGCCATATCAAATGACCAAGACAAAATCGTGAGTTTAAAAAATAAAGTGACCATAACCGAGTTGAGGTTGAAGATGAATGATCAAGGTAAAATCATGAGTCAAGAAAATAATTTGGACTGAATTGAGATTGGATGATCGGGATAAAACTGTGAGTCTGAAAAATAAAGTAATTAAGATCAAGTTAAGGTCGAAGATGAATGATCGGGGTGAAATCATAAATCAAAAAAATGATCTGAATTAAGCCAAATCATATGACCGAGATGAAATTATGAATCAAGAAAATGATTTGGACTGAAGCAAGATTGAATGATTGAGATGGAATTGATAGTCAAAAAAATGATCTAGACTAAGCCAAGATCAAATGAGTGATAAGTGACAATGTAATGTAGTGTCGATGTCATGAAATTTCAATTGTGGTGACAAAGTTCTCAAGACTCTACCAATTTTTCTTAGCTTCTCAGTATTAATAATCTCATAACTAATTCTGTCAGCTAATCCATATCATTCTTCTCATCTTGTCATGACTCATAGGTCGTGTTAACCAATCTATCACTGGATTCATCACTAGGTCATCTGTGTCATTTTTTTTTGCCTCTTTTAAAAGCATTTTTTTCAAGCTTCTTTCATTTATCTCATCTTGGATTTCCTTTAAAAGAATGAAAAACTCTTTATGAACATTGTCATTCATTTATTTATCATCATTCAAATTAGTGATAGACATGATATATTTTTTTGATTCATTCAGGGGATGTTCATTTGGTAAAAGAAAATTGGGTCTTTATGAAAAGAAATGTGGTCAAAAGTGAACCATGGTAGAATATCTTGACTGTTCAAATGGAACATAAATATCCAAAGTAATGATTGTTTAGACAATTTTGAACTCTAACTTAGAATTCTCTTTAAAAAATACATTCCATCAATATTCTTAATCTTTGAGCCAATCATCATCCTCATTCCTGAGATCTTCATAAGAAGTTATTTTTTTGAGTTTTCATCTTAACTTAAATTGCCATTTCGAGTTTTCAGTTTAAATCTTCATTTTTTCTCTTTTTTTTTTTACTTTTTTTTACACACCTCTTTTTCATCTTTTCCTTTTATTTCTCTTTCTCTTTCATCTATCAGTGACACTTTGATCAAATCTTGAATAATTTAATGGTAAATTTACCTTAATTCAACTCATGATTTTACAAATCGAGTATTCACATTCGATCAAATGGACTTTTAAGGGACATAATGTAGGCTAAGGTAAATGGTTATGAAAGAAATGGATAAAATAGACTCAAATTGTATTTGCAAGGTAATTAAACTAGGGACCATTTCTTCTTGGGAGCACTTTGACATTTTGCTCCATCAATCTTCTTTTTCTTCTTCTTTTACTTTTTTTCTCTTTTTTTGTGCAACATATTGGCTTTTTGTCCCATCAATTTTCTTTTATTTTTTTTTATTTTTTCATTTGTCAAAAAAACTTGATCACAAAAAGCCTTGCCCCTAAGGATGAATAAGTTTATCAAACTTTGCCCCCTAGTGTGCGGTGATCTTTGGTTAGGGTTCCTCAAAAGAAATTTTTAATAGGCTTAAATGGGGTAGCAAGGGATAATTTTTTTTTCCTTTTTACTTTTTTTTTTTTAAGGAAGGATAGAAGAATGTGGCCATTTCTCATCTTAAACATAAATATTTTCATTGGAGAATCTTTATTGACCAAGAATAGATTTGTGAAGGAACAATTGCATTGATCATATAGTGCATCATTTTCAAAATTCTTCACCAGATTGATATTTTTTATTCAGCAGTCCCAATAAACCAACAATCTCAAATTTATCAATCAAATCATCATGAATGGTGTTTTCAAAGTTGAATCTTGGATTATCGTCATGACTATCTAAACATTCATTATTCAAAATCAAAGAATGGATATAGGAAAATATATGAGAAGGTAAAAATAAATAATGGTGTTTCACACAAAAGAGGAATCAAAATGTATCAAATCTATCACTTTATTAAAATAATAAAAGATAAGATGAAATCCAAGTACATAAAAGAAGATCTATATTCTCAAAAGTCTAAAAGGATAAGCAATTTCAATCAACCTCTCTAAAATTATGCTCTTAGATGATTGGGCAACGGGTTACCACTAACATTAAATGTTGTGTTTCCATCGGTATCAAAATTTATCAACCCTTCTTTGATGGGACTTTACACCATATGTTTCAAAGGGATACAATTTTTGATGGAATGACTTGCCACCCTAAAATGGTAGTCACAGTGAGTAGTGGAGTCATACCATTTGGGATAGAGAGGTTCGGGTTGTTTTGCAAGAATGGGAGCAATCAAATGGTTCTTGTAAAACTCATAGTACAAATCTATGTAGCTCATAGGAATAGAGTCAACTATATGCTTTTTTCAATTTTGTGATTCTTGCACACCACTTGCTAGCGTAGTTGGACGAATAAAGGGCGTAAGTATGGATGGGTCATGGAGTTGATTGGTAAACTACAATAGAAGCATGACTCACAACAGGATGATATGTGGGATAAATTGATTAAGGGTGGTTTCTAAATTACTACCTGTCAAAACTCACAGCTTGAGTCTCACTTTCCTTTTTCTTGAACATCTTTTTAGCAGTAGAAGATTCTCTTTCTTCCAATTTATTGCTCTTGATTGCATTTTCAATGATCTCCCCTAAAATCACTATATTGATAAAATTCTTAGTCACATTTCCTATCATCTTCTCATAATATGGTGACTTTAGAGTGCTTACAAATAGCACTATCATTTCTTTCGTTGTTAGGGAGGTTATACCTGAGCAGCAACATCTTGCCACCTTTGGGCATACTCTTTGAAAGATTCAAATGCTTTTTTCTTTATACCTTGTAATGAAAAGTGATCAAAGCCATGTCTATGATGTGACAATATTGATTGATGAAAGAATGTGTCAAATCTTTTCATGATTTAATGAGTCCTATCAAACTGAACATACCATCTTGCAGCAGATCCAATCAAGCTATGTTGAAACACATGTATGAGTAGTTTTTCATTGCTAGTGTGTACTGCCATCTTGTGACAATACATTGTGATGTGTGCAATGGGGCACTTAGTGCCATTGTACTTCTCAAATTATGGTACCTTAAATTTTCGGAGAATAGTCACATCTAGCACCA
Organism: Durio zibethinus; assembly: GCF_002303985.1. The sequence continues at coordinate 11,984,496 of NW_019168026.1, read as the reverse complement.
AATAAAGGTTGATAGCATTCATGGATCCATAAAAATTAATACCTCCATAGCCTACAATCTTTCTTTAATCATGCTCATGGCTTGATCGGTCTTAGAGTTTTCTAATGGTGCAGCTGTTTGCAACTTCACTTCTTTTTTTGTCTCGTCTATTTTGAGAATTTACATGGACTCATTTGCCTTTTCAGTGAATACATGATTGGTATAACGCTGAAACATTTTCTTGATTGGATGCAAAAGGCATTCTGTAATTTAAGAACATGATCTGCTGTGGCTGAAGATTTGGAACGGTTTGGATTTGTGTGGATGAAAGCCTGAAGGGTATAATGATTTAGTATCTTCATGTGAGGTATCTTCTTCTACCTCTTTTTTTTGTTCATCTTTTTTAGAGCTTCAAGGATTTTACTTAACTTCCTCTCCATTATCTCTTGAGCCTTTTCCAACCTTTTAAAGCGGTTTGCATTGTCTTGCTCCATCTTTCTAGGTCTAGCCCGAATGTAATATTGGTGTTGAGCTATTCTCGAAGCTTGATTTCCACAATGCACAAATTTAAGATGATGCTTATGGAACCATCAAATTATGTATAAAAATGAAAGGCAAAACCAAAATACATGAATACAATAAAGAGAATTTATCACATAACAATTGTTATCAAAGAAAATCTTTATTGAATTAAAAGTCATTTTATTACATCCATGAAAAGTCTAGAACTACTGAGAAAAGAAGTCCATAGCTTGTCAATATTGGCTTTGCATTTCATTAAGGAAATCTATCAATTTTTGACCATGTGCTCCCACTAGTGGCACCCTTACTTTCCATTTTTCAATCATTTCTACAATGTTTTTGGCTTTTTAAACAGCCACAACAATTCGGTCAAGCAGGAACTTCAACTCATTGCTTGAAGTGTTATGTCGTGCCTGAAAAATACATGGCCAGAGATGGCTTCCCCTTATATTTATGTAGTGATGCATCAAAGAGTATAATTGTGCTAGAAACATGTAATATAAATATTTATTTCAAAATTTTCATGGAAGCTTTTAATGCTATCTTGGACAAACGTTCAGACAATCTCTAAACAGGATTTCAATACCATTATATACATATTGCACATAAATGCATGAATGCATGTCTCTGTACGTGGAACTGTACACCTATTTTAAATGGATTGCAGGCCTTAAGTCAATTTACATTTGTACCTTGATCACTAGATTCCTACTGAAACTAAAAGAGAATTATCATTTCAGATCTGTATGTAAAACTGTTCCAAATTGTGAACCCTGTCGCCCCTTGCAATGATCTCTGATAGAAGGGGTTCTATCTAGCAGGTGATTACCCAAAGCAAAAGTATTTAGCTTCGATGGAAGGTGCTTTCCCTCAGGGAAGCTTTGTGCACATTCTATTGTACAAGTACTTTTTGCATTCTTTTGCTCTGCCATGTTGCTGTAAGTGAACTGGCATACGTTTCACTTTTTCCCTGCATAAAGTTCAAATTACTAGTTGTCTTAGATGCCAAATTTGTAGCTATACATCATGCCAGGAGTCTTGTAAAGGTGGCAATGAGTCCATACAATAGGACGATGAAATGAAATTGTCTGTTTGTGCTTGTTTCAGCACTTCTAATGTATCGAAATATGCAGGACTATGAGTTGCTTCGTACTTTGGGACAAAGAAAGTTGGCAGGAGCAAACTTTCACTGATGGCTTTTAAGTTGAAGGTAAAAATTCACACGTTCGATTGTTCAAGGCCAGTAAGTTGTGGTGTCAACAGTACATATAATATCATATAACCCTATAAAATCTGTAACATGTGCAAAGAGCATAAAAAACTGCGTGTAAAATTCTTTTGATGGAATCTATATGGTCTTCAATTATCCTGTTAAAAGACAAAAAGAAAAAGAAAAGGAATCTATATAATCTTCATCATTCTAGCAACTTCTAAGTTTTTGAGGAATCATCATCATAATAATCATAATCACAATTATGCCGTAGAATACATTAGCCCATCTTTTAGTCAACAAATTAAGATAGAAACCTGAGTTCATTGACAATGCAACTCCATTAGATTGGAGGGGTACCCGTAATTAGAAATTGAGGCTTCCTTTTGTAGAAAGATTAAAGTGGGAGAATGGAAGGAGAAAATGAGAAAACAAAAAATATTTTTTACTAGTGTTCAATTCAATAGGTGAGAGAAGAACATATAGAGTAGGGATAAAGTTATGTTCAGGCACATTTGCTCAATGAGCACTTTTAGGCATTCCCCTCACTTAATCTCTATATTTCTTGTCATATTCTGTACTTATTTTAATAGATTATTACTCAACTTAGGCAGGCTTTGTTTTGTAATAACTAGTTATGGCCCTTTGTTGCCCGAGTAAATTTTCTTTTTGTTGGGGAGATAAACATTACTTGGAGCTCAAGGAAGCACATCAGAGAGCCCATACATGCATGTTAGATACCACTTAAGCCCAAAAGCTTAAGTTATTAGGTTTTTGGGTTCTCCATGTATATATAGGATATCTCATAATGATTTCTTAGTAATGTGAGATTTGTTGAGGAGATAAATCATTCTTGAAGCCCATGAGAGTACAACAGAGAGCCCATACATGCATGCTAGACATCACTTGAGCCCAAAAATTTAAACTATTAGATTTTTGGGTCCTCCATGTATATATAAGAAATTTCATTCAGATTTTTTAGTGATGTAAAATTTTTTAGTCACATGTGAACTTTATCCAAATAATCTCCTCCATTTACTTGTGAGTATTTAGACACCACTTGAGCCTACACCACTTGAGCCCAAAAGTTTAAGCTATTAGGTTCTTAGGTCTTTCATGTATATATAAGACATTTTATTCAGATTTCTTAGTGAAGTTGGATTTTTTACTCACATATATGAACCTTATCTCAATAATCTTTTTGCTATTGGCTTGAAGAGGACACTCTATTGGGAGATAACCACTTCCTTCATGAACACGTCAGATTGGTCCTTTCCCCTCTATTAGATTTCTCTGAATCTCTTCATTAACCTTCTTTCCTACAATAAACCCGCAAAAACAAACAAAGTACTGAACAATACAAAGAATCTAACTTAGAAGTTCGTTACGATACAATGATAGTTGTCTTGTTTTTTTTTTTTCCTTGCGGTTATAACTTAGCTAACATTTAGCAAAGTGGGTAATTCCAATTGATGTTGGAGGCAAGAGCAGCGAAAGTGATAGTAGTAGTATAAGTATAGAAAGAACGGGGGGCATCTTTCAGGGCATGTTTGCTAAGAAACTGGTTTCTGGCTGAAGCCAATGGCAGGTTTATCGAATTGGGTTGTGATTATTTTGGAGGAGAAAGAGGAATTTGGTAGTCAATTTTCTTGCTGTAAGGGAATGAATAAATTGTTAGAAATCAACAATACTAAATCTTTTTTTGTTTTTTCAGATTTATGTTTAACCATCGTCAAAAGATTATTCTAATCAATCATGATATTTGAAAAGGAGATTGTCTTAGACATGTATTTGAGACCTTGCATAAGGGGTGAGCAGAAAGAAACGAGGGGAAGAAAAAATGAAATAAAAAAGAGTTAGAAATTAAAACAAGGATGAGCTGAACGACACAGGCAGATAAATTACAAAGAAAAGACACCGAAGAAAGAAAGTTTAACAAGTACTGTTGGAAACTAACTAGGAGTATGTATCCAATGGCAGATCGTTTATAATTGACCTAGACGTTGAACAAGAAGCAATAGCCCAAGGTTCGATCATCTCATCTATATCAGAATCTTCATCCACACTTTGTTCAATAGCATTAGCTTCTTCTGATGCTCTAATCCTCTCCAGCTCCATTGCAACTTGTTTCATCGTGGGTCTATTCTTTCCATTAAGATTCAAGCTTCTTTTCGCTAGCTTGGCAACTGCTATAATCTCTTCTTGTGCACCATTATTCCTTAACATTGGATCAAGAATGTCAAATAGGGAATTTTCCTTCATTGTAAGCAGAAAAAAGTTTACCAAGCTTCTCACTTCCTCTGATTGTATCGAGGAGATGGGTTTTTGTCCGGTCAGAAGTTCAACAAGAACAACCCCAAACTATAAACATCACTCTTCTCTGTAAATTGACTCGACCGAAAATACTCTGGATCCATGTATCCGAAAGTTCCTTGTACTTGAGTGGTTAGATGAGTTTGCTCAAGTGTAATTGATCTAGAAATTCCAAAATCTGACACTTTTGCTCTGTATTTATCACCCAAAAGTATGTTGCTAGATTTGATGTCTCGATGATAAATAGGGACAGAAGCAGCTGAATGCAAATAGGATAAAGCATTGGCAGTTTCAATTGCAATTCTTAAACGCACTTCCCATGTCAATGGGAATTCTTCATTTTGGTCATATATGAGTTGAGAGAGTGTTCCATTGGGGATGAACTCATACACTAGTAAAGGAACCTTTGTCTCCAGGCAACATCCTAAAAGCCTAACCACATTTCTATGGTTAATCTGTGATAAAAGTATCACCTCATTGATGAACTGTTCAAGCTTCTTTTCCTCAACTTTCTTCTCTTCCACCATTTTAGACTTCTTGATTGCCACAATGCTTCCATCAGTTAACATTCCTTTATAAACAGTTCCTTGGCCGCCTTGACCGAGGATTCGATTTTCGTTAAAGTAATCTGTGGCCTTTTCCAACTCCTTTGATGTAAACAACCTTATTTTTTCTACATTACCTTCATTGCTGGACAATTGTTGTTGCAGAAGTAAACCTCCATTCCTCTTAAAGTATTTTTGCTTCATCTTGATGGTGTTTCTCCTTTTTAGTACTTTGTACAGATTCCATGTACCAAGTAGCACAAGTACTGTCCCAATACTAGTGCTGCAACCTGTATAGGAAACATAATTTATTAATGCAAATGGTAAATTTGCAAATTAATATATATTAAGAAAAACCATACATGCATTTCAACATGATTCATATTTTCTATCTTTAAGAAAGTGAATTTATCAGCACTTGAGCTTTAATTCAAGTGGTAAGAGGGTACTGCAATTTTACTATAGATCTTTTGTTTAATGAAGACGTAGTACTTCCCGCTCAAAGAAAAATTAAAAAAAAAATTGTTAAGAACAGTCTTTTCACTATAATAAAATATTTAATGTCATTGTATTTGATTTTAAAAAATTTTTAATTTAGTAAATGATTTATGAATCTATTAATTAATTTAATACTTATTTTTAATATAATTAATTACAAATAATAACACATGACGGATAAACAGTAATCTAAGTATTATATTAATTAAAAAATTAATAATTTAAATATCGTATTAGAAAATTTTTAAATATCATATTAAATATTTTATTATAATTTAAAGATCATTTGTAATATTTACTTAAAAAAAATGAATTTAATGCATACCTATAATGATCGGCAAATTCCGAGACTTTGCAGGCTTCTCCATCCGGAGTCCTGGAAAACTAAATGAGGGATAGCATCTAGCTTCGTCACTTGAGTATTCATATGTGTCAGGGCATCGCGACAAACAATAATCATCGGGAGCATTCAAACAAAGCATATGACAGTACCTATGTTTAACATCGCATTTGCCTATTTCTGTCATTTATAAATAAATAAAGTTAAGTTCATGTAAAAATATGTTAATTAAGAAATGCCAAAACAAATAAAAGTTTCATTTTCCGCGTAAATTTTCAATATCCGAACCCACAAAATTATGGGTTCAAATTCATATATCTTAGATATATATATATATATATATATGTATACACACACTTGTATTACGATACCTTGGCATAGATCATGATAAAAATAAACATTGTCAGAATTGACATGCACGCTGCAAACACATAGAAGGCCGACGTTCAACCTTGCCCAACAATATTGACCACTGGAGCTACAAAAGGTATCCAAACCAGTCAAATCGCACAGCCCACGGATTGGTGTGGCCCATTGCAGTGCTGTAGGAACGTGTCCATCTTTTGGTGAACCCCAGTCCCAGTGCAGTGTTGAAGGAATGAGTTCAAATTCCAGTGTTCTGGGAACGTTGGGGTTTGCAATTATTGTTCCAGGTGAATCCAACAAACTTACGTCCACCATGAAAGCAGATCCACATGATTTCTTGCTGCCATTACTCGGATAAAACTCTGTCATGTTTGCAGCAAAGGAACTGAGGCCCGGAGGAATTTTCGCAAGGCAGCTATCATTGGTGGTCCCAATATTGCTACAACGACGTTGCAGGCAGCCACCAACAGGATAATCAGTTGGATTACGACGAACAGTAGCCAAACTACCGCAACCTACGGACACGAATCTGTTGAAGATATGTGAGAAGAAAAAGGGGCTGCCTGTTAAGTTGACACTAACCCCATTATTATCTTCACTTTTATTGCGGCAATTGAAATAAGTTACTGAATTGTTGACGATAACTCTGCCTAGGGGTAATGAAACATCGAGTAGTTGCATGTTGATGCTACTTATGAAAGGCATTGGCCCATCACCGGTTTTGTTGCAGCTTACTCTGAACCACTCATTCATGTAACAGCCGACTTCCATTCCAAAAGGATACGTAATATTAACCTTCCCACATCTTTCAATACATTCATGCTTTAAAGGTAGAAGTATTGGGTCTGCTTCTTCAAATTCTAGGCAAAGTGCGTCTGCTTAGCATCAACAAAAGCAACAATAATAATAATGGTAAAATTAATTTTGATAAAATTAAAAATAGTGATAGTGATGAAATTAATATATGTAATAGTAATATTAAAATTAGTGGATATGCATTTGAATGCAAAATTATTAGTGAAAATAATATTATAATGAAACAATAAAATAATTGTTAATAGTATTAGATTAAAAAATATATGTAATAAAAAATTTAAATTATTTAAAATTTATTAATTATTTTTATGACAAATAATAATTTTTAATAAATAATTAAAAATAAAAAATAATAATATATCAAATAATATTTTTAGTAAATTAAATTAAAAAATTATTTCAAAATTTTTTAAATAAAAGAAAATTAACAAAGTAAAAAAAAAAGTTGTAAGGTATTTTTGTATTTATAATAATTATTAAAGAAAAAAAAACCAAATAAATCTCCGATAAAACATTAGACTAACAACGACTAGCGAAAAATCGACATCAATGACACTGTCCAATTAAAAACAAAGGCAAATTTTACACTGTGCAACGTAATTAGCACAATCTTCCATTGCAATGGCAGCCGATTAAATCTAAAAGCAGCCTTATTGATAAAATAACTTATATCGTGCTTAAAATTTAAAAATTTATTGAAAAGTATTGAGAAGAATTTAAAAAGGAAAGAGAAGAAAAAACGCAAATGGATTTGCAGGAGACAGAAGTGGGTGTGGTTTGTCTGTTTCCTAGTAGTCAGTTATTTTATTTTTATTTTTTTTCACAAGGCTAAAGCTGATACGATTAAAAAAAACAAACTGGGTAAACCCTACATGTATGTATCTCATGTAGTTTGTCTCACATTTTCTGTGATGTGCCACTTTCTAATTTATATTTTTTATTTATAATTTTGAAATTTACTTTCGTTGTTAAAAAGGACATAACGATAAAAAATAAATTAAATTTTAATGAAAATTTAAAATTATCCTTATTTTTATTTTTGACATTTTATTTTTTTTATAATAAAACAAACCCCAAAATTGTAATTTAAAAGTAAAAAAATTCCACAAACACTGTAAATAGAAAAGCAGCAAATCACCTATGATGTATATAGGGTTTACCCAAAAAAAAAATTATGTAATTATTTCTCATTTTAATTTAATAAAATGAGAAAGCAATAGTAAAGTGATCACGATTAATGCCAACCTCCCAAATCGCAATTAACGGGGTTCCACTCCAGCGTTGCAGGAACATGCGTCGTATCAATGCTTATGCTGTCGGGAAATTGAAGATCTTGATCCGTTGAGGTCATCGACCTTGGGTCAAACATGAAAACAGATGTGCATCTCTTGCTGTATTCTTGCTTCCCAGGATTAATGATCTCTGTCACGGTTGCAGTGTATGAAGTGAGATCTTCAGGAATTACGGTATAGCAGCCACCTAATTTAGAAGCCTGGTCGTCACATCGCTGTTGTACGCAGCTAGCGACGGGATCAGTTTGAATTTCGCGAGAAACAGTGGCCAATTTGCCGCAACCTGCTGAACCGAATACGTTGAATCTACTTGAGAAGAAAAATGGACTGCCTTTTAGGTTGACACTAGCACGATGAGTCGTGCCATTGTTTCCTTTATTGCTGCAATTGAGATAAGTTACCGGATTGTTGACGGCGACGCTGCTATCTGACCAAGAGGAACCAAGAAGCTCCAGATTGATGCGACTGATGAAAGGCTTTAGCCTATTAGCGGTTTTGTTGCAAGTTACTCTAAACCACGAATTTTTATAGCAACCAGTTCTTATTCCAAATGGGGATGGAATATAAACATCCCCACATCTTTCATCACAAACAGACTCGTATGCTTCTTGCGATGCTGCTGCTTGAATAAGCCATAGTAGCAGGATGAAATAAACGTCCATTCTCTCTTAATTTCTTCTACCTTCGATCGTTATTTCTTTCTATCAGGGATATTGATGAAGATTTTGCTGGCCGGTTAAGTCAAATAGATAAAGCCCGGAGTAGGCTCAAAGGTTAAAGAAATTTATCGGCTTTTGCGGCCCAGTTTAAACATTTGACCCCACTCAAAAGCCCCAGTTTTCTACATTTGACCAAAGCATTAACCATACTTTCGGTCCGCGGAATGTAATATAGGAAAAATGGACTTTATATTTTGGGAGAATGGAATATGTATTATTAGTTTGATTGATTAGAATCTATTATTAATATTAATATTTTTGGTTAATTCAAAGAATATGAAAGCAATAAGTTCAAAAAATTATTTTATTTTTATAATTTATTATAATATTACAAATTAATAAAAATGAATAAAAATTCATAATAATTTAATATAAAAATAAATATTAATTTTGTTTCAACCATTTTATTTTTATAATTTATTATAATATTATAAATTAAATATTAATTTCGTTTAAGTCTTTCCCCTATATCAATCTATCTCCCACTATTAAAGTTGAAAAGAGTTTTCTTTCGAAAAATGAAATGGATAGCTTTTTTTTTTTTTTTTAATGGAGAGTTTTTTTTAAAGAACTAAATAGATTAATGCCTCCTTAATTTTAAATATTTTATGATAATTTTATTTGATATTTTGGTCAATTTATTTTACTGGATTGATATTACTTGATTTGTTACATCAATTTTTTTTAATTACAAAGAAAAAATAAAAAATAAAAAATAAAAAAAAAAATATTTTTAAACCCCTAAAAAAACTCTATTCCCATGCATCAAAAGCTAAGATCTTAATGGAAAGAAATTATAAATTTTTTAACATGAAAAAAATACGAAGATAAGAAAAAAAAATTACGGATACTAAAATTTAAATATAAATTTATTAAATATTAATTCTTAAAAATAATTGTATAAATAATTGAATTAAATTTGAAATTTAGTTATCATTAAATTTTAATATCTATATTCATGTTATAATTCAATTTGACAAAACATCAGTGCATCCATGTCAAAGGTTTTGTAATTGATAGAGATGTTTTTTTTTCCCTAAACATGGTTAGTGCTTTGTTGGGGGGTCAAGTATAGGAAACTGGGGCGCCAGAGCTAAGAAATTTCGTTGAATCAATACCATGCTAAAATATGAACAAAATTTGTCACATGATACTTCAAACAAAATAGACACAAAAGTTTCATCCATATATTCTAACAATATATCATAATAAATACCGATTCAACAGGTTTATATATATCGGGATTAGTAAATTCATGATTACATATTTTTTATAATCTTTCAACAGATTCAAATTTAAGCAATTAAGAAAATAAACATTTAAACCAACGTCAGTTCATAATCTCTTTTGTAATTTAACTTGCCACTAAGCTAGCTATATATAGAATCAGACACATGGGAGACTCGTTGCAATATTAGCAGTATCTTTGCCTGTTTGAGCCTTGTGTCATCATGCGCTTTTATCTCCACGGATTGATATAATATTACACTTTTTTTTATTTTTTATTTTACCAAACACATAGTAAATTAAGGGGCAATAACATATAGCCACATTAGTTGTAATTATTCAAGATTGGTGGGCTGAATATTTTATCACAGGCATGCAAATTATATATATTATCCACTATTAAAAATTGAAAAGCATGTGCTAAAGTTTCCATCTTTATTACTTCTAAATGTATCTCTTAATATGAACAATGTTAGTGCCTTTAGTTGGTGTGAATTACAAAATGGGAGTGCAACACCTAAGAAATTCCCTTGTAAGGCATCGATTTGGGGATTGAAAAAAAAATTGAAAGTGTTGAGATTTGAATTCATATTTATTAAATGTAATGTTTTATATATGATTATATGAATCAACAGAATTAAATCTCAAACTCTCTCTATGAGCCTTGTGACATCATGTGCTTTTTATCACTTTGGATTGATTTAGTATTACATCATTTTCTATTTATTTTCACCAAATACAGTTAGATCTGGCAATCACAAAAATGGCATGTTAGAATTCGTATTAAAATAAAAATATGAAATACATTTTTTATTTTATTAAATTCTTATATAGTTTTACTAAAATTTTAAATTATGTTACCTTTGTAAGTTTTTCTTATTGTTTTTTTTATTATGTCATTGTATCTTGTTTTAAATTGATAAATCTACACATAATTAAGAGGCAATAAAATATAGTACTTGTAATTATTCAAGATTGGTGGGCTGAATATTTTATCACAAGCATGCAAATTATATATATTATCCACTATTAAAAATTGAAAAAGCATGAGCTAAAGTTTTCATCTTTATTAGTTTCTGTATGTTTCTCTTTATATGAACAATGTTAGTGCTTTGGTTGGTGTGAAATTGCGAAATGGGAGTGCAACACCTAAGAGATTTCTTTGTAAGGCGTTAATTTGGGGATTGAAAAAAAAATGAAGGTGTTGAGATTTGAATTCATATTTATTAAATGCAATGTTTTATAGATGATTACATGAATCAACAGAATTAAATCTCAAACTCTCTCTATGAGCCTTGTGACATCATGTGCTTTTTATCTCTTTGGATTGATTTAGTCTTACATCATTTTCTATTTATGTTTACCAAATATAGTTAGATTTGGTAAAAATAAAAATTACGTATCAAAATGAAAATATGAAATACATTTTTTATTTTGTTAAATTCTTATATAGTTTTACTAAAATTTTAAATCATGTTATATTAGTAATTTTTTCTTATCGTTTTTTTATTGTATTACTGTATCATATTTTAAATTGATAAATCTACACATAATTAAGAGGCAATAAAATATAGTACTTGTAATTATTCAAGATTGGCAGGCTGAACATTTTATCACAAGCATACAACTTATAAATATTATCCACTATTCAAAAATTGAAAATCAGCATGTGCTAAAGTTTCCAGCTCTATTAATTGTATATGTTTCTCTTTCTATGAACGACGTTACTGCTTTTAGTGATGTAAAAGTGCAAAATTTGAGCGCAAGAGCTAAGAAATTTCTTTCAAACTTATATATATACATATATATTAATTTTTGACACGTATGTAATGTTTATGTAATTTTTTTAAAATTTTAATTTAATAAAATTTTTTTTATAATAATAAATTCTAACAGTTTATCTTTTATATTAGTATATATAAGTAAAATTTGATAATATTTGATATAAATTTGATTTTGATAACTTTTGATATGTTTTGTTAACCTTTGTTAAAAGTTTGTTAATTTTTAATAAAATTCTAGTAACTTTTGATACATAGTTGATAATTTTCAATATTATTTTGGTAACTTATGATAAAATTTTTTTACCCATTAAAAAAAATTTGATAATATATTTCTTTATAAAATGTTGATAACCTCTTAATGTAATTTTAGTAATTAACCTTTAATATAATTTTAGTAATTTATAATATACTTTTAATAATTATTGATAAACTTTGTGCCATCATACATCTAATAATTGATTTTTACAGCAAAGTGCGGGTTTCATTTTTAAGATAAAAGAATAAAATAATAGGTGCAGAGACATTACCCGTCCCCCCCCCCCTTTTTAATAAATTTTTTTTATACAAAAAGAGGCTAACTGATTAACTTCTTGTCTCCTCATTCGTGCATATGACCACTAATTAATGATTTATTATTTTATGCAGGGATATTACAATCCAAACAATATATAAATGATTTACTACTAAATTATTAATATTTTACTATTAAATTATCACTTATTTCTACTAATTTATTAATAATCTACTACTAAAATTTTGCTAAATTAATACTAAATTATTAATGATTTATTATAAAGTTATGATTAGTTTACTACTAATTTCACAATGATTTTATTACAAAGTTATAAACGATTAAGTAATTTATTATTAAATTATCACTGATTTACAATTAACTTATTAGTGATTTATTGTAATGTTATAAGTGATTAAATACTAAGTCACTGTTAATTTACTAAAATTTTTAATGATTTACTAATATATTGTTAGACATTTAATACAATGTTATCATTGATTTAATATAATTCACTACCAAGTTATCATTTTATTACTTTTTATTACTTAGTTTTAATATAATTCACTACCAGGTTATTATTAATTTATATTAAATTATCCATGATTTACTATTACCTAATTATCACTAATTAACTATCAAGTTATCGATTATTTATTACTAAGTTATATTCATTTACTTTTAAATTTTTAATTATTAACTATTAAATTATCATTGATTTACTATTAAGTTGTTTATGATTTACTACTAAATTTATCAATTATTTATTATTAAACTAAAACTTATTTATTATTAAGTTGTCAATAATTTACTATGAAGTTATTATTAATTTATTACTAAGCAATCAATAATTAACTACTAAGTTGTCATTTATTTTTTATTAAGCTATCCTTAATTTATTAATATGTTTTTATGCATATACAACTATAAAATATAGAGTTTTAAAAGTCCACTAACAATATATGAGATAATTTTCCTTTCTTCTTATATAATAACATTATTACTTTGTTCAAATTTAATTTTTTTACTAATTTTTTATTAAGTAGGTTCACGTAGATTTATCCAAGTCCCCAAGATGAAAATTCTGGTTTTGTTTCTATTAGTAACCAAGATTCAATCCCTAACAACATAAGGTATAAAAAAAGATTAATAATTTACATTTAAGTTTTATTGATTTATTATTATGTTGTCAATAATTTATTTAAAGCCTATCGAACTAATTTATTCCTAAATTAGTCATTAACTAATTTACAAAATGATTAACATTATGTTATGAATGAATTTACTATTAAATTATTGAAATATTCCACCTGAATTATTAATAATTTACTTATAAAGTTATAAGTTTATTTGCTACTAATTTATCGATAATTTATTACAAAGTTACCAATGATTTAACTAATTTACTATTAAAATTATCACTGATTTACAACTAAATTATTAGTAACTTACTACTTCATTATTATTGATTTATTAATTAAGTTATTAATATTAGTAATTATATTATATAATTTACTATTATATTATCATGAATTTAACTACTTAATTTTGATTATTTAATACAAAATTATTACCATTTTACTACTAAATTATCCGTTTGTTCACTACAAGTTACTACTAATTGTGATAAATTATCTATAATTTATTATTAAGTTATCATTTATTAAATATTAAGTTAGTTATCGATAATTTGCTATTGAGCTAAACTGATTTATTTTTAAGTTTTCAATGATTAACTATTAAATTATCAATTATTTATACCAAATTATCATTTATTTACCACTAAATTATTTATAATTTACTACTATCAATTAGTTACTATTAAACCAAAATTTATTTACTATTAAGTTATCATTGATTTATTACTAAATTAATGATAAACTACTAAATTATTACTAATTTTTAATAAGTTATCCTTGATTTACTATTATGTAGTTATGCATTTACAACTATATTATAATTGATTTATTACTAAGTTATTATGCATTTACTATTATATTATTACTGATTTACTATTAAGTTATTAATTATTGACTACAAAATTATCATTCATTTATTATTAAGTACTAGTTTAATACTAAGTTATCTATGATTTACTATTAAGTTATCACTAGTTAACTATTAAGTTATTGATAAAGCTATTCGTAATCAATTGATTTTTTATTTTCCATAAGATAATCTTCTATTGATGCTTCTATTTATTTTTATTAACTACTAAACTATCACTTATTTTTTATTAAATTATCCTTGATTTTCTACTATGTTATTATGGATTTACAACTATGAAATATGGAGTTTAAAAAGTACACTAACAATAGATGAGATAAATTTATTTTTATATAATAAAATTTTACTTTATTCAAATTTAAAAATTTTTATTGAATAGATTCATAGTAGGTTTATTCTTACCTCTAAGATGAAAGATCTAGCTTCATTGTTGCTAATAATTAGAATTCAATCCCTAACAATTGTAAATATAAAAAAGTTATCAATAATTGATAATTTCATTTTCATTTATTTACTGCCATGTTATTAATGACTTACTACTAAGTTATCAATGATTTACTACTAAATTATAACAATTTGTTACTAAATTATCATTGATTTATTACTAATTTATAAATCATTTATCATTAATCTATAAATGATTAACTACTAAGTTACTAATGATTAATTATCAAATTATAACGAATTTACTACTAATTTATCGATTTATAAATGATTTATCACTAATCTACAAATGATTTACTACTAAGTTACTAATGATTAATTATAAAATTATAACAGATTTACTACTAATTTATCAATAATTTACTATAATGTTATCAATGATTAATTGATTTACAACTAAATTATAACTGATTTACAACTAAGTTATTAGTGATTTACTATTAAGTTATCAATAATTTACTACTAACTTATTAGTAATTTACTATTATATTACTATACATTTACCACAAAGTTATCATTTATTTACCATTAAATTTTAATTATTTATTTCAAAATTATCATTGATTTACTATCAGTTACTTTTAAGTTTCAAATTATTAAATACTAAATTATCAATTATTTTTTGATAAGTTATTATTGATTTACTATATATGAAGTTATTTATGATTTGCTACTAACTTTATTAATTAATTACTATTAAACTGATTTACTATTAAGTTATCATTGATATATTATTAAGTTATTATTGATTTATTACTAAGTTATCAATGATTAACTACTAAATTATCACTTTTTTATTAAGTTATCCTTAATTTACTATTATGTTGTTATGTATTTATAACTATAATATTATAATTGATTTACTACTAAGTATTATACATTTTATTATTATGTATCACCAAATTTATTGCTAAGTTATCAATTATTAACTACTAAATTATCATTTTTTATTATTAAGTTATCAATATTTTTATTATTAAATTATAATTGATTAACTATTTAGTTATCAGATCATAACTACTAAATTACATTGATTTATTTTTAAGTTTTTAATAATTAATTATGAAGTTATCAATTATTTACTGTTATTTTTCTCATTGATTTGCGTATATCAAAGAAAGAAACTTATAATAGATGCTAAATAATAATAATTTACAAAATAAAGAAAAATATAAAAAATTTAAATATAAACAACTTAAAAAGTATTCATAATTTCATTCCTTAAAAGAAAATCCCTTTTACCTCATTTGGGCTAGTATAAAGAATTCCATCAACCTCAGTAAACTTTAGAGTTGTTTTAGAGGTAAATAATGGTGGTTGATCGTCATGATTTGCTATCCACACAAACCGTTTTATGTCTTTTAGGCAAAGTATCAAATCCCAACGCCAAAGCCATTATTTGCTAGTAAAAACCAAATACAAATCGATCAAAAGTGGAAGGCCATGATGAGGCATATGCATCGGAGAAAAAGGTAGAGAATGGCGTTATAGGGCTAGATTGCACTTGTTAAACTCTTCTTTTGGCTAAACATACAAAACTTAGGAGTAAGAGAACAGTAGACATGGAAGCCATGGTAAGTCTGTGAGAGAGAAGGGCAATTTTGTAACCAAAATGCCCAAGCTTCGGAAATGCATCCTATTCTAAAAGTTCTAGAGGCTCAAACAGAGCTAAATGTACTTAGTTTTTTAATACTTATTATGCACGTGATTATTAACCAATTTTTTTTATACTTATTATGCACGTGGTTGTTAGCCAGATTTTAAATTAGAAGGTATTAATGAAATCATTTTAGTATTTTTTATGAGAAATTAAAATTGAAATAAATTATCATGATAAATAAAAATTAAATTGAAAATGTTCAATTTAAGTTCAAAAGCAAATTAAAATAAACAAATTTTTTTTTTTAAAAAAAGTTTCCAAATATAGGAAATAAAATTGAATCTTCTATTAAAAAAATTTAAGTAGCTAAATTTCAACAAAAATCTATTTTTAAATTTTAGTTTATTAAATTAAATTTAAAAATAAATTAATAAAATCTATATATTTAAGAATAAATTTATTAATTTAAAAATTAATAACATATATTTAGATCGATCACCTTTAAAACTTTTAGAGTTTCTACTTTTATATATAATAGAAAATAGATAGATGATAGTGATGCATCAAAGAGTATAATTGAGCTAGAAACATGTAATATAAATATTTATTTCAAATTTTTAAGGGAATCTTTTAATGCTACTTGGACAAACCTTTCAGTCAATCTCTAAACAGGATTTCAGTACCATTACATACATATGTTTGCACATACATGCATGAATGCATGTATCTATACTTGGAACTGTACGCCTATTTTAAATGGATTGCAGGCCTTAAAATCAATTTACATTTGTACCTTGGTCACTAGATTCCTACGGAAACTAAAAGCTAATTATCATTTCAGATCTGTATATAAAACTGTTCCAAATTGTGAACCCCGCCGCCCCTTGTACACAAAGCAAAAGTATTTAGCTTCAATGGAATGTGCTGTTCTCTCAGGGAAGCTTTGTGCACAGTCTATTGTACAGGTACTTTTTGCATTATTTTGCTCTGCCATGTTGCTATAACTGAACCGGCATAAGTTTCACTTTTTTCCCGCATAAAGTTCAATTACTAGTTGTCTTAGATGCCGAACTTGTTGCTATACACCATGCCAGGAGTCCTGTAAAGGTGGCAATGAGTCGATACAATAGGACGATGAAATGAAATTGTCTGTTTGTGCTTGTTTCAACACTTCTAATGCCTCGAAATATGCAGGATTACGAGTTGCTTCGTACTTTGGCACAAAGAAAGTTGACAGGAGCAAGCATTCACTAATGGCTTTTAAGTTGAAGGCAAAAATTCACAAGTTCCATTGTTCAAGGCCAGTAGGTTAGTGGTCTCAGCAGTACATATATAATATCATATACCCCTATAAAATCTGTAACATGTGCAAAGAGCATCACAAACTGCGTGTAAAATTCTTTTGATCGAATCTATATGGTCTTCAATTATCCTGTTAAAAGAAAAAAAAAGAAAGAAAAGGAACCTATATAATCTTCATCATTCTAGCAACTTCTAAGTTTTTGAGGAATCGTCATCATAAATAATCATAATCACAATTATGCTGTAGAATACATTAGCCATCTTTAAGTGAACAAATTAAGATAGAAACACTGAGTTCATTGAAATTGCAAGCCCACTAGATTGAGTGGTAACCTGTAAGTTAGAAATTGAGGCTTCCCTTTTGTACAAAGATTAAAGTGCGAGAATGGAAGGGGAAAAGAAGAAACAAAAAATATTTTTACTAGTGTTTAATTCGATAGGTGAAAGAAGAAAAAATAGAGTAGGGATAGAGTTATGTCTCAGGCTATGTATTTAGGAACACTTATAGTATATCCTCACTTAATCTCTTTATTTCTTGTATATCTGCTACTTAATTTTAGAGAATTATTACTCAAATAGCAAGGCTTTGTTTTGTAACCGCTAGTTATGACCCTTTGTTGCCCCAGTAAATTTCTTCTTCTCGCTATTGGCATGAAAAGGAGGACACTCTATAGGGAGATAACCGCTTCCTGCATGAACACGACAAATTGGTCCTTTCCCTTCTATTAGATTTCTCTGAATCTCTTCATTGACCTTCTTTCCTGCAATCAACCCGAAAACGGAAAACAAAGTACTGAACAATAGATTAAAATCCAAAACTTAGAAGAAGGTTACTGTACAATGATAGTTGTTTTTTTATTTTTAATTTTTCCTTTTTGTTATAGCTTACATTACATAGGTAACACTTACCAAAGTCAGTGCTTCTGGTTGAAGTTGGAGGCAAGAGTAGTGAAAGTGATAGTAGCAGGACAAGTAAAGAAAGAACAGGGGAAATCTTACAGGACATGCTTGCAAAAAAAAACTGGTTTCTGGTGGAAACTAATGGCAGCTTGATCGGATTGGGTTCATGCTCCATTATATAGAGCTGCCCACTCGTTCAATCCTAAGACTCTTTTTTTGGTCTTTTTTTAGTAATTGCTCGTCGTCAGCTTCGGACAATTGCTCTCTCTTCTTCTCTTTTCTGAATTTCCAAATGATGATGTCGGCCATGATTTAACGTTTAACAGTAACGGATCTTAATGTTTAACTTTGGGGGATTGAAATAATATTTTATGATAATACTTTTTTATTTTTTAAAATATATCGAATCTATATATAATAAAAAATTTTAAATGCAAACATAAGAATAAAATTTATGATTATAAATATGTCAATATGCAAAATATGTCTTCAACTTCTTAGTCAAGTAGTTAAAAAGAATTAGAAAGACATGTAAAGTGAAAGTTTAAACCCTATCATTAAATAAAAAATATGGAAAAATATATCAAACAAATTATATATAATCACTAGCAACAGATTTTATAAAAATAACATTATTAATATATTACCTTATCATATTTAATATTGTAAATATTACAGTAAAAAATCATAAAATATTATATTTTTTGAATAAAAGATAGATTTTAGAACAGTAAAGATTTTAATATAATAAACTGAAACTTTATAAATTTTAAATGGTACTTTTAAATTACGAAAAGGTACTTAAGCTATTGTCATATTAATTATTTTAGTATGTAATAATCTTTTTAAAAAAATGAGCATAATTAAGTATTAAATTAAAAAAGTCAAAAAAATTATTAAATAAAAAATAAAATTTAGAGCAATAGAGTAAAAACTTTAATACGATTAGTTTAAATCTTCTAATTTTTTATATTATATTTTTAAAATTATGAAAAATGAAAAGATACTTAAATTAATCATTGTAATTATTTTGGCTTATAACAATTTTCACAAAAAATGGGCATGCAATATATAGTAAAAATAGTTTGATTAAAAAAAGATAAAATGACGCCAATTGAAAATTTTTAGATCGGTTTTAATAATTATAATACTCATATATATTAAAATTAAATCTAGATATTTGTAAAAATATAATAATAATTAATCTATTCATTTTAAATTAAAAATCATTAAATCTAATTTAAAAAATAATATATTTGAACACAATAAATTTAAGTTTGAAGGAACCTAACTAATTTATTTGTAAAGAAATTTCATAATTATTGAGAAAATAATATGTCTGAAAAAAGTTTTCAAAATTTGGGGGAGACCATGCCTCTACTAGGTTCTAATGAGGAACCCCTTCCTTTTGGCGAGCTTGATCTATTGATATGACATTGGATTTTTAATTTTATTGAACAATTTTAAATATCCAAAAATAATAAGCTTAAAATTATGTTGTTGACTTCCATAATATTGATATTTTTATATATGACATCATAATACGGTACAAAAAATGATGTAAAAAATCATTTATGAGTTTAAAAAAATAAAAAATATATTTTGTATTTGACATGTTGATACAAATTATTTTACGATACTTTTTGCATTTTTTTATGATTTTGATACAAAACAAATATGATATAAATACATTAATTATCATTTTTTTAAATTTGTTTTTAATTTGTTGCTCCCTTTTGTCTTGTATATAAAATTTATATACTGTCTTATCTTGGTGGGCTGAATATTTTATCACAAGCATGCAAATTATATATATTATCCACTATTAAAAATTGAAAAACATTTGCTAAAGTTTCCACCTTTATTAATTCTGTATGATTTTCTTTCTATAAACAATGTTAGTTCTTCCTATAAACAATGTTAGTGCCCTTAGTGGAGTGAAATCGCAAAATGGGAGCACAACACTTAAAGAAATTTCTTTGAAAGGCGTTGGTTTGGGTATTGAAAAAAGATTGTAAGTATTAAAATTTGAATTTATATCTATTAAATGTAATTTTTATAGATGATTACATGAACCAACTAAATTAAATCTCAGATTCTCTATATATTTGATAATTGAATTTATCAAGATTAAACAAAATATATTTGATAATTGAATTTACAGGACATGCTTGCAACAAAAAAAAAATTGGTTTCTGGTTGAAACTAAGTGTTGAGATTTGAATTCATATTTATCAAATATAATGTTTTATAAATGGTTACATGAATTAACAAAATTAAATCTCAAACTCTCTCTATGAGTCTTGTGACATCATATGCTTTTTATCTCTTTGGATTGATTTAGTCTTACATTATTTTCTATTTATTTTTACCAAATATAGTCAGATTTGGCAATCACAAAAATTGCGTGTCAAAATTCATATCAAAATGAAAATATAAATACATTTTTTATTTTGTTAAATTCTTATATAGTTTACCTAAAATTTTAAACCATATTATCTTTGTAATTTTGCTTACCGTTTTTTTTATTATGTCACTGTATTATGTTTTAAATTGATAAATTTATACATAATTAAGAGGCAATAAAATATAGTACTTGTAATTATTCAAGATTGGTGGGCTGAATATTTTATCACAGGCATGCAAATTATATATATTATCCACTATTAAAAATTGAAAAGCATGTGCTAAAAGTTTCCATCTTTATTAGTTCTAAATGTATCTCTTAATATGAACAATGTTAGTGCCTTTAGTTGGTGTGAAATTACAAAATGGGAGTGCAACACCTAAGAAATTTCTTTGTAAGGCATTGATTTTGGGGATTGAAAAAAAAATTGAAAGTGTTGAATTTGAATTCATATTATTTAAATGTAATGTTTATAGATGATTACATGAATCAACAAAATTAAATCTCAAACTCTTTCTATGAGCCTTGTGACATCATGTGCTTTTTATCACTTTGGATTGATTATTAGTTCTGTATGTTTCTCTTGACATGAACAATGTCAGTGCCTTTGGTTGGTGTGAAATTGCAAAATGGGAGTGTAACAACTAAGAAATTTCTTTGTAGGGAGTCAATTTGGGGATTGAAAAAAAATTGAAACAATTTCTTGAAAGGGAAATGTGACAGTTTTTAATAATAAAGAAATGTGACTTTCGAAGTCAATGTATGCTTTTCTCTCTAAGTTGATGTGGAAACTCACTTACATGAATATTTCTTATCTAAATAAAAGTATTCTTCAACGTGATTTCATTGATTTTTCTAAACGTTCTTTAATTAGTTCAATACAATTTTAATTGCAAAAACAACTTATAATATAATTATAATAAAAAAAAAAGATCAGATCAGTTTGCCGTTGTTTATATATATATATATATATATATATAAACAAATTGGGAGAATAAGTATTTATTCAAGCTTAAACATTTTATTTTGCAAATAATGGAAGTAAACTGGCATCAATTAATGTGTGGTCATTTCTCAAGTTAAATTTTATTTTATTTTTTGTATTTTATATTTGAATTTATTTTAATGAATTTCGACTTATATTTTCCTAGTCGTCGATTTATACACTTTTATTTCCTTCTCAAATAACATTACCAATTTCCGATGTGTAAATTGCATATAAGCTTAGACCCTTAATTTTATATGAGCTGATTTGATTTTGATCTATTTTTAAATTTGATTTGAATATTTTGAGTTGGGTCAACTTAACTGTTTTAATTAAATTTGTGAACGAATTTTATGCCAAATTAATCATTTTTGGATTATTTTACATGAATCAATGCTTAATCCAATTTGATTTAGTTGATTTAAATATAACTATCAAGTTATCGATTATTTACTACAAGTTATATTGATTAACTTTTAAATTTTCAATGATTAACTACTAAATTATCATTAATTAACTATTAATTTATTTATGATTTACTACTAAATTTATCAATTATTTACTATTACACTAAAATTGATTTACTATTAAGTTTCACTAATTTACTATGAAGTTATTATTAATTTATTACTAATTAATCAATAATTAACTACTAAGTTGTCATTTATTTTTTATTAAGCTATCCTTAATTTATTAATATGTTTTTATGCATATACAACTATAAAAAATAGAGTTTTAAAAGTCCACTAACAATATATGAGATAATTTTCTTTTCTTTTTATATAATAATATTATTATTTTGTTCAAATTTAATTTTTTTAACTAAGTTTTTATTAAGTAGGTTCATGTAGATTTATCCTAGTCCCCAAGATGAAATTCCTGGCTTTGTTTCTATTAGTAACCAAGGTTCAATCCCTAACAACTTAAGGTATAAAAAAAGATTAATAATTTAACAATTAAGTTATATTGATTTATTATTATGTTATCAATAATTTATTTTAAGCTATTAATAATTTACTACTAAATTATCAATAATTTTTATACTAATTTATAAATGATTAACCATTATGTTATGAATGATTTACTATTATTGTTGAATAGTTACCACTGAATTATTAATAATTTACTAAAAGTTATAAGTTATTTGCTACTAATTTATCGATAATTTATTATAAAGTTATCAATGATTAACTAATTTACAACCAAATTATTACTGATTTATAACTAAATTATTTGTAACTTAGTTACTACATTATTATTGATTTATTATTTAGTTATTAATAATTTATTATTATATTATATAATTTACTATTATGTTATCATGAATTTACTACTTAATTTTTTATTATTTAATACAAAATTATTACTAATTTACTCCTAAATTATCCATTGTTCACTACCAAGTTACCACTTATTTGTGATAAATTATCTATAATTTATTATTAAGTTATCATTTATTAAATATTAAGTTAGTTATTGATATTTTAATATTGAGTTGTACTGATTTATTTTTAAGTTTTCAATGATTAACTATAAATTATCAATTATTTATACCAAGTTATCATTTATTTACTGCTAAATTATTTATAATTTACTACTATCAATTAGTTACTATTAAACCAAACTTGATTTACTATTAAGTTATCATTGATTATTACTAAATTATCAATGATTAACTACTAAATTATTATTGATTTTTAAATAAGTTATCTTTGATTTACTACTATGTAGTTATGCATTTACAACTATATTATAATTGATTTATTGCTAAGTTCTTAATGTATTTACTATTTTGTTATTACTGATTTACTATTAAGTTATCAATTATTGACTACAAAATTATCATTCAATTATTATTAAGTACTAGTTTACTACTAAGTTATCTATGATTTACTATTAAGTTATTACTGATTAATAATAAGTTATTGATAATTACTATTAAGTTATATTAATTACTTTTAAATTTTTAATAATTAATTACTAAGTAATCAATTGTCTACTTTTATTGATTTACGTATATCTAGAAAAAAAATGACCATAATATATGCTTAGATTTGTAATTTGTAAAGTAGAGAAAGAAAGTAAAAAAGTTAAGTGAAGAAGATTTGAAAAGTATGAGTAAATGCTTTTAATTTGTTATTTGTAGTTTAACACATAATATTACTCATAACTTTTTATAGTAATGTAAATATCAAAATTGAATTAAATAATATATATAATATATATTAAGTTAATTTTTCTAAATTATTTTTAATTTTTAGTTCATGATAAAATAATACATAATAAGAATAAGATTTATTATTGATTTGATAAATGATTAGTGTATATATTTCCATACCTGTTACGAAGTATAATTATATATAAAAGATTGAAAAAATTGAAGTCTTTTGCCAACAATTGACAAGTAACAAAGCTTTGCCATATTATTTTATCTTGAGTTCAATTTTGGGCAAAAATTTGTTATATATATTTGAGTTAAAGTAACAAATAAAAATTCACTAAAGAAACTTTATAAAGAATAATCAATTCTAAAACTATCACTAAATTCACAATATTTGCCTTCCACATATCTTATTCAAAAGATTTCCTCTCTACTAAACAATAATGAGTGGTATATTTCAAATTGTTGCTTCCTTTTTTATTACCATCATTCAAAATGAACTTTTTTGGATATTTTGATATTAATTAGCCTTCTCCATTTAAAAAAAAGTAAAGAATATTATAAGAGGTAATAGCAACCCAAATATATTTAACTCCATGTTGTTTTTGTTAATGAATATTAAACTATGAAATCCCTTTCAAATGAAATATTTTTATTGTGTTCTCATTTTGTTTTGAAGTTCATTACGGTTGTTATAAGATTATAACTAAAAATTATAAGATTATACCTAAAAATAACATAATTAATCAATTCAAACTTGACATAAATCCAAACTCCAATTAAGTTTACAAAAATTTTACTCATTTTAAATTTTAATTTAATTAAAAATTAATATAATTATCAAATTATGAAATTAATAACTGACTCAATTTCAATTGGTTTTAAAAAGTTAATAACTTAGTAGTTATTTAAAACTTGATATGATTGTAGATAACCAAAATTGGAATTGATATAATAATCCAATCAAATCGAATATTTCTTATTCATCTTTATAACAAATTAAAAGTTCTTATTTAAGTTTTCTTCATCTTTAATGTCTCACTTTTATCGTCTTTGTTATTGAAGTAGTTAATTAATTTTTAAGATTATATTTAAAGTGAATTACAATTATTAGTAATTGAGTATACTTTTTTATTTGGATTTAAAATAATTTAATATAGCTTTTTAAACAAAAAGAAGCATATGCCAATTATTGAGTCAAATTTACTTAGGTGCATAAGTGAATAATTAAGTATACTATGAATAAAGGTAAATGATAAAACTTGATTTAACCTAATTAATCACTAATCTTAAGTCAAATCCTACTCAAAATAATGAAAAATAAGAATTTTAAATAATTAAAATACTAAGTAATTAATTAAATAAAGATGTATCAAATGAATTTGCTAATGAATACCTTCAAATCAATTTGAAGTATAATTAAATTAAATTTATAAAAAATAATTAATTTACTAAATTTTAACATTTTTGAAAAATATTACCAATATAGTAACCTTAAAAATTTTGATACAACAATGAATATTTTTCACCAAATATAATGAAGAAAATGAAAGAGTTTACTATATTCCTCTTAATAAAAGAATTTCATATTAATCCTAAAAAATTTTGAAATCAATGCATTATATATTCTTCATTGAAATATCATATAGTACTAATCTTGCTTGTCACATGGAGACAATAAAGCTATTCATAATCAATCAATTTTTGTTTTCCATAGGATAATCTTCTATTGATACTTCCATCTATTTTATTAACAACTAAACTATCACTTATTTTTTATTAAATTATCCTTGATTTTTTTACTATGTTATTATGGATTTACAACTATGAAATATGGAGTTTAAAAAGTACACTCACAATATATGAGATAAATTTTTTTTATATAATAACATTATCGCTTTAATTCAAATTAAAAAATTTTATTCAAATTTTTATTGAATAGATTCATAATAAGTTTATTCTAACCTCAAAGATGAAAGATCTAGTTTTATTCTTGCTAATAATTAGAATTCAATTCGTAACAACTGTAATATAAAAAAATTATCAATAATTGATAATTATATATTTATTTATTATTATGTTATTAATGATTTACTATTAGTTATTAATAATTTATTATTAAATTATAATAATTGATTATTAAATTTATCATTAATTTATTATTAATTTATAAATAATTTATCATTTATCTATAAATAATTTATTACTAAATTATTAAGTACTGAACAATAGATAATATCCAAAACTTAGAAGAACGTTACGGTACAATGATAGTTGTTTTTTTTTTTTTCCTTTTCGTTGTAACTTATATTACATAGTTAACACTTACCCAAGTGAGTGCTTCTGGTTGAAGTTGGAGGCAAGAGTAGTGAAAGTGATAGTAGCAGGACAAGCAAAGAGAGAACAGGGGAAATCTTACAGGATATGCTTGCAAAAAAAAACTGGTTTCTGGTTGAAACTAATGGCAGCTTTACCGGATTGGGTTCATGCTCCATTATATATAGCTGCCCGCTCGTTCATTCCTAAGTCGTCAGTTTCGTACAATTGCTCTCTCTTCTTCTCTTTTCTGAATTTCCAAATGATGATGTCGGCCATGATTATTAACGTTTAACAGTAACGGATCTTAATGCTTAACTTCGGGGGATTGAAATAATATTTTATGATAATAATTTTTTTAAAAATATATCAAATCTATTAATAATAACAAAATTTAAATGCAAATATAATAATAACATTTAATGCATTACAAGTAATGCTAATAATGTAAATAATGTCTTCAACTTCTAATCAAATAGTTAAAAGAATTTAAAAAATCATGTAAAGTAAAAGTTCGAACCCTATTATTATATAAAAAGAATATGTAAAATATATAAAATAAATTATATATAAATCACTAGCAACATATTTTATAAAAAATATAATTATTTTTTACATTATTAGTATATTATCTTGTGATATTTAATATTTTACATATTACATTAAAAATTCATAAAATATTACATTTTTGAATAAAAAGATTTAGAACAGTAAAGTAAAGATTTTAATATAATAAACTGAAACCTCATAATTTTTTAAATGGTACTTTTTAAATTACGAAAAGGTACTAAGGCTATATTCATATTAATTATTTTAGTATGTAATAGTTTTTTTTAAAAATGAGCATACTTAAGTATTAAAGTAAAAAAGTAAAAAAAATTATTAACTAAAAAATAAAATTTAGAGCAATAGAGTAAAAACTTTGATACAATTAGTTAAAATCTTTGAATTTTTTTGTATGATATTTTTAAAATTATGAAAAAGATACTTAAACTAGTCATTGTAATTATTTTGACTTATAACAATTTTCACAAAAAATGGGCATGCAATGTATAGTAAAAATAGTTTGATTAAAAAAAGAAAATGATGCCAATTGAATATTTGTTTATCGGTTTTAATAATTATAGTACTCATATATATATTAAAATTAAATCTACATATTTGTAAAAATATAATAATAACTAATTTATTCATTTTAAATTAAAAATAATTTATAATAAGTAAATCTAATTTAAAAAATAATATATTTGAACGCAATAAATTTAAGTTTGAAGGAACCTAACTAATTTATTTGTAATTAATTTACTACTAAAAATTATAAATGATTTATTATTATATTATTATGTATTTATTGCTATGTTATTATTGATTTTATTACTTAATTTTTATTATTTTTAAAATTTATTACCAATTACTACTAAATTGTCCATAACTCATTATCAAATTATCAGTAATTTATATTAAGTTATTCATATTTACTATTAAGTTATCATTGGTTAACTATTAAGTTATAATGATTTACTTTTATGTTTTCAAAGATTAACTACTAAATTATCTTCTTCTTCTTTTAAGTTTTCAATGATAATAGTTAAATCATTAATTATTTAGTACTAAGTTATCATTGATTTACCACTATGTTATTTATGATTTACTACATATCAATTAATTACTATTAAATTGAAATTGATTTACTATTAAATTAACTAATTTCCTATAAAGTTATATTGATTTATTATTAAGTTATTATAATTAACTACTAAGTTATCACTTATTTTTTTAATAGTTGCCCTTGATTTACTACTATATTGTTCATTTATAACTATATTATAATTGTTTACTACAAAGTTATTATATTAATTCTATGTTGTTTCCTAAGTATGAATTATGATATTTCTTTCAAATGAAATATTTAAGTTTTTTCCATCAACCTATATAGTAGCAACTTAATCAGTAAATGAACCATTATAAACTCATTGATCTAGATTAAAATTTCTATAATATGAATTCAAGAATTCTCAAAAGAAATTATATCCTTTAATTTATGTAAGACTTGGGTATAAGAATTTTCTTCTAAAATTTTCATTAGTATCTTCGTAACTTTTGCCGCTTAAAATTTTATTGTATTATGTTCTCATTTTTTTTGAAATTTATTACTAGTGTCATAAAAGTATAAACTAAAAAATATGATTAATTAATTCAAACTTGAAACAATTTAAAACTCAAATTGATATACAATAAAATTTTTTACTCATTTTAAAATTTAATTTAATTAAAAATTAATATGATAACATAGTTTAAAAATAAATTAACTTGACTCAGTTTCAATTAATTTTAAAAAGTAAACATTAATCTATTTAAATCTAAATGATTGAACATAATTGAAATTTAATTGAAATAATAACACAATTAGAATCTAATATATTTTTTATCTTTCGCAATAATTTCAATAATCCTGAAGTGAAATTAATTATAAGGAAGTATACTTTTTGTTATTTG